>CM053515.1:18028347-18183500 GCA_028627145.1 Eidolon dupreanum | reverse complement strand
ATAGATTATAAACAGCCTCATATCAATTCAGGTCATGTTTTGCCACCAAATTAATTTGTGCCAAAACACTTGAGAAAAACTTTATTGTCAGAGCTTTGTGGATTTTAGATGGCAGATAGGAAAGTGTGGTCCTGAAAAATACCTGAGCATTAGAGAAGTAACCATCCAGAAAGTCAGATCATCCAGACCAGACATCAGCAAATTTTTTCTGTAAAGGGCCAGACAGTGAATATTTAAGGCTTTGTGAACCATATGGTCTCTTTCACAACCACCTGACCACGTCATTTTGTAGCAGGAAAGTAGTCACAGACAATATGGAAATGAATGATGAACATGGCTATATCCTAAGAAAACCTTAATAATGGACACTGAGATTTAAATTTCATATAATTTCCACATCATGAAAATTTTTTCTAATGATTTTTTTCAAATATTTGAAAATGTAAAAACCATTCTTAGCTGATAGGTTATACAAATCCGGTCTACTGCATGTTTTTATATAAATATGACCCTTGACCCTCGTAGGCCAATGGAAGAACTCTGGATCTTGCTCTGACATAATAGAAAGTCACTGGCAAGTTCTGAGCAAGGAATTTTTGGGGGCATAAATTACATTTTTTAAAAGACCATGGTAGCTACTATGTTGAGAATAGATGAGGAGATAAGAGACCAGTTAAAAATAGATGAGATGAAAAAGGTCTAGTGGAGGTGATATGAAGTGGCTGGCTTTGGAGGTAGAGCTAAAGGATTTGCTGAGGACATGAAGAATAAGGAAAAGAAAGGAATCAAGGATGACTCCTAGGTCACTGACCTAAACCACTGTGGTTCAGGTGGCAAAGAGTGGGAGAAAAGCATGTTAGGACTAGAGAATCTTCCCACAAAGAATTTTCTAATCACCAGGTTCTACCCTCATTCACACCATCACCTCCAGGGCTAGCTAGAAACCTCATGCATTGTTGATGGGTAAACAGCCACCAACTGTTGGCCATGACTTCAGTACCCCTCTCAGATGAACTCCTAGACAACCTGAGGAGAAGGAATGGAGCCCTGTGGGCTGCCTACCCTCACCCTTCCATATCAAACTGCTTTGGCTTCTCTCCCATCAGCCTCCTACCCCACCCCAAGGTCCTATGAAACAGCACTGGAGCCAGATGCAATCCCTACTTCCCTCCTTCTGGGCATCAGGTTTCTTGTCAAAGAAAGACAACCCTTGTGATATTTGAGCACCCTTAGAGATGAAACCCATTGTGGAGAAATGACTTACCCACAGCCAAAGAAAGAGAGTAGGACTAGGACATATGACTATGATGGCCCAAGGGATATCTTTATATAATTAGGTGCAGTGGAATGTTTTTATCCTACAAGTCACATTAGAATATGCAACAAACTGATTTGTCTTGTCTTTCTGTACCTCAGGAATGGGAAATGAAGAAGACCTAAAAAGAGGATGAGGATTTTATCCAAAAGAAATATCAGCTTGTTCATCTAAGGTGGAAATGCTTTTTTCACAAGGAGACATCAGAACACTGGAAGTAGCCCCCACTCTCCAGGGCACCCAAAAAACCAGCCTTTATTGTCTGCATAATTATAGGGGGTATAGGGAGGGACGAAGTAGATGGGATGAGGGAAATGGAGAGTATCCTTATATAACTTTACAGAGGGTTGAAATGGGGGTGGAGGGAGACAGAAATCTGCACAGTTGTAAAGGTTTTGTTAAATGTTTTTGCCTTACCTTCTGAAAAAATGAAAGCACATGTGAATAAGCCATTCCATCCCATTCTCAGCATCCCATTCCCACTCCTTAGGGCAAAGGAAGAAAGTGCTAAAGCATCAGTGATACAGTACAGAGACTTGATCATCCAATCACACTTGCATCAAATAGATTTGTGTTGGATATTACTGACAATCTCTGGGCAAGATAAATAGGCTGAAAATCAACAGAACTATCCTATCCCTGCCTGCATAAAGGTGAACAAAAGCTATCGAGAACATGCAAATTCTACAAGCATTCCTCGCTCATCTGCTTTAGGCAGTGCAGCTACCAAAACCCCAGATTTGAGCTGTTTTCAAATCAGATGTCTGCATATAGGCAAGGAGGGGTTCTGCAGCTGACATATTTTAAGATCAGAGTGATACTTAGTGACAGGAGCATGTATTTCTAATGTCCACAAGATGTTGCAGGCTTTGTAGGGTGAGATCATTTGCTGTCAATCAAGTCCTTTATCTATTTTAAACGACAATGGTTAGAAATCTAAGTGATACTCTTCATGTGTTTATCCTTATCTTGCACTCAGAGGCCCACCAATCTGCTCTTCCATATGCTATCAAGTAAAACAATCAGGGAGAACCAAGAAGACAGTGGCTCATTTCTGCTTTGTGAGTGCCTTTTATAAACACTTGATATTTTTATAGACGAGACCTCAAATCCCGAGCAGTCTCCTTACTGTGTTACTCGCTACTTTCTAAACACTGTAGGCACTTTATGAGTCTTTATCACATTTCCCACCAGTAAAGATAAAACCATTTAACTGTATGAGCCCAGAGGTTAGCTCAAAAAGAGAGAAGATAAATCCCTGAATAATTTCTGGACACTTTGCTAAAGGTTTCACATACTTTACCCTGCCTAAGCCTTCACATACTTGAGCTTCATCCCAACATTTCCACCCTCTGCGGTAGATGAAGACCAGAGCAAAAAACATAACCTTGCCAAAAGCACCCAGCTGGTCAGTGGCAGAGCATAAGGATTAGAGATTATGAACCTGGATTCACACAGGCTAGATTTGAGCTCGCCTCTGCTATTTAATGGCTGTGACTTTGGGAAAGTCACTTGACCTCTCTCATTCTTGTTTTTCTTACCCTATGAAAACCAGGTTCACAATTGTGCTTTCCACCCAAAACTGTTCAGGGAATTCAATGAGATAATAATACATGGGAAGCCTCTTGCACAGTGTTCAAGAAATGTAAATGCCCACTCAATAGTGGTTCTTATTACTAACTAGATATGTCTGACTTAAAATCCTGTGTCCTTTCCACTGGAGAAGAAATGACTTTTACATAGTAATTACAACCACCAAAAGCTATAAGGCAACCAATCTGTAACTGACAATTTTCATTCCAGATTCCACCTAAGTGTCTTCAAAGACAAAGGTGATCACATAATCTGGATTGCCAATGTCCTTTTTAAAATGTGGATCCTGGAATGTCACCTAACAATCCAACTGTGTCTTCATTTTCCCATGCTGTTATTTTGAGACTAAGTGTCTTTTTCCACCAACAGATCTTAGACTCTTTAAGAGGCAGGACCCTAGGAAACTAATAATTAACATTTATTGAGCACTCACCATGCATCAGGCTATGTTAGCCAGGGACAGATTCATAGGCATGCAACCTATGAAGGCACGCTTAGGAGGACTGTGCTTGGTTGATTGCTCTGCTGTTGCTCCATTAGTAAGTTTAGAACAAGGGGCTCTACATTTTCCTTTTGCCCTTTAAATTACATAGCTGATCCTGGGCTAATTAATTACTTTTCTAGGCATTATCCCTTTAATCTTCACTAAAACCCTGTGGGACAAGTTCTATTATTCCAATTTTCACAGTTCAGGAAATGGAAGGCAAGAGAGGTTAGCTAATTTACCAAAGCCAACAATTAGGAAGTGGTAGAGACTGCATTTGAATACAAGAAGTCTGACCCAAGAGCCCTTTCTCTCAGTTCCAAGGCTCTATCTCATTCATTCCCTTCCCCTGCACTGCAGCATTCAGAAGCACACTAGCTCTTAATAGATGAATGAATGGATGCATGTATACAGCACATTTGGTGTAAGTTGGACAGCTAAGAAAAGTGTAAAGAAAATGGCTAAAGCAAGGAAGTCAGTTCTCGGTTGTTAAAATGCCTTGTTTGCTTGTTTTTCAAAGTACAGGCTCATGAGTCTGAGGTGGACTTGAATGAAGCTCAGTCCTTCCCAATACTACCAGATGTCTGAACTATCAAATCTGTAGTGTCATTGGATCCTCAGTAGGGGACCCTGAACAGGTTCACCAACCTCTCTGAGCTTCAATTTTCTTATAGTAAATGGGGATCATAATCCTTCCTTAAACCATGTTGCTCTTCTCCTAAGGCCAAAAGGAAACATAAGGTGTTGGCTACAGTACATCTGATTAGGCCTTGGATAAAATATAAACATGCAAAAGACTTCCAGGTCTGTCCTCATGGAACTCACAGAGAAGCGGAGAGAAAATCTGACCCAAATAGCTACAAGTAAGCCATGTTATGGTGAAGATTCGGAAAGATGAAGGCACACTTTCCATCCCTTAAAATCTTTTTTTTTTTTTTTTTTTTTTTACCTTAGGGACTATCCAGTCAGTAACTAGTCTAGCAACTCCAAATGCCCTCAATCCCAATCACCAGTCCATCTTCACATCCTGTCAGTTTTCCAGACTAAATCTCTCTAAAATACATCCATTTCTTCCTATCTCCAATAACTCCATCTAACTTCATTAAGTAATTCAACAAATATTTACTGAGCACTTGGTCTACCTATGTACTAGATGTCAGAAATCACAGCTGTAAATAAGACAGACACCCTCGTGAAGCTCACACTCTAGTTTGGGGGGGGGGAAAATGAAACAAAACACTAAGATGGAAACAAAAATGTGCTAGACACACCTAAAATAGTAACTACCTTAGATAGGGTGGTTACAAAGGTCACTGCTGTGACCCCAGGGCCCTTGCATGAACTATTCCAACAGCTTGTCTCCCTCCTATTTCCCTACATCCTGCAATCTCCTCCCTATAACAGTGACTCCCTTAAACATGTAAAGGCTTTATAACATATTCCCACTACAATGAGAAGAGACTCAAGTTCATTAAACAAAAAGATTTTGACCTACATTAGGGCACTGTTCGCTGAAAATAAAGACAAAAGAAAAATCTCTGCCTAAATGAAACTCACATTTTAGTGGGGGAAATGAGAAAATTGGAGGGAAAAGCAGGGAAGAGTGCTGGAGATGGGGTCAGAACCAAGGTGCTTTTAAATTCCTCAAGAGATCTGGCCCTGTCTAACCAGAAATCTTATATTGCCCCTCCCCTTCAGCCAGTATTTCGGTCCCTTATTCGCAATACTCTCCCTCTTTACTGGATCTTTGCAGATGCTGTTTACTTCTACCTGAACTACTTTCCTGTTCTTTTGATCTACACATTCTTCAGCTTTCAGTCCAAATATTATTTTCTTTAGGAAAACTCCCCACACTCGGCCATATTGTATTCTAGGCTTCCGCAGCACCATATCCCTCACCTTTAAACCTCGGTCCTATTTTGACTTTATATCGCGTTTGCATTTGTTGCTTATAACTTCACATAAACTCAATGAAGGCACGGTTGACATCCTTGTTCGCCATGGATTCTGGGGCTAGCACCCAGCATATATTATTGTTAACAGAAAGACATCCTACGCGCCGAATACACTAGAGACCGGAAGTGTTGCGCCCCGGACCACCAGCACAGTGCGCTACAGGAGCCGGAAGAGTAGCATTCGCATCCGGCAACCTTGACAGGGGAAACGCCTGCGAAGGCTGCCGGGAAGCGTGGTTTTTTAAGTGAGCCTATCTCGCGACTCGGAGCAAGCGCGCGTGCGCTGCTTCCGTCAGCCTAGGTCGGGAACATGGCCGCGCGGTCCTTGTGGGCGGTCCGGTGGCGGGTACAGCGTCTCTTGTCCTCGAGTGCCGCGTCGAATGGCAGGTAAGTAAGCGAGGCAGACCGCGGGGTCGTAGACATGAGGACAATGCTAGACGAGCGACCTGGAGGGACATTTGTGGGCGAGAGGACCCATCAAGCCTTTTGGCCGCTAGGATCAGGCTCTTACGGCCCCATTTTACAGAGGGGCAAACTGAGGCCGACAGCGGCGCATCCTTGCCACGCCGGGGAAAGTGGGATGATTCGAGGTCACGTCCTCGGAGGTGGAAAGTCTCTGTAGCCCCCAGCATAGGTCGAATTGGGCAGGTACCTCTCCCAGCCCCATTTCCCAGCTGTTGTATCTGCAGGTAAATTGGGATTCTCTCCTCTGACTTCTGTGTGACTTTAGGCCAGTCTCTTCCCTATTATCTAGGCTTCACTTCACCTGTTGGGAAAAGGAGGGCGTTAAGACTTGGTCTTTACCCAAACGGCGCTTTCACTTGCCTTCGGGAGTCTGTGAAGTTCCAGTTGCTGCCTTTATTCATCGGCTGTGGCAGTTTTTATTGATTACTTATCGTGACGGTTGCAGAACTATGGGTAGTTCTTTTTATTATCCTCTGTTTCATTGAGGAAACAGAGGTTTGGAAAAGTTGGGTAACTTCTTCAGATGATACTTGGGAACCCAGACTGGAAACCAGTCAAGGTTTTAGAATCGGCGCTTTTAATTAGTAAGCAATGTTAATTATTCTTAGGAACAATTCTCTGTTGACTGTTTCTTCCTGGGAAACAAAAACTGACTGAGTAGGGAGATGGGTAAGGTTGGACCTCTGAAATGTAAATTAAGCCGTGGGAGAATCCGAGAATTACTGTATGCATAACTTTATCACCTTTTTATTTTAACACACCTGCCCTAACACCTGGGCGAGAGGTCGAATTCAGGGTTTCCGGCCTTTTTTTTTTTTTATCACGATTAATTTTTTTAAAAATATTTTTGGCAGTTTGTGATGTAGGGAAGTGGCCAGACCAGAAGAAAAATATTTCCTGATAAAATTCCCCCACCCCACCCCACCCCCCGCCTCCGCCTCGACTTCAGTTCTGCAGAAGTAGGAAGTGAAGGGCTCAGCCACCACGCCCCTCTCCTTCTCTACTTGAGCTCTGGCCATTTTCCGTTTAAAATGGCCTTAATATTCTGACCTACTTTCTGTTGAATAAATGTGGTTTGTTTGAGGTTTAGGAGGAAGGAGGTTTTTCACCCTGTGTGATTTGCCCCAGATCTGTGGTGACCCTATTTTCTTATCCCAAAATTTAGAACCATGTGTATAATCTGACACCGGATCATAATCAGTGAATTCAGGACTGGCCTGGAGAGTCTGGGAAATAAAAATTGTCTTAACTACACCATATTCTAACTGTTTACTCTTCTTTTTTTTTTTTTTTAAGCAAACTCCTTTACTCCTCTTTGAACTTTTGTTCAGATGTCACCTCGGTAAAGCACATTTCAGTATGTGCTAGTTTATATAAATAATTATTTTTTAAAAAGCTTTTGTGCTCACAAATTGATATTCTTGATTTTACTTCTCATCAAATTATGAGGATCCAGGAGGTGTATTAGAAATTTCATTGGTCAGAAGTACTACAGCCCAAGATCTACAAACTAAGCCCTACTCCAGATTTCTTCCTGTGTGAACTAAACTAAATGTCAAAACATTTTAGCTATACATAATTGTAGATTATAAACAATTGAATACAAAAATATATTTTATTCACCAGTTTACAATTCACAGTCCATACATATAGTGTTTTATGCACATTTAATTGACTTGATATTACATATAGGTGAGTTACTATCTCAGAATCTTTCTCAATCAGCACAGGTTCTCTTTTCTTAAAGCCTTACTTATAGCTTACAATCAAGAGGGTTTAGAATTCTAGGCCTAACTCCAGTTTGGTAAAATCCTTTTACTGGGCTTTATTTTCCCCACCTGTGAAGTGAAGGATTGAACCAAAACTCTATGGCTTTGTGTTTGGAATTATGCCTGCTGGTATTGCCCTGCCGGTTCTGGGTGTCAGAACTTGGTTTTCTCTTCCTGACTTTTGTCCCCACTACTGGTTATTTCTGTTGCCTGGTGCTCAGTATCCTGGCTCAATAGAATGCTATCTGTGTGATCTTGAGCAAGTCTTAATCCTCTCTGAGCCTCAGTTTTCTTATTGTAAAATAGAGATGGTAATAATACTTATCTCAAACGTTATGAAATAAAAAGATGATTTAAATAAAACCCTGAAACAGTGTCTGGTACTTAGTAAGCACTTCATAATTTCATATTGTTACCGTGACTGAAAGTACTTTGTCTAGAGTTCAGTCTGGAAACTTCCTGGTCTCTGAACTTTGTTGTAACTTTGGCTCTCCATGATGGCATTTCTTCATTATGTGCCACCCCCCTTCCACTTTAGGGGATGTCTGCACCCTTTCAGCACTGCCACCCAGAGAACTGCTGGTGAGGACTGTAGTTCTGAGGACCCTCCGGATGAGCTTGGGCCCTCTCTTGCAGAAAGAGCCTTAAAGCTAAAAGCTGTTAAACTAGAGAAGGAAGTCCAGGATTTAACAGTGAGTGGATTTTATATTATCTGTTCTTCACATTCTCCATCTGGTTTAAATATCCAATAAAGTTATTTGTGTTAGTTTATAAAATTAAGTTTTCTCTAATTGGCTCTTTACCTTTCCTTCTACTTCCACTCTTTTGCTAGATATACTAGGCAAAAAAACCTGTAGCAGTTCAAAAATATCACTGACTAAGGATAGTCGTCTTTTTCATTTCCCTGTTGTGTTACACTGCTTAGGTATCTGATATTTTGGTAGCTTCAAGGGAGGTACAGTGCCTGGCATATAATAGACACTCAGTAAATATTTGTTGAATGAGTGAGATCATTTATCACTGTACTCTGCTGATCAGACTACGTTTGGCAAACTGTGCCCTGTTCTGGGTTGACAGACACACTTTGGGGAAGATAGATAGTAGAGTAATTAATTACAAAGCAAGACCACCCAGAATGGTAAAGAGATTGGAAAGCATGTTTTATGAGAGCAGTTTAAAAAGGAAAGGAAAAAAAACCAGGAGTATAAGAATGAAAGAGAAGACTAAAAGGACTAAAATAATTGTCTTCAAATAGTTGATATATTTTTAAAATGTACTCTTGATTGTCCTAGAGTTCAATTCAGTTAACAAAAGTTGGAGGGTGGCAGTGTTGGCTGAATGTGAAAAAGAAAGCTTTTTCTCAAGATAAGCTTGAAAACTTGTTAAAGCATTCAAACTAGAAGGCTAAATGACTGCTTTTCATGGCTGCTATAAAGAGTAGTTTCCTGCTTTGGGGATTTGGAGTAGCTGATCTAAGATTTCTACAACTCATACTAATTTTTTTTTTTTTAATTAAAAACCTAGCACGAGGGAAACATTTGTAAAGTAAGGAAATACATTCTTTTGTACCAAAAAGCATTCATTTTCTTATCATTTGACTTTGCTTTTGATGGTCAGGTGAGATACCAGAGAGCTGTAGCTGATGGTGAAAACATAAGAAGGCGAACTCAGAGATGTGTAGAAGACGCGAAGATATTTGGTGAGAGATTCATTCACAATAAAAAATACCTTCTACTTTAAGGCCACTTACTAACAGTTCTGCAAACTGAACATAGTGAAAATGCATCTGGTCCTTAACTGATCCCTACCCTCCCCTTTTATTATTCCCATAGTCTTTCTGTGCTGTTAATAGGGAATGTTGTCAAGTGAACCATTTGCTTAAATAATGGTTGTGTTTATTTTGACCAAACCTTTATTTTATTTTTCAAGTATGTACATTTAACATTCTAGTGCTTATACAAATAATTCTGTTTTAACACATTAACCAGCAAGTGAATCATTAAGATATTCAGAGGAGAATCCAAAGAACAGATGCATAGGCCAATCAGGAATGTTGAAATTTGCTTCACAGAAGCAAAATTGGTCTGTATCTATAGTGCAATAATCAATTGCATCACCACTTGATGATTTTTACTATCATGGACAAGAATTTTTTGCATTACTCTCAGTATTCTACAGTTTGCTAAGTTTTAAATTAACTCAAAGACAAAAGTTTGGACCACATAGAAGCAGATAACCCTGGAGGCTATGCTTTATCACATCTATTTTTTCATTAATGATGTTGAATATCTTTGGTCCGTTTCAAAGTCTTTCAGAAAATTTTCTCTACATGCTCCACATTTTGTTCCAGATGTGTTCATGAAAGTGTTAATTGAGTAATAGAAATTTAGAAGTAAAGAGCAAATCTGTGATTACTCGCTATACTCACAATTTAATATAGAGCATTGTACTTTCACCACACATAGAAAGAAAGTACTAGAGAGGCCCGTGCATCCTGTTTCATCCAATCTTTTACATAAGCTGGAAAAAAAGTGTAGACATGAGTCCATTGTCTCCTGACTTCTAATCACACTACTTCCAGTTCTCTGGATTTTATCTGTTTGTGCACAGATTGACTTCATTCCTGTCCTGTCTAATCTCAGTGCTTTGGCATAGCATTCTGCTTTTCGTTCAGTGCTGTAGACATGTTTCAAGGCTCCAAGTACCAGTTAAGTCCTGACTCTCAAATTGTATCCCTGACATTTCATCCAAGTTTTAGTCTCTTATTTCCAACTATCAGGGGCCAAGCCAAGCCTCTTAGTCCATAAATATAGTTTTGAATTTCATCATTAAAAATTTGTGGAAATTTCTCTTGTTATATAATCACCTACATTAAAGTCTTTGATTTTGCCTCTAATCCCACAAAACCTAAAATATGTACTATATGGCCCTTTGCAGAAAAAATTGGCTAACCTCTGAGCTACAGGGAGTTTCTGTAGTAGATAGACCAATTGTGACCGGCTGCAAAAGCCGGGGAACACTTCTTGCCCACTTAAGGGGAGCAGGGTGAGTTGGCTTACCGGAAGTCAAACTCTGAGTTAGGAACTGGCTTATATCTGTTTCCTTAAGAATTAATGAGGTCCCCATGAACAAGTACATATTAACTAAACTCAAAAGGATTTAATAGATAATAAAATTTGTTTACAGAGCAAAGTATGTGTAGCAAAACATGCTATATGAGTCATTTCCTCAGATCATTTCTTCCTGTGGCCAGGAATACTTAGAAAATTGAAGATTGCTAGTGAGCATGGAAGTATGAAAAAAACTAGAATGCTTTTAAAGGTTACAGTGTGATGACTATTCTAGGGATAAAATTTTGTCTCAGTAATCTACCTTCTCTTAAATAGTTCACAAAGGATCCTGCCTCCCCACCCCAAGAAATGATGCCAACAAAACTACTATTGAAATAATACAATAATTAGAAGGAAATTGGAGACTGAACCCCTCACTATATAGACAAGAGAACCTAAGGTTCTGTTTACCCAAATTCACACAACTTTACTAACTAGAAGCCAGGGCTCTTTGTACCCTGGCATTGTATAAGTCAGCCTAGAAGCTTACAGCTTTTAAAATTCTCTTAGAGTGTCTGTCTTTTGACTCACTAGAGATGCCTTTGATATTTTTGATTGATCTTTATAAAAGACATTCTTTTCTCTTGGTTGGAATATGACTCTTACAGGTATACTTTTCAAGCTTTTGGCTAAGGTTGTCTACTTTCACAGCTGATCTCATTAAGAGCCATTAACATTTTCTGACTGCCACCCCTAAATGGGGGTCAGGGAGGTATCTTCTGCAGCTTTTATCACACCAAGTCTGGTTCTCTGGAAATACATCTTAATTTCACTCTTTCTTCTCCATTGCCTTCTCTTCCTGCCCATCTATCATGCCCCCAGCACCCCCAAATCCATTATATATGTTATTAGACTAATTTGAATCCCATTCCACTTGTTTGGCTCAAGAAGTTTTAATGGACCTCTGTCACCCAGAAGTTAAAGGTAGAATTTTTACTTCTGTCAGTCGTTCCTTCCTCTGTCATCTGTTTTTATTGCTTGCCTGTGGGTGATCTTCCTTTTTACCTCTGAGCACAGTTGAAGTGTCTGTCTATTTTGGCACAGGTCCCTAAACCTGAAAGCTACAAAGTCCTTTGCCCTCACCAGCCCCTACCAAGGCATTGGTGTTATCATAGACATCTGTAATGGTGACATCTCTTATAATTTTTGTCAGAAAAATCAAAATGCAGCTTTAGGAATGATGAGATTTCTCAATAGCCAAGTTCGCTTTTTTTATGTGATCTATAAGAGTTCATGTGATTCTAAAAAGATAGAACTAGTTTTGGCCCATCTCTAGCAATTACATATAACTTCATAGCAGGCAGTTAGAGACTTCGTTTAATGTTCCTCAGCCTGTTATTTATAGTCTTACCTAGTTCTTGACTTCTGACAGTCTTCCTCATTTCCTAGTATGCCTTCCAAGAGAAACTGGTTTGTCATTGGGTTAGGTGGTAATTATTGATGTTGATCCTTAAGTTATATGTGGCAGTCTGCTCACTTCCTGGGGTACCCAGTATACTAGCCACCTATCTGGGCCTTCCAAGGGCAGGGTGATTTGCTCACAAACAATAAAATTATCTGGCTTCTCTATAGGAATTCAGAGTTTCTGTAAGGACTTGGTAGAGGTGGCAGACATTTTGGAGAAGACTACAGAGTGCATTTCTGAAGAAACAGAGCCTGGGAACCAAAAGCTCACTCTGGAGAAGATCTTCCGGGGGTTGTCACTTTTAGAAGCAAAGCTGAAAAGCGTGTTTGCCAAGCATGGCCTGGAGAAGATGACACCCATTGGTGACAAATACGACCCTCATGAGCATGAACTCATCTGTCATGTGCCAGCTGGTGTTGGGGTGCAGCCTGGCACCGTGGCATTCGTAAGGCAAGATGGCTACAAGCTTCATGGCCGTACCATTAGACTTGCCCAGGTAGAAGTGGCAGTGGAATCTCAGAGAAGACTCTGAATGGGCCATGAGGAACCGAACGTTCTTCCAGAGCTCAGTCACCTGTGTTTCCTTTATTTATTAAACTAGGTTTGTACATGAGGTACTTCATGTGATCTGTTTTGGATTTAGTCATATTGGCTTTATTTCTAAGATACTCTATTGATTTAATGTGACCTGTTTGGTCTCATCAGAAGTCTTGCCATTGGGCATTTGAACAATGTAACAAGTGTTCCTATGGCCTTTATGTTTAAGAAAATTATTTTTAAATTAGTACTCTGATGACTTTCAATCCAAAATCTTTTTAAAAGGTGGAAGTGAGTATATGTTTATGTATTTTGGACTAATTGTTCCTTTCTGATAGTCCCTATAACAGGTATTACATAGAATCTTGTGTATTTTGTTGGAAAAGGGATTGGTACATTTGGGTACTTAAGTGATAATGCTTTATAGTTGTGTGAATGTAGATTATTTGGGTTGATTTTTATATACATAGATTTTTCCGGACTTTCTCTTTTAATTTTATTTTATTTTCCTTATAGCCATTTTTTGTTCTTGTAGTCCCTGCCAAGTAGAATTCATATTCACACTCGTTACCCCTTTACAATTCCCATTTACAAGGGCTAAAGGCCCAAGCTAGACTTGGAAAACAGGGAACATCAAGAATTTCCAGATACCCAGGTCCCTTTAAAGCAAGGATGGCCAAGAAACCTGTGCTTTCTTTGCTGAGTTATCTTCAACTTATTTTCAGCCTCCTTGGTATATAATAATTTCAGGGAAACTGAGGCAGCTAATGACCTAAATTGGTCTGTATAGGCAATTTACCTACAATTTCTCTTTTCACCAGACTTGAAATCCTCTGCCACTTTGTCAGATTTGCATTATGATCCTTTATTAGATTATGGAGGGATGTGGTCAGGGCAAAAATGTTAAGTTCCCATCTCCTTTCATTTAATATGCTGAATTTTTTTTTTTAATTGATACAATTCACTACCTCTCTTACATTGAAAAGTTTTGTTTCCTAGTTTTTGTATCTGTCATACATTGCGCTCTCCTTTTACATATTAACCTAGGAATATGAGCCCCTGTGTCTGTTTTTGATTCTTTCAGTCTTGCTGCTTGTAGCTGGTGTTCTGTAAAAGATTTGTTCAATAAATGAGTTAATGAATAAATGATACATCAGACTTTAGAAAGGAGGTCACTTATGCCTAGTTTAATGTTAGAAGAGGCCTTAATGATGATGTAATCTCACCCCTTCCACTTCTTCTGAAATATGAAAACAGACTTTTTAGATTTGGGCTCAAAGAAAGAAAATGTCTAAAACTAGTGAACTAAATTTCAGTGAGAACTTGAATAAGGAACAACTAGATATTAACTTCAGTCATTTAAGATTGAACGGTTCTTTAATGAACTTGCGAAGATGTCCCCTGTAGACAATTAAATGTTAGCTGTCCAGATTGCACAGGTTTAGGTTTAAGTTAGTTACCCATAAAATAAATCCACTTCTACAGGTACAGGAACTCTTGACCCCTTTCAGAGAAGTGGAAAAAATTATTCTCTTAGATATATATAATTCTAGAACACTACACAGACTTCTGTCAATAAAACCATCCCCCAGTGGGCCCTACCTTCTTCACCAGATTTAGACACTTAAAAAAAAAGTACATGCCTTTAAAATGCAAACAACACTGCTGGTATGATTTTAAAACCAGAACCTCTTTTGTCATTCCGCTGAGTGCATACTGTAAGTTTAATGAGCAGTCAGTTTCACAATAGGAATTTGTCTTTTTTTGCCCATATTCCTGAGATTGACAGATGGTGACAAGAAAATGAGCCAATTATAATTACCCATGGGTTCTTGGATTACTAGCTGTCATTACCAGTGAATTAGAATAACCATAATTTTACATATGAAGTGTTCTGATTACCTGAAGTTTTCTAATATTCCTTGGAACCTACTGTTTTAGCAAGTAGATTGAGAATTATTTTTAGACTTTTATTAGTAGTTTTATGGACTTAAAATTGTAAATTTATAAGATGGAGCTATAACAGTAAGAATCTAAATTCTAAGGGCTTTGGAGAGCTAGAGCAGCATAATAGAGCAGAGAAACTTGGTAGGCATCGACTTGAACGTGAATCCCAGCTCAGTCATCTGTGTAACCTTGGGCCCCAGTCATTTCACCCTTCTGAGGCTGATTCCTTATTTTTAAAATGGTTATAATAATTCTCTCACAATATTGTAAGGATTAAATGAAATATGTAAATTGTCTATTACAGTAGGTCTTCAAATATTTATTCTTAGTGCTCTTTATTATACACATTGTTTTTCCTATGTTTTTATAGCTGACTGAAGTCTAGGAAAAGGGGAAGACTGGTTAACATCTGTCAACAATTAAAACATAAGCTAATCAGAGTGACTTATTTTCCTTCTATCTTCTGGTTGTTTGGGTGTTTTTTTGTTTGTTTTTAATCAAAATACAAAAAATCCCTGTTTTTAGATTGAAGGCACAAGAAAATTCTGTCAGTGCTCCTAATTATTTTCATCTTGATGATAAAGTGAAAAGACACTATTGGCTTGCAGCAGATATGTAGGGAGCTTTGGCTCACTTGAAGAGAGGATCTTGGTTTTTTAGTACTTGGATTCTACAAATCTTACAGATTTTTCTCACTACCATAAAGGAATCAGTAACATTTAGTGCTTGCATGGTAAAGGATTTGATAAATGAATAAAGGTATATAAACACTAAAGCAAAATCAAATAGAGAAAACTAAGGAGGATATATGGTATGCAGAAATAACTTTAATAAAACCCAACTTGAAATAACTGCAGTTCACGTTTAATGTCTTTGTTTGCCTAATTCATATTGTATATTGATATGTTATGGTCACTTTATTGACTGCTGACCCACCTTGTTGATCAAGTCAGCACAAAAGAGAACTTTGCACAGTTATCAGTGAATGCTTTGTTAAAAAATTAAGGAATATTTTGAGTCTTAGAAAGTGAACTTAAAAGGTTTTGCATTCTGACTCATCTCCAAAAAGGTTTTTGTTTGTTTGTTTGTTTGTTTGTTTGTTTAAGATTATGAAGAATGCATGTTTATTCATCTACCAGTTCACTAGTAATCCAGTTTGGCCCTGTTAAGACTTAAAGCTGATTTAGGACCCCAACTATACGCTCTTTTACTGTTCTAAATTTCTTCAGCTTTTTCTCTTAGCCACAATCTGACTCAATAAATATGGATTTTATTTATCCAGAAACGCATCTTTGATTTTATTTTCTGCTAGAGGAAATCTTCCAGTCTCATACACTAGCACCATTAGTCTTATCTCCTTAAACAGTGAAAACGGGAGTTTATTCCTGCTTTTCCTCCCCTCTGAGAGTGGATGAAACCCTTTGTTTTTTAAGTAAAAGGCAGAGATGTAAACTGTAGAAGCTGCAAATAAACGTAAATAATCTCAGAAGCATCCAGCCTTGTTTCAGCATATGCAAAGGGTAACCCTGACTGCATGCTTGGTCAGCAGTTTCCAGCTTTGGGAGACATTAGTAAGCATTTTCACATTCCTTATCACGTGACTGTCACAACCACTTAGAGCAGGGAAACCGAATGAGACACGGAGCAAGCAGGTTACAGAGCTAGTAACTCTCAGAGGTTGGACTTGAACCGAGGTCGTCAAAGCTTCAGTTCTTTTTCTTCCGTCAAACCCCTCTTTGCTGGGTCTCGGTCTCGGTCCTGGTCCTGGTCCTGGTCCTGGTCCTGGTCCTGGTCCTGATGCTGAGCACCGGAGCGCGCACACCTGCGCCTGGCAGAGCCAGCCAATGAGGAGCCCGCATCCAGGAGGCGGGACGGGGAAGCTACCAATGACAGAGTCTGCTCGGAAAGAGATGCAGCTAATGAAGGCCTTGTGCTGGAGAGAGACGACTACGCGTCCAATGAGAGGCTCTGAGCAGCGAGGGTGGAAGACGGACCGGCCAGTGGGGCTCCGGGGCGGGGCGGTGAGCCAGCGCCAACGCGCGAGCACCCGAACTCTGGCGTGCTGTCTGCGTCGCCGCCCGCCATGGCCCGCGCTGCCCGGCTGCTCGCCGCGCTGGCGGCGCTCCTCGCTGCCGCCGCTACAGGCGGAGACGCCCGGCCCAGCAAAATCGGTGCGGGAAGGACGGGGTGGGGTGCTGAGTTGGGGAATGCTGCGCGGGAAGAGGGTTCTCAGCCGGTAGCAGCAGGGTGGGGGATGGGGAAGGCAGCTGAGCGAGGCAGGGGTCCTCTGGGGAGGAGGTGGGTGGAGAAGAGGTGAGGGACTGCGACTGGGCGAGGAAGGGGACCACAGTAGGCAAGGTACTGATCGGAGGGTGGCATGAGCATGTGTCGAGGGCTTCCTGGGGCTGAAAAGAGTCTTGGGGCAAGACTGACCACTGATCTTGCCGAAAGATCCAGAAGCATTGAGCATCTGCCATGGACCTGACTCTTTGCCAGGTGCCCTGATGACGGA
Source organism: Eidolon dupreanum (assembly GCA_028627145.1). NCBI lineage: Eukaryota > Metazoa > Chordata > Mammalia > Chiroptera > Pteropodidae > Eidolon > Eidolon dupreanum. Next base: position 18,166,408 of record CM053515.1, on the reverse strand, counting down.
GAAAACAGGGTCTGGGCGATTGTCATTAACAAAGGTTTATTGAAGGCCGTCTGGGAAGTAGGTACGGTGCTCCATAGTTCCTTTCCAGACAAGACTGCACAATACAGGGAAGTTAGTGCTAAGGCTATAAGAACCCTGATATAGAGGAAGGGCACTTCACCCCAGACTTTGATGGCCCTGGGAGGGCGTTGGAGGGCTTCCTGAAAGTAACGTCTAAGGCAGAACCTCAAGGAGAGTAGAAGACAGAAACCACGGTAGGTCTGCTGGCGATAGATTTGCTGAATTAGAGTGGGGAACTTTTAACAGCAGTCTTTTTTTTTTTTTATGCCAACATTTTATTTTGAAAAATTTCAAATGTACACCAAAGTTGAAAGAATTATGCAGTGATCATCTGTATACCCAACACCTGGATTCTGCTGTTAACAAACTGCTACTGTATTTACTTGCCATATCACATACCTGTCATACATCCATTAATCCATCTTATATTTTAATGGATTTCGAAATAAATTGCAGACAGGACACTTTGCTAAACACTTCATTGTGCATATTATTGACTAGCATTCCATATATGCTTAGTTTTTTCCTCTTAACAGTTGTCATTTTAACATGAGTCAAAGATTTTCAAGTCCCTCACATATATAATTCCCATTGGCAGAGCTGCTGGGCTTCTCATGTGGGTGAGTAGATGTTCCTACTCCACTCGTCTGCCCTTTGTGTACCCCTTTCGGCTGGGAGGGATGTCCCATGGGAGCACCATCAGACTTAATAAAGTAAATGCAGTGCTTAGGTTTCTTGGTATACAAAACCACAGCTCAGGCCCCAAAGGGTTAAGACATACTGAAGCATGCCAGAAATCAGTTTGGAATTGAGAGTTTAGGGTTTTCAGAGGAAAGAAGGCCAAAGTGGTCAAAGAGGACCTCATGTAGAAGGGAGATTTTAAGCCAGGCTCTAAAGGATGGGGAAGAGTTAGGCAGTGTCTGGAGGTGCTGGGCACTCCGTCATCTCTTGGGAATGGGCAACAGCTGGACATTTCCTGCTGACCACTCAGGGCCTCCTCCCAGCACTACTGCTCCTGGCAATGCAGAGCTTACTGCCTGCCTCAATGCAGCTGGCCCTGCCTACCTCGCCCCAGGAGTCATCTAGAGCAGGACACTTGGCAATGCCAAGCTGCCCTATAGCTTACTGATGGTCCTCAGCCCTCTGACAGGAGCCTCTGTCCGCCCTTGGTGGTGACTCTACCCACAGTGAGAATGAAGAGTTTCCTGTTAGAATGACTTACCCCTCAGACTACTGCAGGATCAAGCCTGAACACCTGGGTGTGGCATTGGACCTCTTAAATCCCCCATAGTTCCACGCACTGCCCTACTCATGCTCTTACTCTGTAGAGGGTGTGTTTCTGCCCATAGGCAAAGCCAGTTGTCCTCCAGGATCCTGATCAAATGTTCCTTCCCCTGTGAAACCTGTGTTCCCCACCCTCAGGCAGGCAGAACTCTTCCTGATTGCTTCCTCTTCCAGATTCTCTAGAACGCTGTTGTTGCATTTAGTCACAGATTGTCATAGCTGATTGTGCATAAGTCTGTCTGCCCACTCCCTGCCTGGGCTTAGGAGGACAGAGGCCCTGTTCGATTCATCTCATGCACCAGCACATTATACCATAGACCAGAAAAGTGGTTGTCAGTTCATGGGTGTCGAGTGAGCTGGTTCTCAAAGAGGTGAGGTCTTCTGCTTCCCTGTAGCCCTTGGGCAGCTTCCAGGCCTTGTGATAGCAGTTTCTCTAGAAAAATGGGTATTTTGGAGCTCTGTTGCAAATGGAGGAGAGGGGAGCACACTGGTTTAAAAAGGTTAATGGCATTCTTGGAAGTGGCTTTGTGAACACTGAGAAGGAGGAAGTTGTTTTTCCAAGTTGCAACAAATACTTAATGAACTCTCCTGCTTGCCAGGATCTGGGGACAGAGTGATCTGCTCTCAGTCCTTAAACAGACCATTTGAATAGAATGTGCTAAGGACCAGGCCAAGGGTAAGGAAAGTGATGTGGAAATATGCAGAAGGGATGCCTGAGTCAACTTTAGGTGGGTCAGGCAAGCTAAGCAATGACACATGAAGGCCATAGAAGTCAGCAAGGCAAAGTGCAAAAGCAATGCTAAAGGGAGCAATGCAGCATGAGAGAGCAAAGTCACGTGCTCCACAGCAAAAGCAGTCAAGACAGACAAGAAGGTGGAGTATTACAAGGGTGAGGCAGCGAATGGAATAAGTGGAGGCCAGATCATAAAGCACCTTGTATTTTTGCCTTCTTGACAGGACATAGTGGTTTTAGGGTTCAACATGGGTCCAGGGAGGACAAATCACACCAGATTTATCTTTTATCTTTTTTCTTTTTCTTTTTTTTTTTTTTTTTTTTTTTTTTAGAAGGATACTAGATTATCAGATGAGAGGAAGCTCTGTCTCAGATACATGGTAGACAAAAATAGTAGGTAGCGTGGCAAGTAAGTTCAGTAGCTTCAGATCTGTTTTACTGTCCTTTCACAGTCCTATTTGGTATTAGTGTCTAAATTAATATCTGTCTGGACAGTGGTTCAAAGTAGCACCTCACAGCCCTGTCTAGTGAAATGTTTTTATTAGTGACTTGAATGAGAGTGCTGATGGTATATGAACCAAGTTTACAAATAACAGGAAGGTGGGAGGTGTAGGAAAGACAGTGGATGATAAGATCCAAAAAGACTTCAACAAGCCGAAACTTACAAGAGTCCAAACTGGAACAGAGTGCCTTATACGGCAATAATCAACCTGTCACAGGATGCATTCCAGTCTTGGCAAACACCGATGTAGAAATGATTTAAGTGTCAGGTGATAGGTTGGACTAGACCAAGGGTTGGCTGACTTCTTCAGTAAAAGGTCATAGAGTAAATATTTTAGGCTTTGCTAGCCATACAGTCTGTTGCAACTACTCAATTCTGCCTCACATGAAAGCAGCCAGAGACAATAAGCTAAAGAAAGGGTTTGACTATATTCCAATAAAACTTTGTTTGCAAAGACAGGCATCTCCCTGAATTTGGCCCATAGGCTGTAGTCTGCCAACCCTTGAATTAAGGAGTGGTTTCCAAATGCTGATCTACCTAACAGTACCTATCAGTGACCAAGTTTTCATAGTGCAATAAAAATAGAGACAAGGTGTCTTTTTCTTTATAAAATGAGGGTAACAGTAAATGTCTGTTTTCAGATTGTCCTTTGTTCTTTATTAATAAAAGCTAGTCTGTAGGGTTTTTGTCCATTTGTTTGTTTGTTTGTTTGTTTGTTTGTTTGTTTTTGAGGTGTTATAAGTATGAAGGCAAGTGCCGGGGAACCCCTGGCCCAGGAGTCCACGAAGGTGTGACCTGCAGTCTCATGCCCATGCTCTGTCTCTCTCCTTGCCTGCCTCCCGGGCCTGCTGACAGCTGTGGTTGGGGCCGGAATCGGGGGCTCTGCCGTGACCCACTTCCTGCAGCAGCACTTCGGCCCCCGGGTGCAGATCGATGTGTTCGAGAAGGGGACAGTGGGTGGCCGTTTGGCCACCATCTCGGTCAACAAACAGCACTACGAGAGCGGGGCCGCCTCCTTCCACTCCCTAAGCCTGCACATGCAGGACTTCGTCAAGCACCTGGGTGAGTGTGACATCCTGAGGTTCCATTGTCCAGCCCCCAGGGCTGACAGCAGCCATCAGGCCATTCCTAGATTGCCCCTATGGTCAAGGCCATAAGGTCATGCAGCCCAGTCTCCTCATTTTATAAATAGAGCAGCTGAGACCAGAGAGGGGAAGAAACTTGGCTGAGGTTACACAGTGAGGTAGTTGCAGAGCTGGGATTAGAACTCAGGTTTGACTCCCAGGCCAGTTTCTTTCCCTTTCAATTTACTGCCTCTTAATAATCATAATTGTAATGGCTTTCACATGTTGTGTGCTTACCAGTGTCCTGGCATCCTTGTAGGTTGTATGTAGACATTACTTCTAATCCTCCCTACCAGACTACGAGAGGCGGGTTATATCTCCTTCTGGGGAAATTGAGACTCAGAAAATGTATACACCTCGGCTAAGGCCATGCAGCTAATAAGTAAGAGAGCTGGTATTCAACTCCAGCAGCATCTATCCAAACCACGATTAATATATACTGTTTGACACAGAAATTCCACTTCTCAGAAGTGATCCTGCAGGTATACTTGCACATATGCAAAGTGGCATACACACAAGGTTATTCATCACAGCATTGTTTGTAATAGCAAAAGATTGAAAAGATCCTACCTGCCCACCTGCTGAGATCTGAGATTAATAAATTACTGTGTAAGGACACAGGCTATTCAGCAGCCAGATGAGGATGTCCCCTACCTACACCCAGGTATAGAACGATCTCCAAGACACAGCATGTCAGGTGCAGAGCAGTGTATAGTATGTAGAGGTGGGGAAAAGAATAACGTAGAGATAGGCACATTTATGAGTATTTCACAAAATATCTCTGAAGGATGCCGAAGGAAGGAACTTACTGGTTGCCCCTGGGTAAGGGAACTTAGTGGCTCGGGGATAGGAATGGTGATTTGGGGCAGGACCTGTAAACTCTAAGCCTCGGTTTCCACATCTTTGAGTGGGGGTGCTAACATCTGTCCTGCCTCTTCCCAGACTGTGAGAGAATCTATTGATTAGCCAGGCCAAATATTCCCCCAGTGTATTTGTTTACTATTTTAAACAAGCAGCTCATATGAACAAACCAAAGTGTTTTTATTCCCTTTAATGGAGCCAGGACATTCGCATCCATCAGGAAAGCCCTGAATTTCAGCTTCAGGCAGTAGGTCTCCTGGGGGCCCTCTGAAGGGAACCTGAGGGCCTCCTCCATGTCTCCTCAGGTTTGAAACACCGGCGAGAGGTGGTGGGCAGGAGTGCCATCTTCGGCGGGGAGAATTTCGTGCTGGAGGAGACTGATTGGTATCTGCTGAACCTCTTCCGCCTTTGGTGGCACTATGGCATCAGCTTCCTGAGACTGCAGATGTGGGTGGAGGAGGTCATGGAGAAGTTCATGAGGTAGGGCTGGGCAGAGCTGTGGGATTTCCAGAGGGACAGAGGAAAAGAGGGAAGGAACCAGCCGGACTGTAAATTGTTGAATAGTAAAGGTACTTGCTGGGTGTGAGAACCCAACACCATTTAGTCCAGGTTCCAATCAAGCCCCAAGCGTGAGAATTGTACTGGCGTGGTGCAGGCATGGGCTCTGGTACTGTCACGCTGGCATCCTCTTTCCCTCTGCTAAACTAAGCATGAGTTGTAAACTCAGGCACCTAAAAGGACCTGGGATATGCAGCAGCCAGATGGGAGAGAAGGGTAGGGAATGGGGTGCCCTGACAAGCAAGGCCACATCAGAAAGGGTCAGCCAGCACTCTGAGAGCCAACGGTAGCCGTGTGGGAATGCCAGCCTCATGCGGCTAGATCTTCCCATTTTTCCAGAGTTATATGTAAAATCTCCCAGTTTTTCATTGTATGCAACCAATTCATTTTATAAGCCTAGTGAAACACATCCGTAGGCCACATGCAGCCTCTGGGACACCCCTTTACAAACTGCTGTCCCCTAGTTTTCCCATGTAGAACAAACACCTTTCTTCACACTTCTCTCCTCCTTGGTTCCCATTCCCCTTCTCTTTTCCAGGTAACGAAGACAGGTGATCTGTTGCCACTGTCCACTTCTCACAATCCACTCCCTTGCCAAGCTGGCACTGCCCCAAAGACCCTCCTGAAGATTCTTCCTGCTTCCTGGCCCAGGTGCAGAGCCCTCAGTGTCAGGCACTCAGCATGGCCTCTAGGCCTTCTTCTTGGTCTCTGGTGCTTTTCCACTCTTTCCACTTTCATAACTATGCTTTTTATGGCACTTCCTCCTTGTATTCTCCAGGTATCCCCCAAGGTTATATCCTTACCCCTGCTTCCTATACTTTTCTCTGTTGTCAATTGTATTCAAACCAGCAATGCTGAGTTCTTCCTTTCATGAGTGATGACCTCTGCCTGTCAACCTGTATCCCCTTAATTTCCAGACCCACATTTCTAACTGCTTTCTGGACACCTCCATCTGGTGTCCCGCTGATAACCAAACTCAACATATTTACACAGCATCCCAGGCAGAGGCAACATTTCAAAGGCCAGCGCATCCAGATATCCATCAGCAGGTGGTTGCAGGCACATGCGAGTCATTGAGATTGGGGGAGTTGTAGAGGAAGGGACAAGATGTGAGTTCGGTGGGAGTCCTGTTGTATTGAGCCGTGGGAGAGGACAGGCTTGGCTAGCAGAGAGGGTGCCACATTGGAATGAAGCCGCTGCCGTCAGGCCCAGTGCGGTCCTAGAATCCAGGGCAGAGCCGAAGCTGTCGGTGGGGTCAAAGTCTGCTGCCTGGCAGTCCCAGCTGGATGAGAAGAAGGCTGTGACCTCAGGCAGGGAGGGGCTCAGAGGGCTTTGTAACTGTCATTCAGTAGAGCCACAGTGTGAAGCCAGGTGCAGTGGGATTCCGGGCATTTGCCCTTCCCTCTGCACTGTCGCTCTAGGTGGTACAGGCCCACCTCAGCCAGCGAATAGGCCAAGGGGAGTGTAACCATCCTCCTCTTCCCACCTCTACGTGGGGAGGATAGTGGGTCCCTGCTGGGCCTCTCAGGCGCAGTGGCCCAGTAGCGGGCGGTCAGCCCAAAGGCTTCTGCACAAGGGCTCCAGCTCCATGTGTCTCCCAGGATCTACAAGTACCAGGCCCACGGTTATGCCTTCTCCGGCGTGGAGGAGCTGCTGTACTCGCTGGGGGAGTCCAGCTTCATCAACATGACCCAGCGCTCTGTGGCCGAGTCCCTGCTCCAGGTGGGCGTCACACAGCGCTTTATTGACGACATCGTCTCCGCCGTCCTGCGGGCCAGCTATGGCCAGTCAGCAGCAATGCCTGCTTTTGCTGGTGAGCCTACGGCCCTCAGCCTGCCCGCCTGCCCTTCCCCGGCCCACAGTGCCCATAATGGGCTGGGCTCCCCATAACCTCACTTTTACCCAGCTCAGTAAGGTTGCCTGAGCACTTTGTTGCCCGTGGTTGGGAGGGGTCTTGGCCTGGAAGGGAGGCCCAGGTAGGAGGTAGTAGATTCTCTAGCCCCACTGCCCCATGGTTCTGAGAACCCACCGGCCACCCTACACTTTGCCCAGGTGCTATGGCGCTAGCTGGGGCCCAAGGCACCCTGTGGTCCGTGGAGGGAGGCAACAAGCTGGTGTGTTCCGGTCTGCTAAAGCTCACCAAGGCCAACGTGATCCATGCCACGGTGACCTCTGTGACTCTGCAGCAGACAGGTGAGTGGACAGAGCCGGGAGCTTGGCTGCTCCATTCCTACACGGTGAACACTTCCCCTCTTCTGTCCCTAGACCCCAGTCTGTGATCACCTGGGAGGATTCCAAAAAACCAATGGGACGCCCCACCACTGCCAAGTGACACCAGAGGGCACTGTTGTCCCAATTCAGATATTAGAGCCAGAAAATAGGTTTGCGTTTATCTAGCCCATTTGACCACTGAAGATTTTGAGCCAGTCAGCAGCAGAGGCAGAGCTGGACCTTGGGTGTCCTGACTCCCAGTCCAGTGTTCGCCCTGCGGTCACACTGGCATGGAAAGATGAGGACCCACCATCTGGACAGCCCAGCTGCACCCAGGGTCTCATACCTCAATGCTAGGCCTCTATTGGGAGATCAGTGGGTAGAAGCCAAGAAATAAGTCGGCTTTCATGCTCTTTTCTCAATCCTTCTAGAAGGGAAACCCTTGTACCTGGTAGAGTATGAGAGTGAAGTAGGCACTGGCTCCGACTTCTATGACATAGTGGTTATCGCCACCCCCCTGCACCTGGACAATAGCACCATCACCTTTGAAGGCTTCGACCCACCCATTGATGTCATCCAGGACTCTTACCAGTCCACTGTCATCTCCTTGGTCCACGGCTACCTCAACTCTTCCTACTTTGGTTTCCCCGACCCTAAGCTTTTCCCCTTCGCCAACATCCTTACCACAGATTTCCCCACCTTCTTCTGTGCCCTGGACAATATCTGTCCCGTCAACATCTCGGCCATCTTCAGGCGGAAGCAGCCTCAGGACGCAGCCGTTTGGCGAGTCCAGTCCCCCAAGCCCCTCCTTCGGTCCCAGCTGAAGACCCTTTTCCGCTCCTATTATTCAGTGCAGACGGCAGAGTGGCAGGCCCACCCCATCCACGGCTCGCGCACCACCCTCCCGAAATTTGCACTCCACGACCAACTCTTCCACCTCAATGCCCTGGAGTGGGCAGCCAGCTCCGTGGAGGTGATGGCTGTAGCTGCCAAGAATGTCGCCCTACTGGCTTACAACCGCTGGTACCAGGACCTAGACAAGATAGACCAAAAGGATTTGATGCACAAGGTGAAGACTGAACTGTGAGGGCTCTGGGGTGAACCTGGGACAGTCCATCCCCTGCTGAAGGGGGATCACCACCACGCCGGCCAAGCCTCTGTCCGACCCCTCGTGTGTCAAGTGTCTTCTCCCAGGGTGCCCTGCTCTCTGCCTCTCCTAAGGATTCTCAGAGTGGTTGTTTCTTTTTAAGGGAGGGTGTAAGAGAAGGGAAGGAAATTCAAACCAGTGTATGTATTTTATTTATTTTTTTAAAAGAAATAAAAATCCATCTTCTCCAGCTGCTTCTCATTTGGTTTTCTAACTAGGAGACAGGATAACTCTAGGGGTGGTGGGATGGGGGGGGGATATAAGACAGAGAACTCTACATCTAATTTCTTTATTGTTTTTCACTGCCAACTGCCAAAATGTACCTGAGGCAACATCAACAATGAAACGTGTAGCCAGATGGTTACAAATAAAGTAAAAAGGAAGATCTGAAAACTAAGATGTAATAATAGCTCCTATTTAGTTTGAGCTTACTAGATGTGAGGTACCTAGTTAAGAACTTATTAGATACCATCCATGTCTCAATAGCACCACATGTTGGGGAAGATGACTGGTAGGATGGTTACCCCAGCAGAACTGTCAGTATAGTGCTGAGCTTCCTGGCAACCAGTAGGAAAAGGGAAAGCAGACCATAGAAAGAGGAAAGCTTTGGCACCTGGAGGAATTGACCATTATGTCTATTATGCAAGGATTGAGGAGTAATGTGATGATCTGTCTTGCACAGAGATAAGTTTCAAGGTGGTGGAAGGTAGTCACGCCTCTCCCCCAGACATTCACCCCAGTGGAGTAAAGGAAGAAAAGGTGTTGGGATGGAGTTCTTTGGAGGTTAACCTAATTCAGGTGCCCAAGTCCCAACCAGACCTGCTAAGTCTGGCCCAGGAAGACACACACTGCCAAATGACACTGATATTGTGACTATCCTTTGGGATGGCCCCAGAAGTAATTCAGCAATTTCTTTCCTTATATAGCAATGGAGATAAAAGTCCAAAGTGAGAAAGTAACTTGCCCAAGGTTTCTTGTCAAGTTCATAGAATAGAGCTTAAATCTGGAGCTTCTCCTTAAAATTCATTGAATTCGGCATGGGGCACAATAGCCCTCAAGTAGGGGGAGACCCAAACTGGCTTCGAAGTTGTGACCATGCCACAGCTATGGTAATGGCAGTGAAAGAGAAGATGCCTTTAAAGTGCAAGACGCATGTAGCTGTTGGTTATTACAGGTATTATGACTAACACATCTGTAGGAATGCTTTTGGTTGATGTAGTAGAAAACCAAACTCAGACTGGCTTCAGCAATGAAAGAGTTTTATTGGTTATCATGAAAGTCCAAGCACAGGGCACTGTGCAATGCCAGCACCATTACTTCTCATGGTCAAGGATGGCTGCAACAGCTCCCAGGGCGAGAGGGTCTGCCCCCATGACCCCTGAACCAAAGTCTGGGCTCTGGGCCAGTTGGGCCCCTGCTTAACGGATTCCTGTGGCCAAGTGAATGCCACATGTTGATTGGCTTAGGACACAGCTACTGGACCAGGGAGCAGAGGTGGTCTCATCCAAATTACAAGGTCAGAAGGGTGGAAAGGGTGTTGAGCAAGGTAGAATGTCAACCACACACAGGATGGGGCTGTACCCTTCCTCACTCCTCAAGTCCAGTGAAATCAACATGCAACGGCATTTTTTCATGATCTGTGTTTGAAATGAAGATGCTACAGGCTGTCATGGTGTAACTGATGACCATTGGTATTAGGCCAGAGGACCAAGGCCAATACCAAATTTGTCCCTGAAAACCACCCCTCCCCTGCATCCCTGAGGATATCCATAGAAGAGGCAAATCAGGGCAGTTACATATCATCTTCAGTCCTTGGCCAGGGCTTTGGTTCCATGTCCCAGCCCGACTGCAGTGGAACTGCCCGATTCTTCAAACTTCCTTTTATCTGGTAGGCAGGCCCGAACAGCTCAGGACCAAACCAGGCCAAAATGCCCATACCACCTGCTTTCCCAAGTCAAAACCTGAGAGCAGGATCTCACCACCTCTCCACCTACAAGGAAAGGCCACAGATTCCTGAAGGCAGGGGAAGGGAGCATGGGAACCAGCAGGAAGCCTTTGCCTCTGGGCCCACTCCAGCCTTCTCAGGCCAGGACAGAAGCCCCCAAGGGCCCACAGCCCTCTGGGAGAAGAGAGAGCACTTGCAAAGACAAAGAGAGCCCTATAATCTGCCAAAGAAAACAGAAAAAGGCCACACTCATCCTCAGTAGTCCTAGGGGGAGTGTAGTACCCAGTGAGAACTCCTTGAAGGAACAACCCTAGAGCAGATGACGCAAGCAAGATTTCAGCACTTTGTGGGGAGGAGGCTGTGAAGGGTAGAGTTGGGGGTGGGTGAGGGGAATGCCTTGTTCCTAATCCAACTTTGAAAAAGCAACAGAGGGAGCTTGGGGCAGATCTTGGGCTCCCCCTAGAGGCCCTTATGCATGAATGCATGCATGCATTCATTCACCAAGCCCTGAACCCCTCCCTATTTTGCACCTGGGACTGTGCTAGGTGCTGAGGATGCAGCAGTGAAGGAGACAAGTGAGGTCCCTATTCTTACCCAATGAGGGTTTCTCACCAGATAGTAGAAAATATAACATTTAAACTCAGACCAAAGGAGGTTAGGAGTACAGTGTAGACTCAGCTCTCCGAAGGTCCTGAAATCTCTGCTGCTGCCTTTAAACCAGGGGGCTGAGAAGGGCCAGCTGCCAGCCCAGGCTCATGAGAGTCGCAGAATGGAAAAACTACAAAAGACCCTGGAGAGCCCTGGTTTCACAGATGAGAAAACTGAAGCCCAGAAAGAAGGAAAGGCAACATCCATATAAAACTAATAAACTAACCGTCATTTATTGAGGATCTCTGCATGTCTAATGCTCTGGTAGGAATAGGACAGCCCATCCCACCAGGTGAGGAGTTTCCTGGCCCAATCCCTATGTCCCTGGGCACCTGGGGTCTCCTCTCAGGACTAGAGCAAACCTCCCGCTGCTCGGATCTTCCCATGCCCTCACCCCACAAAAAGGCCTTGGAGGCCATGGGCCCCTCATGTGCAGCTGGAGTCTTAAGGCCTGGAGAGCAGGCTGCGTGGCCCTTACAGATAAGCAGCCCCCAGGGAAGAGAAGCGGCTGCTGAAGGCATCAGCATGGGCTGGCACAAGAAGTTTATTTTCCATGTGTCTGGAACCAGGCCGAAGCTTCCTGGGGTAATTTTAACCAGTATCCACTCTAGAACAATACCAAAAAAGGTAAGTTACTTACCACCCCAGACAGACACATACCTAACCAGTGCCCTTGCATGAATTAGACCCTTAAAACATTCAGAGCTAAAGCTACTTTAAGTGCTGACGTTACAGCAGCCAAGTATTCCTCTACTGGCTGTTGGCCCTCTTATTGAAATTAACTCTAAAGTGCCAGCTATTCTTACCCTCAGAAAATAGCCTGAGCCCCTCAGCTGTCCTGGGGGAGGAAAGGTATTTTTAGACCTAACAGCAGCTGATTTAGGATTTGTTGCAGGGGTTAGGGGGCAGGGGGAGGATTGAATTGCAAGGGGCTGATGGGGTGGGGCAGGGGGAGTTAGCATCCAGAGAGAAGGAGCCAGCAGGGGCTTTACAGCAAGTCAGTGCACATTGCCTTTTTCATCAGCAAAGTGTCCTGATATAAGCCAGAGTTCTCAAAGCGTGGTCCCCAGACCAGTGGCAGCAGCACCGCCTGGGAGCCACCCTGTTGGAAATGCAAGTCTCAGCCCCCATATCGAATCTACTGAATCAGAACCCCTGTGTTTGGGGCACAGCAATTTGTGTTCTAACAAGCCCTCCAGGTGATTCTGGTGCCAGCGAGAGTCTCAGAACCACTGATATCAGCAAATCATCTAACCCAATCCCCTTGTGGATAAGGCTAGATGAAAGAATGATCTATGATGATGCTTCTCAACTCCTGAGTGTTTGTTCAAAATCAGGGATCTCCAGCTCATAAAAATGCATTTTCATGTGAAAATTTCAGGGGCTCGTTGGCCCAGGTTAAAAAACCCTGTTCTTTGGCACCCTGGAGGCTCTTCTCTGGGTCTAAGGCTGACCTGCAGAGAATCTCGGAATTGAAAGAGACCTTATAGAGCACCTATTCCATCCAGAGCAGGAATCTGTTCATATTAAGAGGCTCAGCCTTAGCTGGACCCTTACAGGGACTGGGAGCTCACGCTTCCAAAGAGCTCATTTGCAATGGTCCTTGACTTAATGGCTTAGTCACTCCTATATAGGTTTATACTAACCAAGCTCCAATAGCATGGCTGAAATAAGGCTATAAACCCAAATTAAAGGAATTATGTGACTGTCCTAAACAGTAGAAATGAATGCAATATTTTTTAATAACCTGTCTCAGTGTTGGAGAAATGTGAGTGTTGAAAAATTATCCTTTATACTGATCTGAAATCTACCTCCCAGGACCCTCCTATCCCCACCCTGGTTTGGCTTTGAAGCCACAAGGATCAAACCCAAGGTCTTGCTTTGGGAAAGACAGTATTTACTTTTCATTGGCCTTGCATGGCATGGGAGTGCAGGGAGGGCGGCCTGTGGCTGTCTGCAGGCTCTAGGCCTGGTGATTCAGAAGATGCAGGTACAGCCCACTGCGATGGTTTCCATGACCACACGCTGGCGGCAAGGCCCGGTGCGCGGAGGCAGCGGGCAGAGGCGGCGGCGCACGGGCACCTGGCTGAACACAGGCACGCTCACCATGCTGCGGTCCTCCTGCATGGTGAAGGGGTTCACGCAGCCCAGACACAGGCATCGCGCTTCCGGCAGGTCCGCAGGGATGCGGCTGGGGTCATGGTTGATGCTGCAGGGAGGCAGAAGAGAACGCAGGGCCAAGGTGGTGGGAAAGAGTATATCAGCGCCCACCCACCACACCCCTGCTTTTCCTAACCGGCTTTTCCTAACCCAGATTTTCATTCCCACTGCAAGACTGTACTATGAGGGAGGAAGGGCAGTAATCAGGTCTGCTCCTAGTGAGAAAACTGGTCTTGGAAGGCAGGTCAGGTGCCCCAGGGTTATTCAGTGCCAGTCACCTAGTTTTCTTTCATCCAGCAAGATGCCCATCCTAGTACTAGATGGTGCTGTGGGGTCACAAAGAAGCTACAGACCCTGTTTATAGTCAAGAAATAATATATGAGCACATTGATGCCTGATCCCCCCGGAAGAGGAATCAGGAGGCCTGGGTTCTATTCTGACTTAGTTTCTATTTATGCAACAAATATTTTTCACGTACCACCATGTGAGTGAGTTGTCTTTGACATTAGGTGTCCGCTGATGGACAACATAGACACGTTCCCTCCTAGAGCTGAGAGTTAGGGACTTGCTTTTTGACCTTTCCTTCACTGTGTCTCAGTTTTCTCATCTGCTGAACGTGGGAGGTGAACTTGGCTTTAGGACCTGCAGCATCAGCATCACCTGGGAGCATGTTAGAAATGTGGAATCTCATCCCTCCCCTAAAACTCCTGAATCAGAACCTGCATTTTTATAAGGTCGCCAAGAAAGTCAAGGGCACTGTAGAGTGAGAAGCCCGGCTTTGGAGGATCTTTATGGACGCTTCCAATTGCCATATTCCAGATATGGTAGATACTAGTGACATGTGGCTATTTAAATTGATGGACATAGTTCCATAGCGTAGTGGTTAGAATGTCTGCTTTACACGCAGAAGATCCTGGATTCACACCCCAGTGGAGCCACAGTCCATGGTCTACGGCCATGCCACCCTGAACAAGCCCGAGGTCTGATCTCAGAAACTAAGCAGAGTCAGGCCTGGTTAGTATTTGGATGGGAGACCACCTAAGAAGACCAGGTGCTGTAGGCATAAATAATAATAATAAATAATAGTAAAAATAAATAAATTAAATAAATAATAAAAAAATAAATTTAAATTCATCAAAACTAGCTCCTTGGTTGTGCTAACCACATTTCAAATGCTCAATGGCCACATGAGGCTAGTGGCTACCATGTTGAACTTTACATCATCAGAAAACTCTATTGAACATGCTATTCTAGAGTTTTAGGACATAAGTTGCATGGCTAGAAAATCTTTGGCCTGGGTTTGTAAGTGAAGAAGTAAACTTCAGAGTTAGTTTATGTCTTCATTATTCATTCAACACACATACATGGGTCCCCTTCTGCATGCCAGGTTCTGTGCTAGGAATCGGAGCTACAGCTAAGGTAAGACACCACCTCTGTCATCTAGGGGCAGAGGGTTGTGACTCCCAAACCTGGCTGTACATTCTGATCATGAGGAGATGTATAAAATACCATTTTCTGGGCCTCAGCCCTGGAGGCTTTGATTGGGTGTGGTGTGAGAATCCTTAGAGGATTCTGAAGCAGGCCTCAGGAGGGTCCTAGTCTAGCATGAGATAGATGCGGACACAGCCAACTCAGTATTGCCCGAAAGTGCTATAATTGACAGATGTATACGAGGCACCCTGAGCTGAAGAAAGTGATGTTCAGGGAAGGTCTTGCAGGCACTCCATCAGGGACTTGGAGAACAATAACAGCAGTGCTCTACATGGTTATCTCGGTCAATAACAAGCCGATCTATGAAGCAGGTACTACTAGCACCGCCATTTACAGTTGAGAAAACTGAGGCTCAGAGAAGCTAAGCAACTCACCCAAAGTCACACAGCAGGTATGAAGCAGAACCAGTTTCAAATGTAGACATTCATGCCTCTGCATCCAAGATCTTAACTGTTACAATATTGGGGACAGTGGGCAAGGTATCCTCCACACCCTCGCACACAGCTTGCCCACAGCTGCCCAACCCAACCTACCTGTAGCCCCAGGGCGACAGGCTCCTCTTGTTGGACAGCCACAGCTGCAGATTGACCTCACACTTCCTTCTTGCTGGCTCGGAGCTATTCCTCAACTGGGCCACCATCTCCCCAAGGTTCCTCTCATATTCCTCCATGCGAGCGTATGGCTTAGCCCGTGATACCAGGTCCAGCGGCACTTGATGAGGCCCAGCGGCCAGGGTCCCAGTCCTCCCTTGCCCCTTCCTCTTGCTTTTGGGATTCCTGGGCTGGCCCAGCCCCAGGAAGATGAAGATAGTGAGAAGAAACAGCTGGGGAAGAAGGCCACAGGTCAAAGGTGAGAAAGCCAGATCTCCCTCTGGGCCAGGAAGGGAAGAGAGAAGAGGAAAGTCATAGGGACAACCCTTACCTGTCCTGCTTTGGCCTGGTCTCACCAGCCCAGGTACCACACATGTGTACCAGTACTCGTATGCACCACACTCATCACTAAGTCCTGTCTATTGCACCTCTTAAAAATCTCCCACCCATCCACTTCTCTCTACCTGCACCACAATCCTCACTTCCCTAGACAGCTCAGCAGCCTCCTACCTCGTCTCCCCAAATGCCCTCTGGCTTTCTCCAATCAATTCTCCACACCAAGGCTAAGAACGTCTGCTGGAAATACAAATTCAATAATGCCATCTTTCCGTGAGCTTGAGCTCTCCCTCCTCAAATCACTCCTGGCTTCCTCTCATACCAGCACTTCAGCCTGTGACTTTCTTTCAATCCCTTCCTCTCGCCATTCTCCTTCCTGCCACAGGGACTTTGCACAGGCTGCTACCTGCAGAGCTCTGCCTCTCTTCACCGTACAAACACCTCTCACCCTTTCAGTGTCACTTCCTTAGGGATGCTCTGGTGGACTTTATTGGGCTCTAAACACCACATGTCCCTTGCGTGACTACAGTCTTACAGTTCATATGTGAGACTTTTTTATATGCCTGTCCCCCGCTAAGCACAGATTCCATGAAGGCAGGCACTGCATCGGTTTCCACACATTGTCTTATCCCCTGTGTCTGAGTAAATGAGTGGCTGTCACCATCCCTGCCTTCTGTAGCCTACAGTCTGGGAGAAAGAACAGATGGTGAACAAGAAAACAAGCGCCTAAATCTCACTAGAGACAAGTACAATGATGGGACCCTGCAGGGCGTGATTAGAGAAAAGCAGGGCCGCCACTCAGCTAGGTGGGAGTGGAGTTGTCCCGCAAAGCCTCTCTGGGGAGCAGGCATGTGGTGCATACAAGGTTTGAAGGATAAAAGGGAGGCAGATGGGGGCAGAGGGAGTCTAAACATCTTACAGGGAGGGAGAATTGTGCGAGTGGAGGTTTGAGTTTGCTAAGAGCTTTGCTGAAAGGAGACAGTGAGACTGAAATGGAGTGAGCAGAAGGAGGGGGCAGGAGATGAAGTTGAGGAGATGGGCAGCTCTCTGCCAAGGATCCCCATTGGACTCCATGACACCTGTGTTCCCCTCCTCCATTCCTGACCCCTCTGTCTGCCCTGCCCCTCACTCATGCCTCACCCACTCATATCCACCCTCACTTGCCACTGTCCAGGACCAGAGCACCAGGAAAGCCTCTGGCTTACAGAGAGGACCCGAGGGCTTGGCAGAACCCTGACTTCTCAGGAAGCCAGGAGAGAAGGGCCAGAACTTGAATGGGGGCCAGGGCTGGCCAGAAGCAGGGAACCTTCAGGGGGAGTTTCATCTCCTCATTGAATCCAGCCAGGCTCCTACCTGCCCTGTGTCCCTCACCCCACCACCCGCATGGAACGCGCCTGACTTATCCAGGCTACCCAGCATCTTGACCCTTCCAAACACGTTTCAGCATAGCCCCTCTTGGCAGAGCCATTTCCTGGCACAAAATTTGTAACAGAGATTCAAGTCGCTAAATTCTTTCTTACTGGTCCTAGATTCCAGTGCAGAAAAATGTCTTCCTAACAATAGGCTGTCTCATCTCACTTGAGCTTCCCACTCAGTCTTCTTAAACTCTTGCTCTTCACTCAGAGAAACCCAGACTAGAATTGAAGTCCCCCTTCCCTTACGTTACAGATGGGAAACAGAGACACAGAAAGACTGGCCCAAGGTCACACAGTCTGGCTCTCAGAACCCATGGATTCTTTGGAAAAACCCCGATAACCGAGTTTGCCAGAATCTCCCCAGATGCCTTTGGCCTGTAAAGGCTTCCGTGTAGATGGGCCGAGCCCAGTTCAGGAGCCTGAGCTACTGGCCATGGCCGAAGGATCTGAGACCAGTCTGTTTCTCTCCCGTCCTGGGGGAAAGGGCAGAGAGAGAACTTGCCTCTGCAGGTTCCAAGCCAAACAGAGGCAGCCATTAATCAATAGGAGAGAAGTAACAAAACATTCAGGCCCAAAGAGGGGGTGGGGGTGGGGTGGGGGAGGACCACGTACCAGGTTGTACGGCCAATCCATCCCGATGAGCCAGGCGGTGGGTCTGCAGCTGCCGCCCGCCTGGAACCCCAGATGCCTCCGCCAAGAGAATGGCAGCAACAGGATGGAGCGAAGCAATTATAGCTCATCAGGGGACTGCTGGGGGTGGGTGGGCTCGTCATGGCTGGGAGCCTTGGGCCCCCAGCTGGCTGGGCCTGGCGCAGTGGCAGGCGGTGAGGGGAGTGGGGGCAGGCCAGGAGCCGGGCTGAGGTGCCCAGGGGCTGTTGACTGAGGGACAATGCCCTGTGTGTCTGGTGGGGCTCTGGCGGGTGGCACCTCCGCCTGTGGCCTGCGGCCTGCCGGCCAGCCAGCACCCACAGGACCAACTAAGACAATCAGCTTCGTTTGCTTTGGGGATGGCAAGGGGGTGAGGGCAGAGGAGGGATGGGCTGTCCGTTGGTCAGGAGAGCAAATGTTCTCGGAGTGCGCTGGCCAGGAGCAGGACACTGGCTCCCTCTCCCAGCAAAACAGCCTCGGGCACTCAGGCCTCAGCCAGTCTCAGGTGAGCTCAGCAGCCCTTAATGACCAGAGATCCACCTCCTTAGTTCACAGGCAGGGAAACTGAGGCTGGAGCAGGAAAGGACTTGTCCAGGATGACACAGTGAGTTACAGATGACAGACCTGGGGTTCATACCTGGTCTCGTGCAGGGATCTACCCACCAGCCCAGGCTGTTCTTCTTGGGATATTTTCTGTGCAATTCTGGCCTGCTAGGAACACCTTTCTGAAACTGAGTTCTCACGTGGGCCAAGTCTCGGATCCATGAGGACTTCGTAGGGGGTTGTTCTGGCCTTCCTGATGCAGTGCTCCCCCTCACGTAAAGGTCTCCGCTCCGGGGGCCTGGCCCCGTGTGACTGTGACTGTGACTTTGATTCTCCCTCAGCCCCAGTTTCCGTCTCTGTAAAATGGGCGTCATGCCCGGGAATCAACAGTGGCCTGGCCCATTTCTCCCTGAAATTTTTCTGACTTTCAGGTCCCACATCTCTAGAATGAAAATCATCAGAGCACCCTCCTTTTGGGGGCTGTTATAAGGAGTAAAGGAAATAACCCATGTTAAACAGCTGGCACAGTGCTTGGCACGTAGTAACTGCTCAATAAACACTTCACCGTTCGTTATGAAAATTATGATAAAATAACTTCATAATCATGTTTATAAACATTAGCTGTTCTAAATTAGCCTTAGAGCTAGCACAATTCGCAGTGGTCCTCCGAGTTTCCTTTCTACCACCTCGGGACCATCCTCCTGGCTGAGAGAGCTGTGAGCTTCGCCGGCTCCAGGGACAATTTTGTGAGCTCGGGTGACCCCAGGGTCTACGTGTGTTGGAATCACATGCTGAACTGACCAGCCCCAGCGGGTGAGGTCTCTCACTCCAGTGAACAGCCCAGCCGATTGTGAGTGAGCGAGCGAGTCCACCCAGGAAGGCGGAGGAGGAGGGCGTGGAAGGGAGTGTAAATGGGGCAGAGGAAGGACACTGTGAACCAACGTCCAGGACTGCACCGTCTTACTGAGGGCCACTCTTGGCCATTTACAGGAATTGGCCGAGGGGAAGAACGCAGGGTGCAAGGCGCTCCTGAATGTCACAAGATTAATCTGTCTGGGGCAGGTTTCCACAGCATAACTGAGAAACTGGCTGAGGCTCGAGCTCATCCAGAGATACCACCATATTTGGTCAAATACTAGACAGGGCTCTATTCTATCACTGGAAACTCCAGAGGGAGGGGGACTCTGAAAATACCTCCTCAGACAGCAAGAGCCCCCACTCCCACCCCAGGCTGTCCCAGCCCCCCTGCCACTGTCCTTTGAACCAGTTAAACAGCCAGTGTGAGGGGGCGAAGGATGGGCGCAGCCTGGTTGTGTTCTGTGCGGCATTATTGCTACCCACCCTTCTGTTGTTGCTGGCAGTGGGGTGGGTCCAACAGGCAGCTGGGGTGACCCCTCCCTGCCTCCACAGAAAAGTGGGGAAATTAAAAGATGGGGACTGGGATGAAGGAAGTTTCTCTGTGTCTCAAGACCCCCGAAACCATCGTACTTTCCTCATCGTTTGTGTCTGTCTCCTAAAGACAGGAATTATCAGTTTCCTCAGCTTCCAACTTCAGTGTTTGTTGATGGAGATTCCACAGTCCAGGCTCCGAAGTTCGAACATAGCAGGGCTCAGAATCTGCACTTTAACAACACCCGTCTGCTAAGGTGCAGCATAGGGAATATAGTCAACAATATTATAAGAACTACGTATGGTGCCAGGTGGGTACTAGATTTATGGGGCCATCACTTTGTAAGTTATATAAATGTCTAACCACTATGCTGTACACTGAAAACTGATATTGAATGTCAATTCTGATTGAAAAATTAAAAAATAATTTTTAAAAAGCCCCATAGGTGCCACAGGGGTTGTCACCCATCAAATAGCTTATTCCCCCACCACAACTCCATTTCACCACAAGAAGACCGAGGCCCAGGGAGAAGACAGGCCTTACCCAAATTCGCACAGCAAGTTAGTGCCAGGACTGGGTAAAGCTGATTTGAGCACAACTCAGTCTCCTAATTCTTACTACTCATCCCCAAAACTTTATACATACAGCTCTGGGCCAGGCTGGGCTGGAGGGGCCCAGAAGCCAGGCCAGTCCTTCTGGGAACCCCAAATCCCTCCCAATGGGAAGGGGGAGCTGTGGGGTACCCAAGCAGGTGTTGTGGGGAGACAAGAGTGGTCCTAGTGGCCATCACTGGATTTCCCATTCTTGGCCAGCTCAGGCCAGGAAGGAGGCTCCTTCCTCCAGCCTTGATTTCTAGAAAGCACTGAAGGGTCATTCGCCTCTGAAGATGCCCCGCGTGTGAGTTCTGGCAGACCACCGTGGGACTCAACCCCACAGGTCAGACAGAGCCAGGCCTGAGAGGAGGGCATAGCAATTTGGACTTTGGGGGCTCCTGCCCCACAGCAAAGTCAGGGTCCTTAACGTCTTTACACATGGGAGGTGGTCGGAACACAAGAGCGAGGGAAAATGGGGATGCTGGGATGAAGAATGGAGAGCTGGACGCAGGGGGTGGTCACACAGAGCCACCAGAGCCCTGGCGCTAGGCCTGGCCCAGAGCAATGCTGCACTCACCGCCAGGTGGCACCACCAGAAAGCAAGACATCCCTGAAGAGCATGCAAACCCTGATGGAACTTCCAGGCTGGCCGCTTCTGGAGTGGGCCCTCGGGCTGAAAATGAGGGGACAGGATAAGTGGGTGCAGGTCCTGTGCCTGCCCCTGACTGCCCAAATGACCCTGTTGTTGATAAGGGCCAGTGCCCAGGACCCCTTCTACATCAGAGCAAGGATGGCACAGCTGGCCAGGAGTTGGGGGGTGGGGCAGAAGGGTTTCTGTCTGCTGTGTAAGCAAATCTCTTCATTTGGAGCATCTACTATGTCCTAGGCCCTAGGCTTTGGCACCTGGACACCATAATTTTTAGAAAATAACAATTAGTAATGATAATAGCTATTGCCTAACATCTACTTACTGACTGCCAGATAGTAAGCTAAGTCCTTCAGATGCAGTGTTTCATTAAATCTTCCCAACCACCCTGTGCTGAGGTCCTAATTTTCTCCTGAATCTAGAATGGGGAAACTGAGGCTCGGGGAGCCAAAATCATAAAAGATTCAAAGCAAGTTTGTCTGGTTTCTGCACATGCTGTTCCCTGTAGTGGGGGAAGGAGAGAAGCATTGCAGCGAGGACAGGAGGGGGAATGTCCAGTTGGTCACTTGGTCATTGAAGGAGGTCTATGCTTGCCTCAGCCTCACCCTGACACTCTCAAACAAACTGGACCCTGTGTGTTGTGGAGGTCACTGAGTCTGAGCCCAAACGAGGGTCCTCAAGGGGATCTGAGAGCCTCCAGGGTGTGGGCACAGCACCCAGCAATGTCCCTGACACGTAGTAGGCATTCACTAAATATGTAATGCATTGACTCAAACCAGCTGTCTGTCATACAAAGTGATGATGACGGGATGAAGAATGGAAGGCCAGAGCGTCAGGGACTCAGAGGAAGAAGTGCGACCCAGGAGCTAAGAGTTCAGACTCTAGAGGTTGACAGACCTGAATTTTAATCCTGCCTCTACCAGTTCACAGCTGTGTGAACTTAGGAATGTTACTTGACTTCTCTGAGCCTTAGTTTCTTCTGCACAGTGGAGATAATAATAACTTGGCTCTCCATGGACTGTCGTGAGGATCAAATGAGATGATGCACATTAATGTACTTAGCAGAGTACTTGACAAAAGTAGGCGCTCAATGAATGGGAGCTGCAATTGTCACTGTCATTGTTAAAACTTTTTTGAGTTGGGCCTTCAAGGATATTTCTCAAAGGTTCCTAGTCATTGTTAGGTGGGGACAAGGATAGAACCAGCAGAATAATGCAGAGATCCCGTCCCCAGTGGGCCCACCCTGTAGCCTTGGCTGGGCCAGGAAGACCCGCAGGATTCAATATAAAGACCTATCCAAGCGGACCCAGTAAGGTTGGGGGAGGCGGGAGGAGACTAGCCGGCGCCTCTGCTGCAAGATGGAGGGGGGCTGTGGCCAGGAGGGTGCATCCTTCACAGGAGGTCTTGGCTTTCCTGCCATGCTGCCCACCCCACCCTCCACCCTCCTGGGTAGGAGTCTTTCTCCGAGGCCCATATTTGCACAAATGCCTGCCTCACTGCTCACTCCAGAGCCCCAGCCAAGAGGCACTATTTTAAGCTCCCTGAACGGGAACACTGTTGGTGGGAACAGACCCAGCCAGCAAGCTCCCAGTTCTCAAAAAAGGGAACGGCTTGGGTGAATGGGCGGCCCCTGGGATGTGCAGAGGGGCTGCCACATCCACATGACCCTCTGCCCAGGCTGGGTGCCAGTGCCTCCTCTCCAACAAGGGAGGCTGAGGCGGGGGCAGTCAAGGAAGTGTGAGTTGGGCTAACATTCCAAGAGGTGCACTTGTGCTCCGGCAGGGGCTGGCCAAGGCCTCCCTTCTTCTCAGCATCCAGCCTTGAAAACACTGAGTTTGTTTCTGGGTTGCAGATCGACTTCCCACTGTACCTAGTCTCTTGTTAGCATTCAGCACTCATAGAACCTGGTGGATATCTCGTGTAGTTCCTCCCAGAGTAGAAACCCCTTCTAAAGCAGCTTTGCCAGACATCTCCGGTATAAGGAGGCCATTTCTCACAGAGGATGCCCATCCACATGTTCAAGCTCTAGTTGGTGAAAAGTATAATTATAAAAGTTTTCTCTTTCATTATGTTAAAGTCGCCTCCTATGATGCAATATTGTACAGTGGGAGACTGCAGACCGGAAATGTTGGTCAGACACTCGCTATGCCCCTTCTTATGTGACCAAGTCCATTTTTCCTAACCTTGAAGAGCCTCAGTTTCCTCATAGGGTTGTTAACATGGATTTGTCATAAAAATTATAATTTGCCTAGCACACGACTGGTATTTAATATTTGGCAAGTTAGGGCCGTTTTTATTATCATTTGGTTGGTTTTGTGTATATGCCTGTTTATTGTATGGTGTTTTTGCGGGTGCGTGTACTATTTTTGCTTTTGATTGTGAAGATCAAGCATAGACTAAGATTTTGAACACAACTGAGTCACCTTGGGCAAGTGACCTAACCTGTCTGAGGTCCAGTCTTCCTTGAAAGAAGGGGAGATTAACGAGACAATGCATGTGAAGTGCCTGTCACAGAGCGGTGCTCAACTAAAGGCCCTGCTATTCTTTTGTTGCATCTGTTGTTTTTAGTTCTGCTCAGTTAGGCCACACAGAACAATTTTAACCAGCTCTCTTCTAGAACTTTCTAACTGCCAGATCTCAGTAATAGAATGCATTGCCCTGGAAAAGAGTGAGCTCCCTGTCAGCCAAGGTGTTTTAGCACAGGCCAGAAGACCAGCTGGGAGTGCTGTGAGGGAGATTTAAGAAGAGGAAAGGGTTGGGCTTGTTGGGCTTTAATAAATAGTTCCCTTCCGGCTATGAGAGGTTCAAGTCTTAGGTCCAAAGCCTCAGACCCCCATGTGGGGCTGTCCTACCTGCCTTGACTTGCCCAGACCTGGGGCAGGAAGGAGCCCAAGAGGGCCTGTGACAGACGGAATAAACAGCCTGTCCCCGGGGCAGACGGAGGCGCCGGGCCCCCTGCCCACCGGCATATCCTCCCCTCGTCCCGGTCCCGGGGGATGTTTATACTCTGGTCGGAGTTTATAGGATGTCTGGACTTACAAGATCCAGAGTTCTGGCTTTCCCCCCAGAGCTGTCAGCCCCTCCTCTGGCAGGGTGGGTCTGCATCTATTTTGAGTGGGAGGCTCCACCCTCCGGTGGAAGAGGAAGAGGGTACAGTATGAGAAATGTTCTCTTCAGACCCCCAGAGTGTAGACCGGGGGTGGAGGAAGAAACCTGGTTTGTGGAGGATGGGAGAGGAAGGGGGGTTGATGTCTTCTGGCTGTCAATAGGAGAGGAGTCCTGGAAGGGGGAGAGGCATAGGGGACCAGAGAGAGGGGATTTCTTTTGCAGCTTGGATTCAAAGACCTGTTCTCCCCAAACAAGGCTAAAAATGGATGGAACTTATCAAAGTTTGCCTTACATACTGGCTTCTGTCATTGCCTCAGATAGTGCTCTTTGTATCACACTTGGTGTATATCTCTGTGAGTACGAATTTGTGGATGGGGTCTTGTATGCGTACGTTTTGTTTTGTTATTGTTTTTCCAACAGTCATCCAGTGGAAGGAAGCCTGTTGCAAGGAACAAGCATGTCTTAATGTTTCTCAGGGCCTGGCTCAGGGGCCTATGACCAGAGCAGGACTTACTGAGAGAGCAGAGAAGCCCTGAGAGCTACTCACTACCCACCGCTTGGGGGACAGGCAGTGACCCTGAGATGCGTCAGATCACACTTCAGCAAGGAGCAGTGATGGCCATAGCAAGGCCTCTGACCCATCCTGCCTCCCCCTAGAAAGTCACCTCAAATCTTACAGCCTCTTAGGGCTACAGTGCATCCCAACCCCGGCCTTCATGCAGAAGTCTTGTCTCTGTGGCCTGAACCGTTAGTAGGTGATCCTGCGAAGCTGCCCCAAGCAGTAGTTTAAATATCTTGCCTAGGATGCTCTTTAAGTTTCTATGAACTGTGACCTTCAAGGTATAGCAATGAGGAGCCTTGAGGGTTCTTGAGGAGCATTCATTCACTGTATTTGACAAATATATACATTGAACATCTTCTATGTGCCAGGCGCTAGGCATACAGCTGTGAACAGCTAAAACAGTTCCTGAGCTTGTGTTATTATAGAGAATGGAAGATACAACAATATTGACATTTTAGAACCAGATTACAGTCTAGGGACTCTTGCTGGGCCCCTCTCCTCTTAGTCTCCTATACCTCCTGCATCCTTGGGAACTGTCAGATCTCCCGGGAAGCCCATGACCTCAGGCCTTGGGGCATGTGGAGGAAGGTACAATGTCTCCAAAATGGGATAGCTTGCCAAATTTCCATTGGAAGATTGGCTTTCATAAATATTGTATTTGTGAGGAAAGAGGAAGAAATGGCTAGTATGGAATCTCACCATTTCCAAATGGAAATGGCTCCCAGGAAAAAACCTCTATAATTTTTCTAATGTTAGAAAAATTTTTCAAGGTTTCTGGCCTTGAGAGACAGAGGTGGTCCAGTCCAAGGACCCAGGCAGATGCTGCCAATCATTGCCTGGCAGTAGGAGCGATACTTCTTGCATATGTATAGCACCCTACAGTTTATAAAGCATTTTTATAAACTGTGACATCATTTACTTTCTGTATCAATCCCATGCGAATATAAAGATTTTTACAGAAGGGGAAATTGATGCCCAGGGAAGGAAAATAACGTACCCACAGTCATATAGCACAGAAAAAGAGGCAGAGCTTAGGATGAAAGCCTGGGCCTCTGAGGCCACTTTGGACCACCACCCATCCTAACCTTTGCCCCAGTTTAGGAAATGAGCTAGAAACTAGGCAGTGATTAGAGGTGAGTGCCCTGTCATTAGGCAGCACACACAGAGTGCCAAAGGCCATGCAAGTTATTTTGGACATGGCCCGGCTGTGCTCTATGGACAAACCAATGCTGGAGAGAAATGCGCCTGGCGAGAGAGGGCTTGGCGTCAAGGGGACATGTTTTCTGATACAGCTCTAGAGAAAATTCGAGAGTCAGGGTGACCTCAATCTCTTCCCCAGTAGTATGCTCTTAGAAAAGCTGAAATGGTTTGGCTTTTCAGTCTGATGATCCCATAGCTAGGTCCATAATTTTTATTTTCCATGTTATGATTCCCTTGCATTCTATTCCATTATCTCAACCACAGAGCTAGCTCTGACATTGTCATTCCAGAATCACAGATCTTCTCAAGTTTTAGAGCATTTCTTAAAGTCTCAGGCTCAACAAGACCTTACTGATCATTTGCTAGCTTCTTAATGATACTCCTGTTCAATGCTCCCGAGTCTCTTTTTAGTTTCTATTTGTTTTAAATGTCTACCTCCCTGCTTCTTCCATCTGCTAATGATAAACTTGCTCTTTGAGAATATACAGAGCAAACCTGCTCCTTCTGCCTTAGGAGTATGACAGGCAATATCAGTCAGGATGGGCCATGTTGTGCGGCAGTAACAAACAGCCCCCAGATCTTGGAGATTTAGCCCAGCAAAGGTGTCTTTCTCATAAATCCTATGTAGGCTGCCAGGAAATGCTCTGCTCATCAGAATTACTCAGGGACACAGAGTGATGGAAGCTTCATCACAACACTTACTTCCACAAGCACCACAAGAAGATGAGAGGTTTGCAAGCAGCAGATTTACAGAGTTCGAGAATGGGTCCTGGAGTCTGTTCCAACCACTTACTTTCTTTGGACAAATTCTTTCATTTCTTTAAGTGTCAGTTTTTCATCTATAAAATGAGGATAATAAAAAGTACCTACCTCACAGATTTGCTGTAAGATTAACTGAGAAGATGAATCTAGGCCCTCAGCACAGAGTCTGGTTCATAGAAAGAACTCAAAAAATGTCAGCTATTATGATGTTAACATAATGTTAATATGATGATGTTAACTTAATAGTGGCTACAGTCTCTTCAGACAGCACAGTCCTGGTCCCTTCCATTGTTCCGCACATTGACCAGTTTGAATTCCTTCAAAGCGGTAAAGGTTCGTTTGTTTTTTTTCTCACAGTCATTTTCACATTATTTTTTATGCATTTTGTCTCATGAGAGAGGCCATTAGGGGTTTAAAGCTGAGGAAGAAAAAGGTATATCTATGTCTCTCAACAACCCCAAAAGATTTACTTAGTTCAATATTCATTACCAAGTCCTTTTGTGGAGTCCAGAAAAGAGAGGACAAATTTGGTGAAGAATCCCTGCTCAAAACAAAACCCGATGGTAGAGAGACACAGAAATCAAAACTGCAGAATGTCAGAGTTGGAAGGGACTTTTAGAACAAACAAGTCTCATCATCTCTTCTCTTTTCCAGATGGAGAAACACAAGTCCAGGGAGGGAAAGAGACCAATATAATGCCACACAGCAACTCAGTGTCGGAGTTGGGGCAGAACCCACTTCCTTTAATCCCAGTCTCAGGGCTTTCCACACACCACCTAAGGGGACAACATTCTTCACCCCCAGGACAGGGTGGGGCAGGGCAAGGGTAAAGGGAATCTCCTAGGAATGATGGCTTGCCCTCAGAGTTGTATTCCAGTGGAGTTGTAAAGTTAAGAACTTTATAAACATTACCTTATTAAGGCTTCTTGGAAACCCAAAGTCACAGCTCCTCTGGGTCATGGGACATGCATTGAACATCCAGTGAACAAACAGAGGGTAACATTACATTTTTCACTTCGTTTAGGAAACCTGGCTTCTAATTATAGGATTTGTTTAACAGTCCTGGGTGGTTTACGAAGGCTTGGAGTCAGCCTGCGGTCCTGAGGGCTGGCTGAGGAGTGTCAGATGGGAAGACACAGGCAGGTGGGGGCAGGGAGGCAGCAGGGGACCTCAGCAATGAAGGGAGAGATGGACAAGCATAAGTCAACTTAAGTCAGGCCTAGAGGGAACATTAAAGTGATCTAACCCCAATGACCAGCTTGCTTCCAGTTAGAAGTTATCTCCAATAATTCCCCAGTGTTACCATAACCCTCTCACACATGGGCAGTGAATATGAATTTGCTCTACGGGAAGCAGGTGAAACAGTGATCACACCATGCGTGGGTTCTCTGTCGAACTGAATCCCCTGCGATAGCGATCATTATTAGCCTCCTGGGGAAAAGTGGGCTAGGGGCTGGCTAGATCTCCACATTTATTTAAAAAATAAATTTTTAAGTAAGTTATTTTTTTAAATAATTTTTTATCAATTCTGTAGAATATTATACTAATATATTCTATTCCCTTAACACACATACACGAAATAGAAATTAGAAAAGATAGAAGTAAAAAAAAAGTCCCTAATGTTATATGTAGCTATAATATATCACTAAGTCTCTATAGTTAAGCTCATTATCTAAGGAGGCAAAGTGATTATCTAAGGGGACACTGAAGGTGGCGAATGGGATCAATATGAAGCTGAAAGACACGCCCCCCAACTCACGCAGCCCAAATTTGGATGCAGGTATCTTACCAAGCTGCTCCCAAGCCAAGACACTGTATCTGTCATACAGCCGTGGCCCCCAACTCACTCAGGGCTCCAATACAAGCTCAACTCAGGCCTCTGCCACTCAAGGAAAACCCCCTAAACCGCCCCCCCATGTCCCAAGTCTTCCAAATCTCCGAGCACCTCCATTCCTGAGTCAGCACATGTGCTCTTGTGCACACACACGAGCAGACACACACTGCCCTCTGAGTCTCTTGGACGACCCAGCTCTTTGCTTTCTCGAAGGTAGGTCCGTGGTTTCCAAAGTGGGGTGTCATTCCAGACTTAGGAAAAAATATTAGGAACTTCTATTTTTACTTCTATCTTTTCTAACTTCTACTTTTTATTTGTGTATCCACTTTCCCGTACCGTGTACCCCACCCGGGTTCTCATCCCCTTCTCTCTCTCCCCGAGGCTTCCTGGAGAGACTAAAAGGCCTTTCATCCATGGCTGGTGGGAGGACATATTGGTTACAGCCTCTGTGGGTGGGGGTGAGGGGGAGGGAGGCAAGAGACAATATATATCAGAATGACATATGCATAAGACCTGCAATCCAACAATTGCTCTTCTAGGCCTTCATCCAACAGAGACGCCCGTATGTGGAAATTACACAGGTAATTACAGGACAGTCTTTGCAGTACTGTTGATGACAGAAAAGGATTGGAAACCTGCTAAGTGCTCGTCCATACATTCATACAAGACTGGTGGCCTGGATCATGGCGCGTCCATCCAGTGGGACACAGCCATCTATATGATGATAGGCTGTAACACCTGAGATATGTTATTAAGTAAATGAAGTAAGGTTCAGAACAGTGTGAAATAACATGCTCCTATGTATAAAAAAAATTACAGGGGCCATATATGTGCGTATGTGTAAGTGAACTTGCTAGCATTTGCCTGGACTATCTCTGGAAGTATACACAAAAAATTTGTAGCAGCAATTTCCTCTGGGGAGGGGAAGGGGTGGGTAAGGGGGTGGGCTTGGGAGAGAACTTACTGCTCATAGTACACCATTTATACCTTTTTGATGGTGACTATGTGCAGATATTATCTATTCAAATAATACATACTATTTTTAAATGAAAAAATAAGTGTTTGTTACTGTATGATGTGGATTATTTCATTCGTTCTCTCTCTACTCTGGGCTGGGCCCAAGAGACTTCATGTTTATGAGTCAACAAAGTCACCTAGAGGTGAGTCAGTCCTCACCCCTCCAAAGCGGGAGCAGCCACCTCGGAGTACGTGATTGTTTTCTCCATCCCTTCCTCAGTCGCAAGTTGTCCAACCCCATTATTGTACAAATGGAAAAAACTGAGGCCCAGCTTGGGGAAATCGGTTACCCAAAGTCCCCCAGCAAGCAGCGGCAGGAAATTGGTCATGATTGGGAAAGATAATTATCTTTTTAAAAAAAATCTCAGGATAGCAAGAAAAAATAAACAAATCTGGGTGGGACAGCCTCATGGAAAAAAGTTACGAGGTTAGTTACCAGCATGTGGCACAAGGTTCTAGACAGTGGTGATGACTGTGAGCACTGCAAGTGTTTGTTGAATGAATTATGGACGGCGGGACTTTCCGTCAGTGGGTTTTGATTAGCTGTGGCTGTCTCTCTGAAAGTTAAAGACTCCCATCTGACTCCCATCTCCTGGTTACTGAGGATAATGCTGTTTCTAGTACCCCGAGTTTATGTGCTCAGTGGTGCCAGATACAAAATGACCAGGGGTAGGGTGGTGGGTAGAAAGTGTTGGATTTAGGTGGGGGGTTTGGTGGATTGGCAGAACATTCATTCCAACCCACTCCTAGAGCGTCTTCATTACTGCAGAGCCTAATAAGCTAAAAACATTTCCCAGACCTCCTAGGGTTCTGGATCAAGGTCATATTCCTGCTTCTTCATTGTAGCTGACATCAAGCACCATCGGATGGCTTTTTCTGCAGCAGTGTTTCCTTGCTCGTGTTATGAGCTGAATTGTACCCTCCCAAAATTCGTATGTTGAAGTTCTAACCTCCAACATCACATAATTTGACCTTATTTGGGAATAAGGCTGTCGCAAATGTGATTAGTTAAGATGAGGTCATACTGAAGTAGGGTGGACCTTAATCCAATATAACTGGTGTCCTTATAAAAAGGGGAAATTTGGAGACAGACACATAAGGGCAAATGACTTGTGAACATCAAGGCAGATAGCAGGCTGATGCATCTGCAAGCCTTGGAGTGCCAAAGATGGCCAAGAATGCACCTGAAGCTACAGGAGAGGCCAGGAACAGATTCCCCCTCACAGCCCTCAGAAAGACCAAACCCAGACAACACCTTGATCTTGGACTTCTAAACTCCAGACCTGGAAAACAATACATTGCTACTATTTAAACCACCCAGTCTGTGGTACTTGTCATAGCAGCCCTAAGACACTAATATAGAGCCATAGCTGGCTTTGCGGGTATCAAGGGACAGAGGTTAGAGTGGCTTCCTGACCCCTGTATGCAGCACAGCAGTATGTTCCCAAAGTCAACAGCAGAGCTGCCTTTTCTGATTCCAGCACTTGTGATGGCAGCAGAGGGAGCAGCTGCCCCAGAGGCACAGCTCTGATTGTGTTGTCAACCAAGTCATTTCCAGGGCCTGCTTAGAGCTTCTCCAGCCTTCCCAACAACTGCGTAAGCACCTCATTCCCTGTAGTCAATCTCTTTCTGTTGAAAAAAGCAGGAATGCTTTTCTACAGCTGAACCCTGACGGGTGCCACTTTATCGGACATTTGACACTGTGTTAAATTTTCAATTTTGCACACTTGGCATACATAAGTTCTAACACAGAGTAAGTTGTCAAGGACCTGTTATACATCTTTTTTTTTTTTAATGATAATTGCCTTTTTTTTCTGATAGTCAAAACAACAAATGTTCATTGTAAATTAGAAAAAAATCACAATGCAATATACAGACGACATATTATTGAATTGTACACTTGAAACCTATATAATTTTATTAACCTATGTCACTTCAATAAATCTAATTTAAAAAAAAGAAAACGATAATGAAGTAAGATAGAATCACCCCAATTCCCACATTCTTCCAAACATTTCGTAGTGCATTTTCACACACATATGCAATCACATGCACACGCACATGTGTTACTGGGATGTTCCTTTGCACAGCTCAGGGTGCAATTATTGTGGCCCAAGAGTTCAGATGTTCAAGGGCCATAGGCTGGTAACAGCAGGAGGTCAGACAGGAAGTGCAGCCTCTTTCCAAGGCTCAAACCACCTCCCTCTTATGCATCCAAGGGTTTTGGGTGGGGAGCAGTGTCCAGTCCCACCTGGCGCTGGCTGTGGTAGGATGTAAATGTCTCAACAGAAGCTGGTTTGGGTGAGTCATATTCCAAGTTGTGGGTCAAGCCCACAACTCCCAGAGCTACCACTGAGGTGGAAGCTAATTTTCTCCTTTGACCAGGGGAAGGCTCCAAGCCAACCACCCAGGGCCCTTCAACAAAAGCCGCCCCACTTTCTATCAGCACTCAAATGCCAGAGAGTCACAGGGATTTGGACTGTGTGACCATCGTTCCCTCTCCCACTACCACTCTTCCCTGACAATCAGCACAAAAGTTTTGCTACATCCTTCTCCCAGGACAACGGGAAACTGGCCCGCACTGCCTTTCCCAGACATACTCCCTTCGGTCACTCACCATGACCTTCGGTCCTGGCCTGTCTGTGCAGCAGGCTAAGGGTCAGACAAACACGGCCTCCAGCAGGGCACCTGGCTGTATTCACACTTACCTTCACAAATAGACACATCGTTTTTTTTTAACTATAGTAAAAAGATACATAACATAAAAGTGACGATTTTAACCACTTTTAAGTGCACAGTTAAATGACACATATATTTACAGTGTTGTGCCACCATCATCATCATCCATTTCCAGAACTTTTTCATCGTCCCAAATAGGAATTTTATTCCCATTAAGTAGTAGTAACTCCTCATTTCCTCCCGCAGCTTCTGGCAACCACCATTCTACTTTCTATCTCTACAAATTTGTCTATTCTAGCTACCTCGTCGAAGTGGAATCATACAGTGTTTGTCCTTTTGTGTCTGACTTACTTCACTTAGCATGTTTTCAAGGTTCATACATGTTGCATGTACCAGAATTTAATTCCATTTTAAGGCTGAGTAATATTTCATTGTATGTATGTGCCACATTTTGTTTATCCATTTATTCATTGATGGACACTTGGGTTGTTTTCACATTTTGGCTATTATGAATAATGCTGCTATGAACATCAGTGTACAAGTATCTAAGTATCTAAGAGGTACTTCTATTATTAGTATTAGTATTAGTATTATTGTTATTATTATTATTGCCACCCTAATGGGTTTGAAGTGGCATCCCATCATGGTTTTGCAGACATATCATTTTACCTAAATAAGATTATACCATATATCTTCTTTGGTAACATGACTTTTAACCTCATTAATATGTTGTGGACCACTTTCTATAGGGTGACATTTTTAAGAAATTCGTTTTATTACAATTATAAGCATTTCTTCACTGACTATTATTTATCTCTCAATCAAGTTAAATCAATGAAACAAACATCTTAGGTTCATCAAAGAAAGCATACAGAGCTCGATTTTTTTTCGGAACTCGATTTTTAACTCAGGACTTATGGCCCTTTCCAGTACATAATTGTCTCCCATTGATCCCTCTGAGCTGTGCCTTTTGGGTAGAATCGGTGTGAAGTCAGTGCTGGGGACAGGTCGGGGGTGAGAACATGATACGTGATAGAGAGTTCATAGGATCTCGGTGCCAGAAGGGACTTGCAAGTTGTCATCCAGCCTCTGCTTACAATCTCCTAGCAACGGAGAGCTCACCATTTCACCAAGACGGCCCTTTAGCCCATTTCATACTTGAGCAGCTCCACCGATTTGCAAAGGCCTTCTTTTTTTTTTTTTTTTTTAATTTTTAAGAGTTACGCATTTTTTTTTATTGAATTAAATTATTGGGATAACATTGGTCAATAACATTATATAAGTTTCAGGTATACAAATCTATAACATAACATCTGTATACTGCATTGTGTGCTCACCACTCTCAAAGTCCTTCTTATGTAGTTCTAAACTCCATCTCCTTGGAGATTCCAGTTGCTCCGGTTCGACCTCTTCCTTGATCACCTACAGAGGTGAGGCAGCTCTCCCAGGCCCCATGAGTCCCCTGTCCTCCAGGCCCCTCGCTCTCCTAGTTGGGGTCTTCTTGCCCCTGACTTCATACACCCTCGACGACACAGAACTCCCCAAACACACTCTGATACCCAGCTCCTAACAAAAGCCCTCCCATCACCTCCCAAGATGCCTTACTCACACTCACTAAGCCCGAGTATCAGTGACATGTTTCCTCTGGGAGTGGAAGGATTTCAAGGCTGCTTGCCACAGTCTGGAAAGAAAAGCCACTTCACACAGTGATTAATAAACATAAAGCTCTCATAACTCTCAAGAGAGGGTATGGAAGGAAATAGAAACGGCTTTGAAAATGTTTGAGACAGATTTATGGAGTTTGAGTCACAAATGGCAGCCATTTAGTTAGCCTTTTGAGGTATTTTGGTGCCAGCATGCTTCCTCTCCTAGGATGTCCTAGGACCTGTCTCCAGGTCGCTGCAGTTCCTTGTCTTGACCTCTAGTAATGAACTTTTAGATAATTGAGCTTACTGGTGCTTAGCCAGGCACAGAGTTCTTGGATATTAAAATGGTGCCTCTAGCCACATTTACACTGGTAGTTTTGCTTTTTTTCTTTTCTGTCTTGGTGAAAAAATCTCTGATGCTTATATAGTAGCAGAACTAACAGAAGCATAACTTTTCACAATCTCCAGAATGGATTTTCCATAATTTTGATGGTTCTTTTGGGCTGGCTTTATCTTTGCCCTGGGATCTGTTAGTGTGTTACACTGGAACCCTGAGCATGGGTGGGGAGTGGGGGTTACAAGCTTTCCGTGGCCACCATCGTACACCCCAGTCTTGGGTTTATGAATGGAATCCATCTTCTGGGGTCAGGAAGAAAGAGAGTGACATAAATGGTGAGTCTGTGGTGTGTCAGCTCTGGTGTCATAATGCTTAATAATATCCGACATTCACTGAGCGCTTCCTCCGAAGCAGGCCCTGGCCTAACCACTTCATAAGCATGGTCTCCCTTCGTCCTCACCGCGATCCTGGGAGGGGGTTGCTGTCTCTCATTCTGTTCTGCAGAGGAGGGAAGTGCAGTTCACAGACATTAAGGACCTTCCCCAAGCCCCTCCTCTACCCATGGGCAGTAGCAGAGCCCCTGCCTGACCCAACACAGGACAGGAGGTACCGCCCTACCCAACCTTCATGGCAACGCTGCAAGGCAGGCCTTATTCTCCCTACTTCCCAGAGGAGGAAGTGGACACTCAGAGCTGCAGTCAAGGGGCTGTGCCCAGACCTCAGAGCTAGGAAGCGGCAGGGCAGCAGCAAATGCACAGGCCTCCTGACGTCAAGAGAATTATTTCCTCGGAAGGAAAGACGTGGGGGCGAAGATGCTCCTGCTGGACTGGGAGTCTCATAAGGTCAGGGACAGCCCCGGGTTCAGCACCCCACAGCCATCAAGGCCACCCACCTGCCCCATACAGGATGGCACAAGGCTGCATGCTGGAGGGACCCGTGGCCCTGAGGAAGGAAAGGCATGGAGCAGCCAGGGGGCTGGGGGCCTGTGAACAAGGATGTGAACAAAGGTAGCTATGGTCCAGCCAGCCTGGCCACAGAAGGGAACCTCCGAGCAACAGGGCAGAGATGGGGTGGCAGCCCTCGGCGCAGGGCATAGCTGGCCGCTGCGAGGGGCCCTCCGCCAGCCTCAGAGCAGCCACTCCAGTGTGACAAAGACTGCGAACATTCTGCACTGGCACCGTGGGAGGCCGGGTGACACTGACCCTGCCCAGGGGGTCACGATTTCCTCGCAGAGCTAGACAATTAGCAACTTAACCAATAAATGTGTAAAATAAGTAGAGCCTGGAGGTCCTGGAAGGCAACAGGCAGGGGGAAGGGAGAGAATACAGTGGTCAGACAAGGCCTCTCCCAGAGTGACTTTTGATCTGAGACCAGAAGCAGGAGAAGGAGCCAGCCAGCGATGGGAAACTCTGGGGGAAGGACACTCTCGGCAGCAAGAACTGCAAGTGCAAAGGCCCTGAGGCATGGAAAGTGCTAAGATATCTATAGGAGGCAAGTGTGGCCGAAGCATAATGAGAAAGCCGAGTATGGTGAGAGGCAGACTTCTCCTACCACTAGGCCTGCAGGGGACAATGAGTGCCAGGGGCATCTCTGTATTCAAGCTCCTGCCAGGTGGCAGCATCCTGTTTGACTGAGACAGGCCGACCTCCACCTTGGTCACCCCCCACCCTGCCATCTCCTTCGCACAATGATGAGGTTGACCTCTCAGGGTCATTGCTTTCTGGTGAGAGGCTTCGCTTCTTCATGGTCCCCTGTCCCTTGTCATTCCCGCCACCCTCTGGGCTCCAGGAAGGAGCCAGGACTAGTGGCTTCCCCACTGAAGATTCCCAGTAAATCTCAGAACTCCCACTTTCGTCCCGGGACACAGGGGCAGGAGAGGAGGAAGGAAATTCTCACACACGGCTTACTCCCAGGGATTTGCTCATGTTCCCAGGCTGACAACTGGCAAACCTCAGAACTCTGTCCTCCACCCCCTTCCTCCTCCTCCTCCTCCTCTCCCTGCCTCCCTCTCTCCCCCAGCCCCCCTCCTTGGGCTTAATGACTTCCACATGGGCCTCTGGCAGCTGGAGCCAAGCCTCCCAGCATTGTCTGAAATCTCCAAATTTAGAAGAAATATGAAAATTGTCAACCACTCCTTCCTTAGGGGGTAAAAGCAGCATTCGGCACCGGGGGCAGGTCAAGGCGAGGCGGTCACGTGGTGGGCGCCTGGGCCAATGGGGGACCCTGGGAGGACTCAGCACCCGCCTCACCCCAACACTGGGCTCGCCTCTTCAGCTCTTATAAGGTAAAAGGCAGAGGGGCCTCGGCGGCCAGGGAACGAAGAGCAAGGGGCTAAGGGGAAGAGAGCCCAGTGCCAGCCATTTAAAAATGCCCCTGTGGCAGTGAGGGGTGCCAGAGGCCCAGTCAAGTTAGTTGAGAAGCAAGATACCCCCAACCGTGCCCCAGATGGGCTGGCTCTCTTCTCCAGACCACAAGGAGCCACAGCTGGACCAAACACCAGGAGAGGTAAGAACCAGTGGCAGATGCAGTGTCTGTGAATGAGGAGCCTCTGTGGTGTCCTCCCCAGGGGGAGGGGGTCTGGTCTTTGTTCTCTTGCTAACCCACTCTGTATCTTCTGCCTCTCTGGGTCTCAGTTTCCCCATCTGTACAGGGGTGGACTCAATGATCTCTAAGTACCTTTCCTGCCCTGACCAGATATGCAGAATCTGTGGTCCCGCTGGCTTCGAGGACTTCTCGTGGCTGAGATTAAATGAGGGCTAGGAACGGAGGGAGTGGACGGTGTTAATATCCTGCCGGTCTGAGCTTGACCGCTGTGCTTGAGCCTGGGCCCGTCTCCCTGGCTTCCCTGTAGATAGTGCTTCTTCCATGTTCTATGAGGTTTGATTTCATAGCTCCAAGAGCCTGGGGCTCCTGGCAAGAAAAACTGTTTTCAATGGTTTCAAGAAGCAAAGCTGGAGGAGAAGCAATGTCAGCTCAGGCTCCGGCAGACAGGCTGATGGGAGGGAAGGCCAGGATACTGGCTGGGTCATGGCAGTGGGATGGGCACGCTGGCTGGAGGATGGGACCTGGGCTCCAGCCCCAGCTCTGCCTCTACTGGTTGGCCCTGTGGCCTTGGGCAGGCGCCTGCCCTCTCTGGCCTGCAGTTTTCCATCTGTACCATGAAGCCGTTGGATGACATAGTCACCATGCAGGATGTGGCTTCTGAGTCTTGCTCAAGCCTAAAAGGCAGCCAGTGTCAGGAAATTTCCCCAGGACTCCCCGAGCTGAGCATACCCTTTGACCACAGGCTTAGAGTCCAAGCAGATGCACATAGCCCATGGGAGCTTTTGGAGGTTGAGCCTCAAGTGATGGAAAGGAGCTGAAGAGGCTCTGACTGCAGGCTTGGCCGGGGTGAGGGCCAGCCCGCAGCCTCTGGTGGGAAGGGGCTAATCTCTGGATCAGGACCTCGGAGTAAGGTGGGGACAGAAGAGACAGCAGAGAGCTTCAGAGGGGATGAAGTGGTGGGGCTGGGAACACAGAGGAAGGTGGGAGACTATCTTTGGGCATCGTAAGAGACAGGGCTAGGTTGGGGCTGGAAGACGTGGAGGCCGCATAACTCTTCTGAACAAGCTTTGGCCACATCCGGGGCCCAGAGTGGACGCAGTCCTCCAGCGCCAGCCTGCCAAACACCCTCACCTCCTCCCTTCTGGTCACACAAGACCCAAGGCCATAATGGTCCAAAAGGAGACTCTGAAATCCAACTGCCTGGGTCCAATTCTGGCCCGTTTACTTACTGGACAGGTGACCTGGAGCTAGTCACTTTCCATCTCTTAGCCTCAGCTTCCTCTTCTATAAAATGGGTATGGTCTTGGCTCTGACCGCCCTTGGTTGTCATGAGGATGAGGGACATAGGGATGTAAGAACAGGATAATTGGGGCTGGTATACCATTAAAGTGAGACCCTACTCTTCGTGGGGAAAGATGACTTTACATGTGTTTAGAGAGAAGTGAGAATGAGACCCGACCAGGGAGCACCAAAATGGCTGAAGAGAGAACAGGGTCTGGAAAGTGGCACAAGAAGTGAGTTCAGAGGTCAGAGGTTAAGGGGCACAGAACGGGGATCAGCTTGAGATGTCTAGAGGGCTAGGTTAGGTCTTCTTTTCTGCATTTATAGGGCATTGCATCAGCAACATGTCCCAAAGTGTGGTGTCTGAACCACTGAATGCTCATCTATTGATAGGGACTCTGGAGTGGGGCCTGGGAATTCCCACACACATGGAGTTTTGAATGCTGTGCTCTCAAGCAGCCTGGGACCCGTGCAAGCAGAGTCAAGGCAATTGAAGCCCCAGGAAGAGAGCCCTGCTCTAGGTCACACAGAGAGCTGGTGGCAGAACTAGATCAGAACCAGCCTCTCTGGCCTGCTGGGGGCTCCCAAAAGTGGTACACATGAGAGAATTAGATTGTGATTATGATGGTCCAAGCATTGCCTAAGGCAAATTAATTCATCTAATCCTCACAACCCTGCGAGGTAAATGAACTATTATCCCTATTGTACACATGAGGAAACCAAGGCCCAGAGAGGTTGAGTAGCTTGCTTAAGGTCACACAGCTCATGAACTGGTAAGTCTGAACATGGTATGTGTGCTGGCCGCCCCATCTGCTTTCTCCCAAGGGGTCTCTGACCTCCTGCTTAGACTCTGGCCACCCCACCAGGGAACTTCCTAGGGACCCTCCAATGTACCCCATGAAGATGCAGAGGGGACTTCCTGGGAGCCAGGTACTGAGCTGGATCTTTTGCATTATCATTTAATCCTCCCAGGATTATTGTGAGGCAGGAGTCAGCATCATTCGTTATCCCCATTTTAGAAGGCAGGAAATCACTGGAGCTCACTCCAGGTCACGCAACTAGAAAATGGCATAAGGAATTCAGGTCCAGTCCACAACTCCAAAACCCATGCTCTCAGCCTGCCCTAAGGGCCCCCTGAGAGCAGTGATGAGGAATCTCACTTCACAAAGGAGACTGAGGCTAAAAGAGTGGTCACACTGGAGCTTGATCCCAAGTCTTCTAGTTCCAAGGCCACTGCTGTCCCTTCAGCCCCATATCTGCCACAAGACAGAAAGGAGTTACACGGTAGCTCTTTGGGAAGTCAGCCTTTTCCCAGCTTGGCCTTTTCTGGGGAAGAGCTGACACAGCCCTGTGGAATAGAAAGTTCCAGGCTCAGTGCTGCCATTGACCCTTGGAGCTGTGTCTCACTCTCCACGCAAGCCTGGAGGGGAAAGGGGAAATGGTCTCTGAGGTCCTCACCTCTGTGCCTGGGCCTTGCGTCAACTGCAGTTTTCCAGCTGAACTGTCCACAGGGCTTAGGGCCATGGGGTCATGCAAAGAACTATAACGAGGCTTTTTCCGATTTTTGTTATTATAACCATTTTTGTCCACATCTCCTACGGCACACAAGCCAGAGTTTCTCCAGGCTTTATACCTAGAGAGGGATTACTGGGTTCTGAGGTACATGCCTATCAACTTTACCCCGGAACCTCAGATTATTTTCCAAGTTACAGTCACACCAGCAATGTGGGGCTATCCCCCTTCTTGACAACTTGAAATGATCAGATTTCTTTAAGTATACATGTTACACACTTTATTTTGTACCTATCAAATTTGTGTAATAAAGAATGTAAGGAAGAAACAGAAATGCTGCTATGCTCCTGCCCACATGGGTATCTAGAAATCTGCCCTACACGCACTAAGCACAAAGTATCCTGAAGGCCCCGGGTGGCAGTGGGCACTGCCTGTGTGGCCCTCCCTGACCCAGCAGTACACAGTGGCCATAGTCCAATCAGAGGTCGCCTGTGGGATGATCTGCAGGAATTCAGGGGAAAGAGCCCACAGTGGCTGCCGCCTCCTAAGGGCCTGTCTAGACAGGCCCCATGGGGCTTCACCACACATTGTGAGAGCCAGCCCCCTTCCCTCTTGCAAAAGAGTTAGTGGCAACGCTTCACCACCAAGGCTTTTTCTCCAATTCAAAATACACTTTAATGCACAGCATGAGTCACCCGCTATCATGGCCCATGGGGACCAACTTATTCGGGTCCCTTTTGGTTGGTGAGGAAACAGAGGCCAATTCCGGAACCAGGGGGCTTTCAAGTGTGGGTGCATCTCTGTGCTCTGGTGATGGAGTGACCAGGCAGAGATCAGGGTGCTGCTAGAATGGAGCTAAGATGCAGTAGGCTGGTGGTTCAAGGTGCCAGATTGGGAGTCAGGCTGCCTGGATTTGAATCTCAGATCCACATCGTAGCAACTGTGTGACCTTGGACGTGATAAGAATACCTGTCTTGGTAGGTTATTGAGCTAACTGGATTAAATGAGTTAAAACTCATGATGCCCTCAGACCAGTGACTGGCACATAGTAAGTGCTCAATAAAAAATAACTGCCAAAAACCTGACTACTAAAGGCAGCGTCTTGGCATGGGGGAGGTGCTGTACTGGGCTCCAACTCTTCTTTCCATCTGGGGAGATAAACTGCTCCTTCAAAAATAACAATGGCCACATATCAACTCTTCCCAAGTGCCTGGCCTTTGCTCAGCACTCTCTCAGGTAAGTACCATTATTTCTCTGGAAACTCAGAGGCTCAGAGAGGTTTAGTCATTTGTTCAAAGTCGTGCAGCTTGTAAGAGGCCAAGCTGAGGCTCAAGCTTGGGTCTGACTGACTCCAGAAGCCACGTGCTCACACTCTTGCACCACCGCATAGAGTCTGTGAGCAAGAGCCAGTCTGCTTCTACCCCGCCTAATAGAACCATCTCTTGGCATTTGGGGAGGGGCCGTGGAACCCTGATGCTTCCTTCTAGATTAGGCATTGTTGTAATAAGGGAATAGACGGAGCCCCTACCTCCTCCCTCATGCCTGCTCAGGGGCAAAAATGCAGACCCTGGCAAAACAATCTTTCTCATCAATGAGCAGCCCTTAGTGCAGCCACCTACCCCGGGGGCCTCATCATTCCTGAGCTGCCCCTTGCCTGGCACAGCCCATTGGAGATTTGAGGAAGGGGGTGCCAGCTAGGCCAAGAACTGAGGAAGCAGCCACACCCTGGCTCCTCCCCAAGAGCCCATACTAGCCACACCCTAAATCTCCTGCTCAAAGACCCTCCTCTGCCCCAAGCCACGCTTCAGGGGAGATGGAAAAGCCCCAAGCTGGAAAACACACTGGACCCTGCAAGCTTCATAGGGCCACTGCTCAGTTGCCGCTAGCTTCTGCCCCGTGCCCTCCTCCTCCGTCTTCAGGGACTCAAATGGGCCGATGTGTCCAGAGGGATGGCATCCGTAGTGGCCACGGCACCACCCTTTCTGGGCTGCGGGGCTCGGGAGCCACTGCTCACTCTACTCAGAGCCTGCCAGACCTCAGGCATGTGACCCAACAACCCTATTGAGTCCAAGGGCTGAACAAGAAGGAGAGAAAGGGAAAGAGCAGGCTGTGACTCTCTGGCTCTGGCTTTGCAGCCAGCATCCCCGGGTAAGTCCCTCCATCCCTCTAGGCCCTCCAGGCTGGGCTGTTGTGTGATTTGAGATGGAAGGGAGACAGTGCGGGTCATCCCATGGATGACAGTGGCTGCCCAGACTCTCGGAGAGGAAAAACCAGGGGTAGGGGTCATCAGAGTAGCAGAGGGCACACCTGGGAAAGACAGCAAGAAAGGAGAAAGCGTCCCAGGCGGAGAGCTCTGTGTACTAAGGTGTGGACACCGGGCAGCAAAGACCTTTTCAAAACAAGAGCAAAAGCCCATCTGGCTGGAACCAAGGGTGGGTCTAAATGCTTGGTGAGGTTTGACGCTGGAAAAGTGGGGAAGGCCTGATTGTTGAGTGGCTTCGATAGCCCGAAACCAAAGCCCCAGAAGACGGGAGAGGTCTTCCTTGCTATCTGTCTCTGGGAGAGAGTCCCTTTCTTTAGCCTGTTGTCCCCTTCCCCAAAACACCATCAAGTCAAGAGCTGTCAGCGCAGGGCAGAGACCTAGGAATTTGGTCATTGGTGACTCTGAGATGTCAAGTAGTGGAATAGGAGACCTCGGGGTGAAATCAGCCTGGGGGCTGCAGTCACCATTTTCAAGCCTCCGAAGAGAGTTCTGGAGAATAAGAATTTCTTCTTTACGGCCCCGAAGAACAGGGCATTCAGCCCCAGAGAGGTAGATGTCAGTGGCCTATTAGGAAAAAGTCCCCAATAGTCTACACAAAGAGAGATAGGTGATTGGAAAGCAGTGAGCTCCCCAATGACCAGAGGTATGCAAGCCTAGCAAATACTCTGTAGAGAGAAGTCAAACAGAGGAGGTTGGGCTTCAGGCATTTCCCACCGCCAGGCTAGGACCTCACGATCTTAGGGGACTGGGCCCCCCTGCTGCCTGGATGTCAGATTCCCAGCTAGGCATGACATCAGTTGTGCCCTGACTTCACACAGGGTCCTCTAGGGACCCCCCTCCCTCCCACTTCCTTTCACCCCATTGCTGCCTTCTGCCCTTCCCAGGGAGCACCAGGCCCCAACAGAGAGACCTGGAGCCTGGTTGTTAGACTGGGTCCCAGGGGAACGTTCAGCCGATGGCCTTCCACCCAGCAGGAATGAGGCAGAGGGGACCAGAGTCCCCGGGAGCCCTGTTCACACGCCCCAGAGAGTCTACACGGAAATTCCAGGAGGGTCACAGGGAAGCTTCCAATTTAGAACAAGATCCTTTATTTTTGTCCCCCTTTTTTTCCCCCAGCAGTGGGTGGGGGTGTCGCAGGAGGCTAGAAGAGAAAAGCAAGCCTCTTCATTGGGCCAAGTCACAAAAAGACCAAGTGTGGAGAGATGGGGGTGCAGGGCAGATGGGGAAGAGCATCAGGCAG
The DNA here is from genome assembly GCA_028627145.1 of Eidolon dupreanum. Lineage (NCBI taxonomy): Eukaryota > Metazoa > Chordata > Mammalia > Chiroptera > Pteropodidae > Eidolon > Eidolon dupreanum. The sequence goes on along the minus strand of CM053515.1, from coordinate 18,123,538 downwards.
GGCTTGGGTGGGGGGTGGGCAGCCATGTGGGACAGGGTGGAGGGAAGGGCAAAGTCAAGGGGATAGCCAGGCCTGGGCAGTGTCCTCGGTGGTCGGCATGGACATTGACCAGGCCAACCAGCATTCCTGGACACTGAAGACTAGAGCTACCTAAGGTCTGGGTTCAAGCTGGGGCCAGGAATGGCCAAGATTCCCAGAATTGTCAGAGGGTCTTGGCATTGGGCCTTCCAGGAACTTGGGACACTGGGTCCCTGCCTCGACAAACTGTAAAGCTATGAAGTACAACTAGATACATCTCATTCACCCTGATCAACCTGGTTCATGCTCAATAAACTTTCCCAGTGTTGCATCCTAAACTCAGCGTCACACCCCTGTTAGAGCTATAAGGGACCTTCAAGAGCATAGAGGCCATCTCTTCATGTTATAGATGCAGAACCCAAGGCCAACGACAAGAAGAGACTTGCCCAAGACCACACTGTCAGAGTGGCTGTCCAGGCCTGAGCATCCTTTGCCTCTTCCTTGCCTTCTAGCCAGAGATGGAGACTATGGTATGGTCCTCACAGCCAAGGGAGGGGACAGAGGAGAGATGGGTGCCCTGCCAGGACATAACTGTCTTTAAGAGGTAGTCAGAAGATGAAGGCATATCTTGAGTTCTGGCTGCTCTGCCCAGGTAGGTCCTTTTCCTAGCCAGAGATAGTTCCCAAAGTTGTCAGCTGCTGTAGATGGGACGCCTCCTGTAGAGGAAAAAGCCCAAGTCTGGAGAGAAAGCCCTTGATTCTATTCCTCGCTCTATCCCAAATCTCTACATGACCTTGAGCACGATCTTGAGCATAAGGTCCTCTCTGGCCTCAGTGTATCCAGTGAGGGGCTGGACCTAATCAGCTTGGACAGTCGGAGATTCCATGAATGATTTACCTTATTCTCCTGTGGGCCTCCTCTCTCTCCACCTTGGTCCATCTTAGCTTTTGCCTCAGCAGAAAAGGCCACACACAGGAAGAAAACAGCAGCCTGTAGATTCCCCTCTGCCTGGGAGCAGCATCCTCTATGCCTAAGCTTTACTTTCCAGCTTGAAAAAACCAGAGAGGCAAAAAGCTGGAAAGGCCCTTATGATCACCCCAGTGAAGGAATCTTGAGACCAGAGAGGTTCAGCAGATTGCTCAAGATCACACAGCAAATCATGCACAAACTGGGGGCGGGCCTTGGGTCTCCTGACGTCCAGGCCAGTGATCTCTCCACTGATCACACTGCCCTCCAAAATAACAGGCATGTAAGCTGTCCTCATGTCGACCTGGACGCTAATTTAACTTAACACCTCAAACCCCCACATGAGAAGCCAACAATTTCTTCTGCTCTCTGGGACTCAGTTTCTTCTCCTATAAGACAAGGAAATGGAGTCGACCAGATGTCTCTTAGGAGCCCCTCCACCCCAGTATTGCCATCTCAGTCCTTTCTTCACAAAAGGTGGGGCTACCCAGGCCAGGAAATCCCACCAAGACACAACCCCAACCCAGGCCTGTCCCACCCCAGACCCCAGGGCTGGCTTCATCCAGAACTCCAGGCTTCGACCCAGCTTTCCCTTGAGGATCTGGAATTTTCTTACCATAAAAGGGCAAGCATGCCTCTCTCAGTCGCAGCTGCCAACCCCGCTGGGGGAAAGGCTAAGCTATTTTTAGAAAACTCAAGGGTTTGCTCCTGAACTCAAGATGGAGCTTGTCTGAGCCTGTACCCAGGGAGCCCCCTCCCCATCTCTCTCACTCACCTTCTCACTCTCTTCCTCCCTCTTCACCCATCGCCCTCTCTTCCTTCCCTTTCTCTTCCTCTCTCTGCCTTGCTCTCACCTAACTCCATCAATCTCTCTTCCTTTGTCCTCTCCCTCTCCTCTCCTCTTTCTTCCTTCCACCTAGCTTCTTCCTTCTCCCTAAATCTTCTCAGAGTCAGCTTCCCTCCCCCATCTCCTCCCTCAGATCTTGTTCTTGATGGTTGGAGAAAGTAACACATCTGCACCCCTACTCTCTTCTTAAACACTATTTACAACATAAATTCCAAACATCCGCCATCTGGTTCTAGGAAGGGCCAAAAGATATTTGGAAAAGGAAGTCATGATTATTCCATGTTCAAAGCCAAAGGAACTCAGAGGCTCTCCTCTCTCCCGCCTTCCTCCGGGGCCCCTTTGTTAAGATCTGACCCACTGGGATCCCTCAGCGAGTAGCAAGGCCCAGCCCCAGCTGGACCTCTGACTGACTGCACCACTTCAAGCTCCTCGCTTCTCCTCTCCATGCCTCAGACTCCTCACCCGAACAATGGGCACAAGACCAGGGTGCCTCCAGCACTAATGCTCTGAGACTTCAAGCTCTGCTGCAGAAAATCTACCTGGTCTAGGTCTCTGGGGCTTGCTTGGCTGAGCAGTATGGGTGGGATGAGGACAAAGAGTAAGAGGCCGCTGGAGGAGCTCCAGCTTCAACTCTAACTCTCTTTTGTCTCTCTCCATCTCTGTCTGTCTCTGTCTGTCTCTGTCTGTCGCTCTGTCTATCTCTATCTCTATCTCTACGTCTATGTCTACCTCTATTTCTCTCTCTCCATGCAGATCTGTGCAGACCGTTCACCTTCCTTCACACTGACACTCACACCAGGAGGACAGGGTAGGGTCCAACCGTCCGCCCCCCATCTGCCTCTGGGAGGACTCTGGACACCGTGGAGTTCAGTCCTCTCCCCACCATAATGGTGAGGCCCAGAGAGGGGGAGACACTTGTCTATAATCACACAGCAGGAGACCTGGTGCTCGACCTGCTGCTCTTCCTATCCAACACATCTCAAAAGAAGCCGGCATTTGTGTTATCCAGAAGACATCTCCCAGTCCCAGTTCCTTGCAGAGTGGGCAGGACGGAAAGGGAAACTTACTCCTTTATCATGATTTTCTTTCTAAGCAGACAGCACATGAGAGAGAAATACCTGGGAAAGAGGCGTAACAACCACCAAGACGAGACGTCCCCTTGCTTCTGCAGACATGTGGCCCTTGCCAGGGCCCACACGGCCTCTACGTCAACTGATAACACTTTCTGTTCACAAACCTCTTTCCGTGCACGCGCCTGACAAAATGCCCTGAGACTCTGACTGGGGTTGTCGCTCCACAAAAACAGTGCCATGAAGAGTCTGGTCTTACAGGGGAGCCATGAAAATGCATGGTGGGCTGCCTGGAGCCAGTCCTGATCCCGACGCTTACCAGCTGTGAGACCCTGGGGAAGTGCTATAACCTCTGCGAGCCTCAGTTTCCTCATCGTTAAGATGGGGATAAGAATGATGCCTAACTCATAAGAGATTACGAGGATCAGATGAGAAAACCAATGCAAAATAAAGCACTGAGCAAGTGTAAAGCTCTTCTAAAGCCCCCAGTGAGTTAACTGTAACACCCAAATGTTAGCTAAAGCTTGATTACGCATGTCCCAGCCTGGTAGGTGGCAGCCACCATCATTGTCACTGTTTTCCCAGTTTTTGTTCTCGCTGGAAGATCAGGGCGATAGGTGATGGGAAGATCAGGTCTCTACCCTCCGCCATCCCAGAGCCCCAGCTACTCCAAGCAGGGCTTGGGGTTCCTGGCCAGGCAGCTCTAGGCCCCCTTTTTTTCTCTCTCTTCCCTTTTTCATGCAACACTTTCTTCTGCCTCAAACTGCGTTCCCAGGACTTGCTCAAAAATCCCCGTCAGTGACCTTCCCTGGGGAGGAAATGGGGATCGTGTGAGGCTGGTGAACTCAGCTGGGGTGTCAAGGGGGTGGGAGGGCACTCTGGGAACAGAGGCCCAGAGAAGCTGCACATGTGGTCTCTGGGTGCCTCTCTGGGCCTTTGCCTCATCCTTCCTTCTTTCCTCCCCTGAGCCTCACGGTGGGCCCAGCCCCAGGCTCACAGTGGAAAGGGCAGCCATTTATTGTGGGCTTACTATGTACCAGCAACAGTGCTTGCACTTGACATTTGACCTTCACAAACAACTGTGAGGTTGGAAGCCAAGTTTCACGGGGGTGAAGCCACCCGCTCTGGATCACACAGCTCGAAAGTTCAAGTCTGCCTAACTCCAGGCCCTGTGTCTTCTCTATTTGTTCCAAACATGGTGGAGACCCTAGGGCCCGAGAGCCCAAGGGGAGCAGAGGCTGGTGTACATGCATGTGTCAGGCAGCTGAGGAAGGGGCGCTGTGGGCAAGGAAGGCCCTCCAGAAAGACCCAATGTGGGCGTGGGTTCGTGTGCCTGCATGGAGCCCCAGCCTCAGCCCTCTCCCCCTGTGGTGTCATCTGGCTCACAGATGTGGCCCAATCCCAGACCTTCGTGTTTCTTGGAAATGAGCAAGGCCAGGAGAGGGCAGAGGGGCTTTTGCAATGGCCATGACAACATGAGCTTTGTTTGGTGGTCATCTAGCCAGCCACTGCCCAAGTTCTGGAGGTAGCTGGACTGAGCACAAGCACCCCTGGGTCCTAACTGGCCTCTGATACTCACCAGCAGATGACCCTGGGCATATAGTATAGAGCCTCTTCAAAGCTTGGTAAGCAGGGAAGTTATTCCTTCCTCCAGAGGTGGGCGCGAGGGTATCTGCAGTTAAAGGAGGGGGCTTTTTGCATGGTGAAGACTTTGTGCAGCTGGAAGTAGTCACGGGTGGCCCCATGGCCCTCCCTTCGGTCTTGGTCACCATGTTAACCCCAAGTTTTTATCCGTGTCTACATGGCTCTTTGCCAGTGTGTGAGGCTGGACATGAGGTCAGAGTGGCCTCTGGGAAATTTCCTTCCAGACCCACTCTTTTGCTGATGGGGCATAGGTGTGCTCAGAGCCAGACAGTCCCTCCATCTTATGGAGCTTGGAGCCACTCAAAAGACCCCTTCTGAAAGCCAGGCAGGCAAAGCAGGAGTGATGGCTGCCTAGGGCCTGAGGGGCAGGCCTTCTGAGCCATGGAAAACCTCAGCAGAAAATCTCTGAAGACCCAGCAGCAGCCTAGGCCCATCCTCAACCCTTGAAGCCAGGATGCCCAGTCAGGACCCACAAAAGCTAAGGCTCTGGCCAAAGAGCACCCCAGCATCCTCTCACAGATGGTACCTTTGTTCCTTTAAGGCAAGGACTCTGGCTGGTGGGAGCCACCCCTACAACCCTGACTTGGAGGAGCAAGCACCCCAGAGAGGGGCCACCTGAGGACCAGAGGAGGGCAGGCAGCAGGGGTCCTGAAAGCGAAACCGTGAGTGCCTCCCTCCTCCACCCACCCAGCGCCCACCCCACCCTGGTGGCAGCTCCTTCAGTAACCCCACGGGACACACACCCAATCCCAACCCTCAGACTGACCAAGAAACTGTACCTCAGAATGGGAGGGATTGAAGGACGGGGTGTGGGCAATTCAAGGCTGTCGGATCTGGGTTGTAGGTGAAAACAGGTGAGGCCAAAGGAGAGAAGACCAACCAGAGGCCAAGAATCCACCTCACTCTGTGCTCCCTACAAACTAGCAATGCAAGCAAAGTCTGCGTGCGCCACAGGATATAGGACTGGGGGCGGGGGTGGGGGGCTGAGATGCAGAAAATGATGCTACTCTTCCCTGGAAAGGAGTAAATGGGCTCTAGAAACAGGTATCCCTGGGGTTGTGGGAACCTGGTGTTAACAGAACCAGCTCACAGGGCTTGAGAGGGTCCATGAGGTCAGGCGTGTGCCCAGGTACCCAGCGCTTGGCACACGGTGAAGCTCAAGAAACCAGAGCAGTTGTTTTCACCATCCGTCTCGTTCTTCCCTTGCTTGCCAGTTTCGAGTTCCCTGCACGTGGAGCAGGCAGGGTGGCACAGCGGCCCCATGAGACAGGTGGAGAAACCAAACCCCAGGGAGGTGTAGGAACTCACCCAGAGTTCCCAGTGGCACAGACAGTCAGGTGCAGCAGGGGGTTCTGGCATCAGATCTCATGAGGATGGAAAAAATGGAGGAAGACTTGGAGGTGAGCGGAGGAGGCAGGATTCCAGGAAGGAGCTGACACTCCGGGGATGTGTGATGAGGCCCAGGCCAGGCTTACATAATGCAGCACACCTGTTTACCTCTGCATACCCCACACGTGCGTGCAAACGTGCACCCCAGCACAGTGCACACACCCAACCCCCTCTCTCTCGCCAGTGAGCCTCGGAGACCGGGTCTAAACAAATTGGATTAGGAGGGCTGTAGGCGCCTCCTCCCTGTGACTGTCCCTCTCAGACACTGAGCAGGCCAGCAGAACTGCCAGCTGCAGTGTCTCGGCCACGCTGACAGTCAGCCTTTGGTCTCTCTCGAGCCACCCCCAGGCCCCAGGAAGAGAGCCAGGGTCCGAGAGGATGCCATGATGATGGATGGGCTGAGGGCGGTTCCAGGGCTAGCTGGAGAGCACACAGGATGTTAGTGCTTGTGCGAGGCTCATTTCTGAGCTGTTCCCAGCAACCCACCCCCACCTCCTCTCCCACCCTCCCCTCGCAAGCCTCTCCCACGGTCTCTGCTGCCAGAGCCCAGAGCCCAGGCCCCGAACAGATCCCTCCTCGTCTAAGTCCCACAGCTGGGCTGAGTGAGGACTGGTCAGCTCGGGAGACAATGGCCTGAGGATGAAGCATGGGCTGGCACTTGAGAGGGAAGAAGGAACTTGTGAAGAAAAAGACAATGCCACCATCCAGGTGACATCTCAGTGCTTTCTCATCTATTATTTTTGTTTAATCCTCAGAACATGCCTAGGAATTAGGAGATTGTGCCCATGGCACAGATGTGACTACTGAGGTTCACTTAGTGATTCCACGACCCCGCTTTCCTGAGCCCTGAGCCTGTGCCAGGCCCTGTCGGGGAGCTGGGGACATCAAGATGAATGGTTTAGAGCCTCTGCCCCCATTGCTTAAAGAAACAGTCTCCTCTGGGCTGGGTCCTTGGGCACTGGGGCCTCCCTAGCCTTCCAGGGAAGCCGCTCCAGCCGAATCCCTTTTCCATTTGGCACAAATGATTGGTTAAATATTATCACCAAAAGGAGCCTGAGCAATCCTCCCAATCAGAGCACAAACCCTGAAGTCAGACGATCCCAAGTTCAAATCCTGCCTTGTTCTCTTTTTGCTGGATAGTTGTGGTCCAATTAGCTTCTATAAGCCTGTTTTCCCTTCTGTAAAATGGAGACACAAAAGCTAACACCTAATGGGGCCGATTGTGAGGATTAATTAGGATTTTTCACACTCTCATGTGACACAGGGAGAAACAGAGGCCAGGAGAGGGAAAGGGCTGGAGGTTAAGTCGGGACCAGATGGATCCTCTCCCTCCGCACCCCTTGTCCCAGTATAAATCATCCCACCTGATCCACCCCAAGCAGTCCAGAGGCCACGGCGGAGCCAGGTCATACAGGCCACTACAGGCGCACGTCCTGGGACCCGCCCTCCACCTTCAGCCCCGCCTGGGCCTCTTCAGCCCCAGCGTCCCAGGTGACCAGCGGTGGCCCCCAGGTCTCAGTGGCAGTGGAGGATGGGGGAGTGCAGTGGCGGCTCCCAGCCCAGAGCAGCCTGGCCATATAAGGGAAGGAGCCAGGGAGGCCTCCTCATTCAGGCCTGGCGAGAAAACCCAGACAGCCACTGTTTATTTTCTCCTTCCCAGCCTCCCTGGAGCTTCCCAACAGAAGACAGAGGTTCCCCCAGGCTCAGTGACATTTCCTCAAGGCAGTGGGGAGCAGGAAAGGGAAAACGGCCCATCTCCAGGGAGAAACCGCCCAGACTGCCCACAGCCAGCACCAGGTAAGATTCTGCCAGGTAAGACTGACGCCACTTGTTTAACGGCCTCCTCTGGCAGAAGGGGAGACAGAGCCACGGAGGGAAGAAGTACCTTTGAGAAGCGATCATACCAGTTGGCTATAGAACCTGACTTTTCCAGGTGGCCCTTGCCCCTGCCTGGGGACCCAGAGTGAGAAGGAGCCTCTCGTGGGGTAATGGAACAGCAGGGCTCCCGAACCCCTACTCAGTGAGGCCCTCATTCGAAGGAGACCAGGTGTCCGGGCCAGCGCTGTCTGCCTGCTCGGAAGGGACGCAAGACTCAAAGGAACAGGTCCTGGGCCAGCCGCACTACCACCTCCTCCTAAAAGCCCTCCTGGCTTCCCCCAGGGGCGGGAGCCTGCTAGTCCTCTTAGTTTTTCTCAGTCCTTTCTCTGCTTTCTCTTGTGCCACCTGGGTCTGTCCCCTATTTGCTTTGCCAGGGGCGTTTTCCTTCGATTTCAGCCTGACGGCACTTCACCAGGGCAAGGGTCACGTCAGATTCATCCCGTCTCCCCTCAGCACTTAGACAACAAGCTCAGTTTGCTGAATGGACAGATGAGACAGTTAGATCCAGTCCCACACCCAGAGGATAGGGAAATTGGTCAGGGAATGAGACAGGGGGCATAGAGGTCAAAAACGAGGGCGCTGGGGCCGACTGTTCTGAGTCCCGGCTTGGCTCCTAGCTCTCTGCCCTTGGAAAATTTCCTCCCCACAGAGCCTTGGGGATGCACGGGGATTAGCACAATTAAAACATTCACTAAATGACCGTTCTTAGTACAGTAAGCACCACTATGATTTTTCTAGATAAAACAAAAACAAAAACAAAAAACAACATAGAGCTAGGCAGCCTGTAGCCACAGAGGAGAGGGAGGCGAAACCCCTCCCCTGGTCAGAGGCTGCACCTCAACCCCGTTCCTGCGTCAGAGTTTCTCCCACAGGAGCGTGGGACTGCTCCCATCCATTTCCTGTTTCTACACCCAGGAGAGCTGCTATCTTTACAGCAATATTCTGAACCCAGTGGGACAGTGGGATGTGCTGGAAATAGCCCTCGACTCCCCTGGTTCAAGCCGGGCTATGACCTGGAACTGTCCCCTCCCCTTCCTGGTCCTCCGTGTGGAGGTGATAACAACCCTGCCAGCCTCCCTGGCTGTTCCCAAGATTAAATGTGGCAGGGCATAGCTTCCCGGACTGTAGTCATTCAGATGCCCCCTTTTTTATTTCCGCCATACCTGCAAACAATCACAGTGTTTTTCAATTTAAGATGAGTCATTGTTAATACCTAAATATAAATAGTTACTGTAAATGAAAAACTATAACACTGTCCATAACTAGGAGAATACAGACAGTGAAAAACAAAGCAGTGCTGTGGCTTGCAAGGCCCTGCGCCTGAGGCTTGAGTAAGATAAGCAGGATCCAGAAAAGTGTCAGAGGCAGGAGAGCCCCAAACTGAAGCTTTCTTCCGCCTCATAAGCAGAAGGACTGAGAGGAAATTGACAGACTTGAGTCATTCTGTCTTCCAAAGTTAGTTAGTACCAAGGCCACGGACTATCCCCAAAGCTTCTTACTCCCTATGCTGTGCTGGGGAAGTCAAGGATGGTTTAGGGGAAAAGGCACAAAGGAACGCAGGGCCTGGCCTTACCTGCTGAGTTCCTGACAACTGATGATCACTTTTCTGGGGCAATCCTCCCTGGCTCCTTCATGAAATCTCCACATTAGTCCCACGAGCGTTTTCTCTTGCAGGGCTGGTGGGAGCCATCTGAGAGAGGAGTAGACAGGCTACGGGCTGCCCAGCCTGGTGGGTGCTGATGTTGGAATCATGCCCCAGCCAAATACAGTTTAGAAAAATTTCCTACAAGAGACTGGGAATGCCTCAGGAAGGGGCTGCCCTCTCAGCAGGCCATGAGGACCGATCCGTCCCAAGTGACAGACCAGGGAAAGTACTCTGAATAGGGGCCTGATTTCAGATTTCTGCTACAGGCATAGGAAACGTTTTAATTTTAAGAAGGTGTGTGTTTTTCCTGCTCACTCCTGGTCCTGAGGAAGGATGCCTGCCCCCCTTCACCCTTCAGACATCCTTGAAAGTATGTTATTTGTCATCTAGGCCACTACAGTGGGCATCCAGCAATACAGGAGGCTCCTCTGGGGATGACCTGAGATCGTGAGCAACAGGAAGAAGGACAGGGGACCCTGCCTGCTCACTCAGATGTTCCCACCCAAGCCAGGTCTAAAGAGGAAAATAAATTAACTACATGGCCATACGATCACCCACCAAATGGCATGCCGTGGGCCCAGGGACACCCCCAAATTAACAAGATGTGGGCGCTGTCCTCAGGGAACTGGAAATCCAGCCCGATCAGACCAGATACAAATAGCTCTGACACTAGAGAGGATGAGATTGAGGAATGGGATGCAGCCATCCAGCCAGTGTCTTGGGTGTCTACACTGCCTGACCCTGCTTTCGGTGTTGAGTACAGTCTGCAGGGTCCCTTCCCTCATGGGTAGGCCATGCAGTACACGAGTTTTAAACAAAAACTACTGTGGTAAAGGATTGGAAAGCTGTCACAGTATGTCTGAGGACCAGGGTGTCCTGATGTCTGAGGGAGTCGGGGAGCGCTTCCCAGAAGTGGCCGATGGGATAGACACACGAAGAGGAGATGGGCAGGAGAGCAGCATGGCACCTGGGAGCCTGAGGTGGTGAGCACAGGACTCCCTGGAGGCGTGGAAGGATGGGGCAGCGGCCTCCGAGGAAGAGATGGGCCGCGGCCAAACGGGGCTGGTGCCGTGGCCTTTGGCGAGGGTTTCAGAATCTAGTCAGAGGGCAGTGGGAGCACTTTTGGGATTTAAGGAGGAGAGAGAGATGACCATACTTGCATTTTGAGTAATCACACTGGGAGGATGTCTGGGCAGGGTGGATGGGAAGTCGGGGGTGAGGGGAGTGGAAGCAGGGAGACCAGGTAGGAGGCCGAGGCGAATGTTTGATGGCATAAAATATCAAATTCCATGAATGTGCTTTTTGTCTGGGGTGCACAGAGAGGAAAGGAGGGGTGTGGGGTCAACCTATTGGATGATTCCATTTATTGAAATGTCTAGAATAGATGGCTCTATAGAGACAGAATGTGGTCTGCCCGGGGCTAGGGCTGATGTGGGGGTGGAAGGAGCTAAATGGTAAGAGATTTCTTTTTGAAGGAATGAAATATTCTAAAATTGACTGTGGCAATGGTTGCACAACTTTGTGAATGTAGTAAAACCCATTTCATTGCACACTTTAAAGGGGGGAATTTTATCTCCGCGAAGCTCTTTTTATAAAAAAATAATAATAATAATAAAAGAAAGGTTGAGGCTTGGCCCAAGGCTGAGGACAGGACACGGGCGGAGTAGCCACGGCTGTCTCTGGGGCAGGAGCTGGAGGGTGGAGCCCAGGCCTCTCTAACGCCCCTCTCCTGCCTAGGCCGGACTCCTCGCCATCGGGCCCTGGCACAGAGCAGCGTGTCGTCCTGTCTCCCAGCCTGAGGTGCAGTGCTGCATCTCTGGTCAGTTGGGAGTCTGAGATGAAGCACTGTAGCTCAGGAAGGGAGAAGTTGTTCAGCGGCCGTCAGCCCGGAAGCGGTGAGTGGTGTCGGTGCTTGCGGGCGCCGGGAAAGATGGGAGCACTTCCGGTCTCCACACTCAGCTGCTTGTGCTGAAGAAGTTCCTGGACTCAAGTCCTACCCGGGCCACCATCTGCTTCGTGATTCTGGGCAAGTCCCGACTCCTCTGTGCACCACAGTTTGCCCATCTGTAAAATGAGGTGTTGGAGCATTCAGTGCTGGCCGTTCCCCAGCATCCTGCCTCTGCTTTCTCTTTCTGAGCCCACAGCGGACACTACTAAGGTGATGCCGTCAAGGTGTCCATTCTTGAAGCGGCTTCAGGATTCTTTTTGACACTAGGTCCTGGATAGCTACTCTCGATGATTCAGAGCTGAAACCCATTCGTCATTTGTGAGTTAGACAAAATCTTTTGGTCCTAAAGATAAAAGTCCCGGGCTTTGAGTCAGGCTCTTCAGTCTTGGAGCACCTAACCTTGGCTCAAGGCTATTGCCCAAAACAGTCCAAGCATCTCACAAACATCTGACTTCTCACAGAGGCTTCTGAAAAATAAGCAAAGAACAGCAGAGAATCAACGGGCTAAGCACCATTTTATTTAACTTCCTAATAAGTTTGGGAAGTGGGCAATGTAATGGGCCCATTTTACAGATGAGAAAATTGAGGCTCAGGTAAGCAACTTGCCCAACGTCACACATTGATTGTGTAGAGCCAGGAATGTAATCTAATCTGTTTGCTTTCAGATTCGTATTCTTATCCACTGCATGTGACTTTGAAACCTGGGGATGGGGGAAGTAGGAACATAATAAATCCTGCTCTGGTCTCATCCTTATATCTTGGGTCACTTTTAGCAAAGACAGAGCCGGACACTTTCCATCAATCCTATGGACTCTTCTTCCTACCCTACCCTCCAAAACTGTGTTTATCTCACTGTATCCAGTAGGTCCTGTACTAACCCATTTTATAGTTGAGGAAAGCTTAGGTTTAGGGACTTACTAGAGGTCACCAGAGAGGAAGTTGTCAGACAGAGACCAGGGACCCGATCTGCCTAGTTGGTTCAGAGTAAAACCCTCCCTCTGGCTGAAGACTCAGGAATACACACAACCCACGGCTGTCACGGGAAGGGGGGATTGGTTTGCCAGACGGTTGCTGGTCCACAATGTGGCCTTTGACTACAGGGGAGGTACTTTCCAGGACACTTGAAGTTCCAGCACTACTTCTTGGAGCAATCAGCCACATCCTGCCATACATGGCGCCCACGCTGGGTTCCGCAGACCGGCTGGGTGCAGAAGAAAACTTGAGCTGGTCTGTAAAGACACAGCAGGGCCTTGGTGCCGAAGGCCTCTTTCTCACCTTGTCCTCACGGTCCAGTTTTCCCAGGAATCCCTTAGATGCTAAGATGGGGATTCCTGGAAATACTGTTCTTGAGGTCATGGTTTAACAGCCGGACTCGCCTCCTCCCCATTCCAGCGTTGTCCCCATGGGGCCTCGGCTCAAGCATGGCATGAGGGTCAAGTGGAATGGCGTGCGTTGGAGGTAAGAGGGCTTGTGGCTGAGTTACTGACCTTTAGATTGCTTTTCTTTCCATCTTGTTCATTTCATAACATCCCTGTGAGGCTGGATGTGGGAACTTCACCACTGTCGTGCTCTTCAGAAACTTGTCCAGGCACTCAGCTGAGCGGCAGTTGAACCAGGACACGCTAAAGCGGGGGTTTCTTCCGGTTTCCACCTACCCTCACCCGGCTTCCCGGCTTCCCAATACGCCTTATGGTAGGGGCCACCGTAGCGTATCTGCATTATTGATAAACTAAAAAATGCACATGAATTTATTTTAAAAATTTGTTAAATTAGTTAGGTGAACTAAAAACCATAAGTCTTAGTTTGATTTGGAATGCTGCCATAGAAAAATGAAAAATTTTTTTATCAGAGAAGACAAAAAAAAGCTCAAAGCGCCCTCTTGTGGTGGTGCCTGCCTCCACCCACTCCAGGAACACTGGGTTTCTCTCTGCCGCCACACCCACGCACGCACGCACGCACGCACGCAGACTCGCATGTGCTGAGATTTCTTTTGCCCCACTCTTGAGCCAGTGACCGCTTAAGACCCACCCATCATCTCATTGCCAATGATGCCTCCATCCCATAAAGTGTACTTCTACTTCCATAGCCTGACTTCTTCCTCAAAGCTCCCTGTAGGTCAGTGTATTGGAGGCTCAGGGACCAGCCCAAGGTCACTTAGACAGCAAAAGGCACAGCTAGGATTGATTCCAAGTGCACTGGGCTAAGGCAAAACCTCAGCTAAAAGCAGAAACTACAAAATTAAAAACTAAAAAGAAGACTCTGTGAATAAACATAGGGAATGCTAATGACTCACTGCCTACGACTGGAAGTGGTCCAGGTGCAAAACTTGAGCTTTTTACAAACTCTACCTAGTGCTTTTCACGTGGTCGGTGCAGACAGTAGATGCATGGCCTCAGAATCCTCACTTTGGGGTCTAATCCCCATATTCCCAGGGACCAGGTGGCTCCCAGATGTGTCTCAGGCTGTCTTCCTAACAGGCCTCATTGAAGATATTTATAAAGTAAGATTCACCTCCCCATACACAAAGATTAGAGCCAGCTGAACCATGGAGAAAGATAACTTATTCCTAATAACAACAACAATAGCAACAACCACAGCTTCCACTCACTACTTCCACTTTGCCAGACACTGTGCTAAACACTTTCACAGACATTGTCTCATTCAGTCCTCACAACAACCCAGTGAGGCAGGTTCTATCACTTACTCCATTTCACAGATGAGGAAGCCAAGGCTCAGAGAAGTTAAGAGTCTTGCCTAAAGTCACACAGCTCACAAGTCATGAAGCTGGGAGGGATCAAGTCTGTGTTTATGTTTTTAACCCCACCCCCTTTCCTTCTGCCTCCCATTGGACTGGCCTGGTGGGCAAGGCTGTCTCCTGGTGACTTCCCTGGGGGGAAAGGGAAGTCTCTCCTGTGCTCTGTGACTATAATAAAGGGTTTGGACCTTTGACTTGTGTCCAGTTTCTTCCTGGGAACGCTTCGGGAGAGAGAGGGCGATGAGGAAAAGGCAAGGACAGAAGCTAACAGCCTATATTAGTTTTATTAGTGTTGTAACAACAAAGTAGCACAGACTGGACAGCTTGAACAATAGAATTTTACATGCCCATAGTTCTGGAGGCTGGAAGAGTAAGATCAAGGTGTCGCAGGCTTGGTTTCTTCTGAGGTCATTCTCCGGCTCGTAGATAGCTGTCTTCTTCCTGTGTCTTCACTCTGGGTGTCTGTGTCCTAATGTCTTCTTTAAGGACACCATTGGATTGGATTAGAGCCCACACCAATGACCTCATTTAACCTTAATTATCTATTTAAAAATCCTATCTCCAAATACAGTCACATTCTGAGGTACTAGGTTTAGGACCTCAAAATGAATTTGGCACGGTGGGTGGGGGGAGGGGGACACAATTCAGCCCATAATGCAGCTGCAGCTGAGGTCACCGCCAGGTGCATTCGCATCACCAGACATTTCCAGGGGCCAGCATAGACCACAACCAGGACCCACACCTGGGTAGTCAGAAGCCCCAGGAAGCTGCCATGCCACGTCTGGTGGTACCAGGTTATGGAGAGTCAGAGGAAGGAGGCAAGGCCCACTGGGGTGGGACCAATACAAGGGCCGAGGGGCACTCAGGACCTACCCACATGGCAGCCGCTCGCCTTCAGCCCCAAAAGTGTGACTGACCAGGTCAAATGGGAAAGAGACTTAAATCACACCCCACACAGGGATTAGGGTTCAGAATGAACTCTGGACTTGAGCTGTACCATAGGCATCACGGCTGACACATGGAGACATTTTAAACACAATTACCTCACCTTTGGCACGATCCTCCAAACTCTGCTACATTTTGAGGGGAAAAAAAAACAACCTGACAACCTCTTAACATGACAATTCCCAGATGCACAAGGGCTCCCCTCATCTCTCATTTGTGCTCCAGAATGAGCTAAGAGGAAGGGCTGCACTGCCCTGCTGGGCAGTCTGAGGTCCCAAGAGGGTGCGGTTGGGAGGGCAGACCCCTTCACACACGCACGCACGCACACGCACATGCATGCGCACGATCCTGCACCCTGCCCTGCAGAATTCCAGTGCTGAGACCATTTCTTAACATGGCCCTAAAGTAATAACTGTTTCAAACACATCCCTAAATGCTATGCCATAGTCCTCCATCCTGTAAGGAGGAAGAACTGGCACCCCCAGTGACAAGTCCAGGGACAGATCCCCAGGACTAGGCCCAGGCTCTTCAGGCAGTGAGGGAGGATTGCACCAGGTCCCTCTTGGGACGGTGGGGCCACGGGGACAAAACATAGGCAGGGGAGATGGTGCCCTCTTGTGGCTCACTCTGGAAGGACAGGCTCTCTGGCTCAGAAGGACTTGCCCTCATTATATTATCAATGACCATTATCTAACACATTTGCCTAGGATTTTGCATTTCAAAATGCACTTTCCATCCCATGACCTCATTTGATCCTTGCTATGGAAACATAGTGTCCTAATACTATTACAGAGGCCCGGAGAGGTTAAGCAATATTTATTAAAACAATAATAATAATAGCACCTATAATTTATTGAACCCTTACTTTCTGCCTGGCACTGAGAATTTGTTTTATATATATTATCTGATTGATGAAATTCATGGTGGTCCTTGTGGTACAGAAGAAGAACACGTTCAGAGCATTAGGCATCTGTCTGGGATCCCATAACTACTAAGAAGCTACATCAGTAAGGCAGCATCAGCCCTGTACCCAACCAAATATCTCCCATACAGGCTTGGAGACAGCAGTGTAGAATCTGGTCCTCCAGCTCCCGGAAGATCCCCCAGCTGTCTTGGGCTGGGAAGAAGGCCCTGGGAGACTTCATCCACCAAGATATGTCCTACAACAAATACCAACATGTTGTTAACCTTGAAGCCAACACTCTCTTTGGCCATCTCCTGCCTCCATATGAGCCCTGAGGGAACTGGCACCCCTGATTCGGTAGAGAGAGATTTTTTTTTTCCTGCTTTAAGGAGAAAGGCCCCTGGGCAAACTGAAACTGCCTCTCTCAGAAAGGAACAGCAGGAAGGGCACCTGAAATTGCTGCAGGATGTGGTCCAGTGATCCAGATAAAGGATATGAAATGGGATGCTTTGGTCCTGAATGAAAGGGACTGAAAAAAAGCTGCCATTCCTGAGGAAGCCGGAGGGAGGCGGGGAGAGGGACAGTCTGGCCAGCTGGAGATTACACAGCTCCAGCCGTCCTGCGGGCCTGGCTGGCAGCCTGTCCAAAAGCCAAGGTCATTGCCGTGAAAGTACAGTGGCCAGAAGAGAGGATGCATGCCCGTCCTCGTATCTCAGACCCAGACTACCCCTCTCAGGGTCATGGGAACAGGCAAACTGAGCCTTGCCTGGCAGGGAGGGGATAGGTCTGGACTTGCTCCTTTTATGTGAAGTATGGGGATGGCACTCAAATGAACTCACTCTGGGGACAGCCTGTCAATTGTACTCTAACCTGTGGGAGGCTAGAAGGAGCCATCGCTAAGTTAATTTAGAGACTGTCCTCTTTGACCCAAGCCATTTAACGCTCTCACATCCCAGCACTGTGTGTTTACTTGGCCACTCATCCCAGGACAGTTTTTGACAGAGGGCATATATGTCTGCTTGCATACCTTCAGGGATGAAGATCTCACCACCTCGCCAGTCGGCCCTGTGCAGTTGGTCAGCTTTGGTTGTTAGGCGGTCCTTCTTTCGCTGAGGTGAAAGCCCCGTCATTTCCCCAGGTTTCTTTGCTGCCTGAGAGGTTTACAAACAGTAACCCTGGTTTCTTGGGGCTTCTTTCCTCCAGGCTTCACATGCCCAGTGGTCCTTGGAGACCTACACGATCAAGCCCTCATTTAAAAACCCTTCACATCTTTGGGGTCAGGATACCTTTGAGAATCTACTAAAAGCTATCAACCATCTCTATGAAAATAATGCACGTCCACACAAAACAAAGCATATTACTTAAGACTCTGAGGATCCTTTCTCTAGTGGACGTCACAGTTTCCAGAAAGTAGTTGGCCTTTAGGTTTAATCTCCGTATTCAACAAATGTTTGCAGAGGGCCTACTATGTGCCAGGCACTGTTCAGGTCCAGGATGGAGGGGCGAACAAACCAAAGCCCGGCTCCACGAATTTACAGTCTAGAGGGAGACAGACACAGCCAAGGAAGCCAACACGTCATCAAGACTATTTTAAATGGTGACAAATTCAAGGAAGAAAATAAAACCAACTGCCACAATAAGTGACAGAGTTAGGAGTGCTATTTTAAATTGAGAGGTCCAGGAGGACTTATGGGGGGGGTGACATCTGAGTGAGATCTGATGACAGGAAGGCAATGGGGACTAAAGCATCTGAGGGTCAGGCAGGAGAAGACAAGTGTCAGGACTCTGAGGCAGAAGGAGCATGGGATCTTCATGTTTGGAGATCGGGGCACCGGAGTGGGGGGCGTGAGACAGGGCATGGGGGCCAGGCCAAGGGAGGCCCTGTGGGCCACTGCCTCTAAGTGCATGAGTGACACAGTCAGACATTTTAAAAGATCACAGGACACAGGAATCAAAATGTACTCCCCTTTCACATTTTTTTATCTCTATAAAGAAACCCTGGACAAAAAGAACCTAATAAAAGTGGGTTTCCTAGAAAAGCAAGATTTCCCAGTATTGCCTTCTTATGTTGTTTTGACATTTGAACCATATGCGTCTATTACCTGTATTAGTTTCTTGTGGCTGCTGTAACAAATGACCACAAACTGGGTGGCCTGAAACAGAAATGTATTGTCTCACAGTTCTGGAGGCTGAAAGTCCAGGATCAAGGTGTTGGCAGGGCCACGTTCCCTTGGGAGGTGCTAGGAAGCCTCTGTTCCTTGTCTCTTTCATCTTCTGGTGGCTCTGAGCATTTCTTGGCTGGCAGCCGCATCACTCCAATCTCTGCTCCCCATTTCCTCCTCCTCTTCTGTCTGTCAAGTCTCCCCTGTATATCTTTTATAGGAACACTTATCACTGACTTAGGGTCCACCTGGAAAATCCAGGATGATCTTTTCATCTCAAGATCTTTCACTTATATATGGAAAGACCCTTTTTCTACATAAGGTCACATTCACGGCTTCCAGGAATTAGGATATGGACATATCTTTTGGGGTGCCCCCATTCAACCCATCACTAAACCTATTCAGAAAAGATCAAAGTTAACTTAAGAACTTTGTTCTAGCTCTGAGTGACGAATAGACTGTAGGGGAGCAGGATGGAGGCAGCAGGAGAGTGGGGGAGAGAGGAGTATGTGGACACGCAGGCCCAAGGGGATCTGATGTGGGAGAGAGGGAGTTCAAAGCAGCATGCCCACACCCGCAGCCTCCCTGGGTCTTCCTTGGGCCAATGGGAAGACTTTGGTGTCTTCACTGAGGCTGGGAAGATTGGAGGGCTAGGTGGCTGGAGGGAGGTGGGAAGTGAAACATGGCAGGGAAAAGCTTTAGACATCTCATAATAGAAGGTACTATGTAGGTAGCTGGATGTACACAGGGTGAAGCCTGCAAAAGTCTTTAAGGGGATGGAAGTCAACAGGCCCAGCCGTAGAAATCCCACCGCTTCCCTCGTTTTGAAGGCTCAGCATCAAGAGGTGAAGCCCAGACCACAGCTGTGTGTCACAGAGTGGGCGGTGACTCAGCTCGGGGGAACCCAGATTTCTCCCACCCTGCACTCAAGCAGCCAGTTTTTTGAATCTCAATGCGAGATTTCTCACCTCCCATGTGAATTTCAGGATCCCTCTGACTAATCTTTCCTCATAATCCTGCCCCCACACAAGACAGGACAGAACGCACAGTGTGATTCCCTTTTTGTAGAGGAGGAAACGACTAAGTGTGTGTGAGTGTGTGAGTGTGTGTGTGTGTAACAATGCTAATCCTCACTGAGGCATTCTGCTGAGCTCTGCATACTTCATTTCATTTAATTCTCTCAGTCACAGTTTGAAGTAGTGCCGTCATCATTTTACAGAGGAAGACAATGAGCCTCAGAGATGTTAAGTGACTTGCCCACGGTCAGACAGCTAGTAATTGCTGGGACTGGGACTTGTCCCCTGGCAGTCTTGGCTTTTGTGTCTGTAATCATTACTATCCCCTTCTCCTTTATGCCCACTTGAGGATACAGATGCATATAAAAAGTTCAAGGAGGTCCCTACAGAGCTGTTCATAGTGCTTGGTGTGAGAGGGGTGCGGGAGGGAGTATACGTAATATAGTTCTGCGTCACTTTGAATCATCGGCAAGGAACATGCTTCTTTAATTAAAAAACATGCATCTGTTCATCAAAAGAAAAATCAGGAAGAACATCCACCAAAATGTCAACAGCGGTTACATCTGGGAGCGCGAACGCAGGAAACTGCCTACCTTCTGCACTATATAGCTGTGTTGTTTGACCTTTATACAATGAGCATATCCTGCTTTCGCAAGCAGAAAAAAGTAATTAAGACTTAAAAAAAAAAAAAGGATAGAGAGGAGGAGAAGGGTGACTCAGCAGCTCTTCTGGGATCCCCAACAGCTCCCACTGGGGTCTTGCCTACCTTCATGAGCCCCATTGCCGCTTCTCCCTCTCCACCCACTTGCACGCATCCCGACCAGAAAAACCTGTGCCCGGCCTCGGCAGCATCTGTCCTTCCTCTCCCTCCTCCCAGCCTCTAAACCAGGCCACTGCTGATCCTGATCCCACAGAGCAAAACCCTCCCCTCCCCCTGTGAGCAGCCTTATGGTTTATGGAATGCCTTCCCGTGCCAGCTCATGTGTAACCCTCCCAGCCACACTGTGAGCTGGATATTCTCATGTTCATTGTACAGATGCCACATGAGGCTCAGCAAAGCTAAGCTCCTTGCTCGAGGTCCGTGATTGTAGCTGGGCCCAAATCCCCAGCCCAGGCCTCTCCAACGCGCTCTTCAAGCTCATGTCAAGAACTGGGGTTTCAGGACCTAAAACCGACCTGTTGAATCTTGTTGAGCCGCATGAAAGGGCAGCTGTGTTCCCGTCCTCTAAGGAACCCATCCCTGTGGCCTCTCAGCACGGGCAGCACGGCAGGCACCTGCGACTCGCCTGAGCCTCGCCCCGCACTGTCCAGGCCCTGAGACCGAGCCTGCAGTGAGAGCAGAATGGAAGGGCTTTTGGGCCCAGATGAGGAGGGTGGGAAAAGACGGGAAATAGGGAGGACGGCCAGGGTGCTTACAAGGCAGGAGCGGGCGAACCCTACAGTCCAGGGCGGTGGGAAGGACATGGCTGGGGCGGAATCCTGGATACAACTTTGATCAAATCGCTCTCAATCTCCAGGCCTCAGTTCCCTCACCTGGAAAATGGGCATTGTAGTAGTACCACCTTATAGAGCAGTTTCTAGAACAAGGTAAAGAATTCTTACAGTGTATTCAGCACGAGGCCCGGATGTAGTCATGCCAGCTAAATGCTTCTCACTGTTATTAACAGGGATCTCTGGTCCTCTCGCTTAGAAATGGAGCCTCAGGACCTGCAGCCCACTCGGCTCCTGAACTGTCACTGAGGCAGGCACAGTGGGGAATGGGGAAGCACAGAAGGGTAGGGCATGGACACCTACCCCTGGGGTGAGACGACCTTGATGGAGTGAGGGTTGCAGGTGGACTGGGTGAGGCTCACAGAAAGGTCGGGAAGGGGGTTCAGTTTTAGAGAAAGGACTGGGGGAGGAATTCGTTTAGACTCAAGCACAGGCAGACTTAACGGGACTATCTGGGGAGTGGAGCTGATTGCTGGGGTGATGTCACTTTCTTTCCGGTTTTCTGTGTGTTCCCTTTTCCCACACTGAGTAACTAGAAGAAGGGGCCAAGCTATCACCATTGGGGAGCCCTGGGCAGGGAAGTGGGTGGCCCTGCCTCACCTCAGGGCAGAAGAACGGCTGCTGGGGAGCTGGAGATAGCACAAAGGACTGCTGGGTGAGCTGCAGGGTCCAGTGGGAGTGGCTTAGACACGCAGAGCTGTGGCCTTGGGCAAGTCCAGGCCCTCTGAACCTTGGTGTCCTCATCTGTCAGAGGAATAATGATAATAATGATACCGTAGCAGAAGCAGTGGGTGGAGTGGAGACATCTGGCTCCCCACACACACCCTCTGGCTCCCAGGCATATCTGTGTCCTCATAATCTTTGCCCGGGTGTGGGCCAGCTCGGCACAATCCAGCAGGACCAGCCTGGGTGCCTGGCAAAGGCGGGCTGGCTCGGTTGCCCCAGATTGGAGATAGCCTATTTCTCCCGGGGCAGCCCCATCAGATAAGAAAGTCTAACTCATATTGAGCAGGAAAAAGCTAGGACTCACTCCCCAGCGAAGTCATGGCAGAGCGAAGTCATGGCAGAGCGACCTCTGCACACTTGGAGGGCTCTGTATGAGCCCACCATGTATAACCAGGTCACTGACTTCCCCTCTCCAGGCCTCAGTTTTCCGCTTTGCTACAGAACAAATCCATGCATTCCTTTTCTCTTCTACTGAGTGTCAGACCTGCAGTAAGCACAAAGAAGACAGTGAGCCACATCCCAGGCCCTGGGGAGCATCCAGCCTGGTCCCCCTGCAGCCAGAGCGGCAGGAAAACTGGAAGAGAAGCTGCCCTGCGCAGTGAGGATGGAAAGTTTGGATTCTCTCTGCGTCGGCGCCCGCAGACCCCCCAGAAGAGGGCGACAGAGAGCAGAATCAAAGGGAAGGGAGCCCTGACCTTGGCAGTTCGCGGAGCCGGAAGCCTGGGGATTTTCAGCCTCACTGTTGCCAGGAAAAAGTTTCACAAGTGCCTCTGGCACATATCAGCATTCTCTCGGTCCCGGGCCCCCCGCGGCGGACACCCTCACACTCTCCAGTCCCGGGAGGAGCCCCCCGAGGGCGGCCTTGGGGCTGCGGTGCGCAGTCAAAGGGCGAGAAGGGATGACCAGCTGTGACCAGCGCCTGGAAAGGGAGGAGGCGCTGAGGGCAGCGGAAGGCCACGGAGGGCAGCCAGGAGACCAGACCTCCGTCGCAGGCATGGGCTTGTCTTAGCAGTGGGCACACCGCCGGGTCTTTGACGGGGTCATGATATAATGTGTTTTCTAAAGATGATGCTGGTGCTGTAGGGGGATAGGCTCACACACACACACTCACTCCAACACACTCAGACACACAGGAAGACATTTTCACAGAAATCATACCGATTCACACACTCAGATACACACGCTAGCACAGTCGTATACACACAAACATACATTTTGTGATCACACACATTTTCACACTTACACACCCATATACCTGAAACATGCCTGTTTTCACACCACTCACATACAAGCATTCACACTCACACTTGTGTACGCACACAACTCACACATTCATACTCTCTAACACACTAACACACAGCCATTTTTTCACACGAGTCTACAAGTACACACACGATTCTTACACGTATTCAGTCACTCACACTTCCGTATACTCGTACGTTACACACGCTCACTCATTCACACACGTGTGAGCCTCCCCAGAGATGAGCAGGTGGAGCCAGGCAGGTCTGTCAGTGCCCGTCCCTCGTGCTGGGGTTCCAGAGATAATCCCAGCTTTCAGGCATCTGTGACCCACTGCCACCCACTCACTTCCCAAAAGGATTTGAAGTGGTTTAGGATGTTAAATCCCAAATAAAACAAAATAATGAAAAACAGGAGGGCAGAAGCATTAAATGCATCACCCGTGTTTCTCCAGGGCTTCTAACCTTGTAGGCTGTGCTCTCAGAGCCCCAGGCCCAGCCCTGCGCCCTCCGGCCCCTCCCACTGCACTCTGGCCCTTGGGGGCCTCTCCTCACTGCTGGTCCTGAGGAGGCTGTAGAAAGGCTTAATCACTGCCAGCCTGTCCAGCTCTGCCTGGGGTGTTAGGGCAGCTGAATGTCCATAGATCCCCAGCCCATGGGCGAGGCTTCGGTTTGCAAAGAGCTTTTCCTTCTGTGATGCAATATATTATATATCAATGCAGCATGGGGCCTTTGGAATATGTGATAAGAGTCCCTCACATTTGCATAGCAGCTTACACACCTGAAAGCATTCTCTACAGTTTCATAATACTAACAGTAATAATAATATGTCCCCTTCACCAAAATTTAAAGGAATATATAAAATGTAACATGGAAGTGCGAATTAAAAACAGGAGTAGAATAAAGAAAAAGAGGAGTGGATTATAAAATATAATCAGACTAACAGATATAAATCAGGAATGCACAGAGCATAACTAAATACTTGGCTGTCATTTCTTGAGTGTCTATTCTTCATAAGACCCTGAAATAAGCAGGGTGTGCTATGTAATCAAATCCTCATGAGTCTCTTGCAAGTTAGACATTGTTACTAATTTGCACATGATGACAATGAGCCCTGGGGAGGTGAAGGGCTGTGTCTCAGCTCCCACAGGCTCTAATGGCAGAGCCAGCTCCTTGAGCCCAATGCCCCCACTTGGTCTTCAAACAAACTGGCCCCAAAACCTGGAATTGTCTTCTCCGCCCCTTTCTCAATGATTCTGGCACTATCTCCTCCTCCACACCTCAACTTAAAGATCGCCTCCTGACCCGCCATCTCTTCCCTCTCTGGTAGTTTATGTGTAATGAGTCTTATCCTCCTGCTCAGCACACACCACCATCTATGAGGTACTTGCTCAGTGTCCGTCTCCCTCACTGAGGCCGCTGGCTGGCCGGCTGGGTGGCGCCTAGAACACAGCCAGGCACCTTCAGGCACTGACGCCTTGGTGAATGAATGACCACCCATGCTCAGAGCCATCAGATCACCCTGCTTCCCCTGAGATCTCACTGAGGCTCTGACTTCTGGGATTGCAGGTGGCCTCAGAGCTCACCTTACCCCATCCCTGTATAACAGAAAGGGGAAACTGAGGGCAGAGAGGGCAAAGGACTTCTCAGGGTCCCACAGTGGTTAGGACAGAGCTGCGGGGGAGAGCAGGGTACTGGTTCTAGGCCAAGGGTGGTCCCAGCTGGGTCAAGTTTATATCTATGGAGGGATAAAGTGAGGTAGAATGGCCCCAAAATGTGATTGGGAGGAAGGGTTTTCTAGAACAATGTGGCTGGCCTGGGGAAGAGGTAGAGAGACCTCCTGGCCTGGAGAGGAAAGAATCCAGCAGGAGCCTTGCTGGGATTCCAGCAGGGGGAAGTAAACACTCGTGGGTGGTGCAGGCATTCCCCCCACCACGCCCCAGCTCCAGACACCCCACCAGCTGCAAGCGCCTCAGGTCCCTGGCCAGTGCCCTGTTGTGCTACAAAGAGGAGGACCCAGATAAGGCATGTGGCTCACCCAGGGTCAGAGTGGTGTGTGGAGGCTGGTGCCCTGCGCCAGGCTGTCTCCTGCCCCAGCGCAGAGGTGAGAAGGACGGACCGCCTCTCCCCTCCCAGTCCTGTGCTGGGCTCCTGCAGAGGCCCAGGAACAGCTGGGCTAGCTCGCAGCCAGGTTGCATCTCTCTGGGGATCAGCACCTGGTTCCCTCACTGGACAGGACAATAGGGAGGAAGATACTGGGGACCTCGGACAAGGCAGGAATGGCCTGTAGTGAGCACCTGACCCTGCCTTCCTTCTGTACAGTTTGGGAAACCGAGGCCCAGAAAAGCCCCAGGTGTCACAACGAGATCGTGACTAAGCCAAGACCAGAACCCAGGTCTCATGGACAACCCGTCATGTGTCCCTGCCGCCTCCCAGCCCCTTCAGCCCCTCCCTCTCCCCCCCTCTCTCTTCAGCTGTGTTTGGCCCTGGGCACACGCTTATTCTTCTGCCCAGAGTTCCCTCTTTGACCTTTCTTGACTGGGCAAACTATTACCTGGACTTCAGACCCATGCTGAGCTTTCCCACCACACAGACCAGCCTGGCCCGGGGGCAGGGTGGGTCCTCCAGGGGCAGCTGGGCCCGGATGCCAGCGCCAGGGCTGCAAGCTCAGCAGCTGTGAAACCCGGGTCTTGGCAACAGCCAGGAATGATTCACGGGGAGTGGAGAGACAGGAAGGCTTGGGTGTCACCCTGTGTCACAAGCCTGAGCCAAGCAAAAGTGCCTGGGATCTGAACTGGGAGACTTGGCCCTGACCTGCCTCTCTCTTCAGGCCTGAGACCTGGCGGGAGTCCTTCAATTCCTCTGGGAGAGATCAGGGAGGCTCTGACTCCTGAATCTGCAGTTAGAACCACAGGACAGGTTTTAACTCTTGTATCAGCTCCAATTGATTGACAGTAGCTGTGTGGAGTGCTGCATATAGGAGGATTTAGATACAGAAAGTCTGGTGGTAGAGCCACCATATATTTGATACCGCTGGGCTGGGAGGTCTCTAAGGGCCCTGCCTGCCTTAGTGACTGTACCCCTGTGATCTGAATCAGCCCCTCTCCAAGCTTGGGCAGGGCCCGAGGACAGACAACAGGACTGGGTCCCACCACTTCAAGCCTCTGGCCACCACACACACACACACACACACACACACACACACACACACACACACACACACCCCAGACTCTCAGAGGAGATAGGGCCCTTCCAGGCAAGTGGGCCTCTGGCTGTGGGCTCCATCCAGCCTCCTCTCTTCTGTTGGCCCCAGATAAACATTCTTTCCAGTTTGTTTCAGTCACTGTTTTTCCTCCTGAGTTCCTGCTGCTAGTGCTGGCTTATTCCTGCCAGGTCAGCACAGAGCAGGCCTCGGCAGAGCATTAAGCTAAGCTGCTTCCTGCCTGCTGCTGGTAAGGGCTGCGGGGGGTTAGGGAGACAGAGGGGAGGAAGGCTGGGAGGCTGAAGCCAGATCCTGGGCTGAAAAGCAGCCCTGGTCATCGACCGCCCTGAGAAGGTCTTCCTGTCACTGCTCTCTCTTCCTCTTGAGTGCAGCTCGGGCTCCCTCCTCCAGCGCCATCTGTAAAATGTAAGAAAGGGCACCAAATTCATTCTGTTGGTGATGGCTAAGGGGTTGTACTGGGTCAAAGAGTGTTCCCCCCAAATTCATGTCCCCGCAGAACCTGTGATTGTCACCTTATTTAGAAATAGGATCTTGGCACATGTAGTCAAGACGAGGCGATGCTGGATTAAGGTGGACCCGTATAACTGGTGTCTTTATGAAAAATTTGGACACAGAGACAAAGTACAGACACCTACAGAGAGAAGGCCATGTGAAAAAGGAGGCAGAGGGTGGAGTTATGCTGCCGCAAGCCAAGGAATTCCAGAAGCTACCAGAAGCTGGAAGAGCCAAGGAAGGATTCCCGACTATAGTCCTTGGAAGGAGTGTGGCCCAGCTGACACCTTGATTTTGGACTTCTGGCCTCAAGAATTGTGCGAAGATACATTTCTGTTGTTTTAAGCACTCAGTTTGTGGAACTTTGTACGGCAGCCCTAAGAAATGAATACAGGGCCATCTGCAAGCATGTGTCAGCCACACAGTGGCCACTCAGTAGAGGATGAGCCCATGACTATGCTTGGTGTGTCAGTGTTTCTGGCCTGGCCTCCTTCCTCCAGCCCTGTGCCCCCCGGAGCAGTGGTCTTCCTGACTCACAGCCCCGAGTGCCTCCCTCCCCTTGGGCACAGATTGTGCTGCCACCGCCACACCTGGGCAGCATGTGCCAGCCGGGGCTGGGCGGGAGCTTTGAAGCAGGACTTGACGTGTCAGGGTGGATGTCAGTCTCACCAAGGCTGACTGAGACCAGGCCCAAAAGAAGACCAGTTCCCCACAGCATGGAAGACAAAGCTGGGCAGGGACACTCAGCGGCCATCACATTCTAGAGTCTGTTAAAGAACAAAATTCGACCGAGCGAATCTGAAGATCTAATTGGCTTTATTAAATGATTCATGAATTGGGCAGAATCTCATCTAGCAAGTAGGAGGGCACTTCGGGGGTTGTACAAAACAAAAGGTTTTTACAGGCAGAAAGAGGGTGAGATGAGACAGTGAAGAGAGTGGATTATTTCAGGTGAAGTCATCTTCCCTTAGGGGAGGGCAGGGGTCTTACAGGCAGACACCTCACTAGCGCTGACCAGGACATTCCAGACTGATTGGTTTCAAATTCCACTCCTCGGGCAGGCTGAAACTGCAGTTAGGTTTGGTGTCAAGTCTTGGTGGGGCTTAGCAAGAGTGACTCCATTTAGGGTCTGTTGTTTCTTTTCAACAACTCTATGCTTCACAGGGGAGTTGCCGAACTCACTTTGGACCTTCAGCACCTGGCACAGGTCTGGCATTTAGTAGCACTGACTCTGTGCCAGGCCCCATTCTAAGGACTTATATTTGTCTCTCACAGCAGTCCTGAGAGATGCCATCAGCACCCCCTGTTTACAGTTGAGAAAACTGAGGTGCAGAGAGCTTACAAGACTTGCCCAAAGTCCCTCTAATCATAAGTGGCAAAGCCAGGATTCAAATCCATGTGATCTGGCTGGGAGCCCAGGCTTTTATCTACTCACTATCAATATTTACTGAAGTCATGAAAGGTCAAAACCATACAGCAGCCCATGACGAATTCACGCATGTTTCCTTAAGGCCCCATCCCCGCCCCCAACTAGACCCTACAAGTGAAAGCAGGTATCACAGGGAGGATGACGTGCTCCACCCACAGTGGCCCAGGAAATAGCACAAGCTCTAATTGAAGGTAGCTGTTGCTTTAATCAGCCCCCTCCATAATTTTGCAGACATGCCCTCAGGAGCGCCCTGTGACATCCACAGCTGAAGGCTGAGACCTAAGACTGAGAGGGTGGGCCCCAGCCCTCGGCCCTCAGTGCAGGAAAACTCCCTTTGGCCAGAAACAGATTCAGTGGGTTTGTGAGGACCTAATTATTGATAAGTCAACAAGGACGGCCTTTGTGTACCCGCACCCTGCCCACGGGGACTCCCCAAGGGCTGGTGTGTCAGCTGCAGGAAGTGAGAGATTGTCACTCTTGGGTGTATCATGAACCCAATCAGCTTCTCTCTCCCCACTTTTCTCTGGTGATCTTACAACTTCTGTTTTTGTATCCAATTATTCTATCCTTTGCCTTGAATTCACGTTCCCCAAGAAGATCTACTTGGTGCAATTATTCTTTTCAGTGGGCCACCTCAAAGGCTGGTAAAGCAGCCTACAGTTTGGGTCCCCACCCACAGCCCAGTGGGCTGCAACCAGGGAGGTGGGGTCACATGGCACCAACGTACTTGCTTGTGAGGAGGCTATGGGAGTGGCAGGCACGCTGAGGCTGGCTCGGACAAGGTGCAACCAGAAGCTTGTGTCGTCAACTGTCTCTTTCATCCCTCAGCCCCCTTTATAAACTGTAGAGCCCAGGATGTTAATTTGGGGCAACCTACCACCCCTTATGTTCCAGCTATGGCGGTGCTGACCAACCAATTCTAGCACTGCCCCCTGTTCACTGAGCTGAGCACGGAACCAGACAGTGCGCTCCAGGAAGCCGCCACGGAGCGATTCCCGCTGACGTGAAAGAACTAGACAGGACGGAATCATCTCTAAAGTTGCCCAGAGGCCCTGGCGTGGGCTGAGTCTGAGTCAGCGCTTCTACCTAAGCAGAACTTGCAGCCTGGGAGGAGTCAGTGGTCTCAGTGGAGATTCTAATGGCTTATAACCCCTAAGATATTGTCATCAGCCAGGCTTCGGAGGGGACGCCCGAGGGCCAAGGTCGATGCTGGGGGTGAGATGCTGACTCACTGGCTCTGGGTTTGAAGTTCCCACCTGCTCTCTCTTTGTCTCTATCTGTCCTGTGAGTCAGAGAGCTTTTCCGCACACCACAGAGGTGCACCTTAGCTCGTTCACTGAGACCTGCCCCGTGCTTTGAGAAGATATCAAAGCGTCACCCTGATGCAGGCCTCCCCAAAACACAGGGACCACGGGCTCTGTCTGCGGAGACACCCACTATATCGAATGGGGACCATTATGCTTTGGGAAATAGCAGGACTTCTCAGAGCCTAATATATTCACTGGATCTGCGCATCAACAAAAGTAGGATGGGGTGTTTAGGGTTTCCTTGAATTATTGGATTTTGACAAATGGACTACGTAGGAGATAAAAAAAATTTCTCCACCTGTGGAAGGAGGCAGATAACAAAATGAGGGAAAGGAGCCGGATATAAGGGAATGGGCCATGTTTAAAAGGAATGGGAAGCTCAGGACTCTGCTTGTTAGAAACCAGTGTTTAGGAGCGGATGCTGGGATAATTCGTTTGCCACCTGAAGGCCCAACCTAACCCTACACAAAGGCGGACTCCAGAGGGGTAAAATCCTCACAGAAGAGGCACAGCTACAGTTAGAAGAATCTAATGCAGGAAAACAGGCAGGAAACAGTTCCTTAAAATTCAACAAGCTAAATCATAAGGAAAAAAATTTTGATATGTTTAAGCTTATCAAAATTAAGGATTTGCGTTCAATGAAGAACACTGAGAGGAAAGTGAATAGGTGAAGGAGAGACTCGGAGAGACGTAAGCAATGTCAAAACCCACAAGGGACTGACACATGGAATACACGTGAAAACCAAAGAGAAACAGAGAGAAATCTGATTGACTCAAAGAGCTGAGCTCAGAACCCCGGCAGGCACCCTGTTGCACCCCAAGCCCGCGATCTTACCAGCATTCCACTCCTGAATGTTAGATATGGATAATGTATCTTGAATTCATCTGATACTTTGGCCTGTGTCTTTCTGCAGCTTCTTTCCTCAACCACTGACTCAGCTCTTCCTTCCTGAGGCCTTGAAGGATGGGAGAGAGACGCTGCCAGGCTTGTGCTTGGGCTGTGACACTCTCTGTGGCTGTAGGAGAGTGGATGCCCATAGCAGGGGAACTTTCCAGAACTCTCCTAGTCCCACCTCAGCTCCTCCATCATCTTGACTCTGTCTTGAAAGCCCTGGTAGAGTGAGAGTCAAGCTCAGTTTCCTCACCTGTATCACGAGGATGAAAATAGCATCCCCCCGTAATAGTTTGCTAGGGCTATTGTCACGAAGTACCACACTCTGGGGCTTAAACAACAGAAATGTTTTTCTCCTATTTCTGGAGGCTAGAAGTCTAGGATCGAGGTGTCGGCAGGCTTGGTTCCTTCTGAGGGCCGACAGGGAAGGACCTATTCGAGGCCTCACTCCGAGATTCTGGTGCTTTGCTGACAATCTTTGGCCTTCCTTGGTTTTTGACATGTCACCCTGACATCTGCCTTCCTCATCATGTGGCCTTCTCCCTGTGTGTATGTCTCTGTGTCCAAATTTCCTTTTGGTAAGGACAGCAGTCATATTGGATAAAGGCCTCCCCTAATGACCTCATTTTAACCTGATCATCTGCAAAGGCCTTATCTCTAAATAAGGTCACAGTCACAGGGACTGGGGGCTAGGACTTCAACTTCTCTCAGGGGGTGTGCGCACACAATTCAACCCACGTCACCACCTCACAGAAACGGTTGAGCAGATTAAAGGAACTAATGACGTGTGCCTGCCACACACATCATTCAACAAATGTTCTTTATTATCATATGGTTATTTCCCCGCACAGTGGCTGCCAGCATGCTGCAGTGTGCCCTGTGGGGAGAGGTGACTGCTGCAGGAACAGTGAGAGTGTATCCCTGGACCGTGACCAGTGGTGGCTCCAGAATCTCACTGTGAAGAGGAACTTGGGGGCGGAGGGAGGTTTTAGTATGCTCGCTGATGGTTCTGAGATCTCACGATACTCCATGAAGACAGCAATGATTTCTGAAGATGCTCTGAGTACCACTTAATGTGTGACTGAGAAACTGTCAGTTGTCCACCCATATCAAATACTATTGCAGTTGTCATCAATCCTTTGTGATGGTTTGTTGGGGAGGTAATTGTCATTGTCATTGTCATTGCTGGTGGTGGGTGGGGTGACTAAGCACTCCTGAGGCAGCCTTCCTTGTGCCACGTCACTGTAGCCCGGCTGGTTGTCCTAAGAGGCTGTCATGGGTGGCACTGGGATCCCCATAATGTGCCCATCCCCCTCAGTGGGGCTGTGCCCTGTGTGTGGTCACATTGGTGGGGATGGCAGCTTTCTAGCTAGGAGACACCAGGCCACTGCGAGTGGGTGTAAGTGGCTCAGGCTTCTCTCCACCTGCGAGAGCAGATTGAATCTCAAATCGATGCCTGCCTTCCGCACTTACGCTACTTCTTCACTCCGCACTTTGTGAAGCTCAAGTTCAAAGTCTTGAATCAAAGATCTGATAATGAATCTTATCCAAAGAGAATACAAAGTTTTCATTATGGTGCTTGTAAATCGTCCCTATATGTGTATACTTCCTTGTACTGCTTCTGGGTTCCAGTTGCTCCCTGTGCCTATCTATAAAAGTGTTTTGAAAGTTGCGGAAATTGAGGCCTTAGCAGACAGCCCAGTGGGGGTGAGGGGAGACAGTCAGTAAACAGATAATCTTTCCCCATTGGGCAAAGATCCCTATAAAGACAATTATGTGTCTGGTGGTCTAAGCCATAATAAAAATAACTAGCATTTATCAAGCATCTACCATCCCTGAGTACCAGAGTCGTGGATCATTTTCTTTCTTCTTCACAGCAATGCCACATAGTCAGTAGTATAATTATATCGGCATTTTATGGATGAAGAAATGAAAGGTTAGTGACTGGCCCAAGGTCACCTTCCCAAGAAGTGACAGATGAGCAATCCAAACCCAGGCCTGATTCCAAGGCCTGAACCCTTGGTGGTGATGCTGGTCTGAATTTGATGCTGGGCTGTGATGAGGTCCCCAAGGCTGGGGAGAGCAAACGAGTCTTGCTCTAGCCTGTGTATTCATGAAAAACCAGGGCCCAGAGGACTGAGTGAGCGTGGAGGCTCCCGTGTCCTTGTTAGTCCCGATGAGAAAACTGGTTCCGGTCATATAATCCACACTCAAGAAAATGTGGGGAGGAATATATATATAGCAATAAAAGAGCAAACTCCCATGACACAGAACAATGAGGGGAAACCTCAGAGACACAAAGCCAGGCAAAAGAACCCCAGCACAAAAGCGCACATCCTGTATGATTCCATTTGGGTGAAGTTCCAAAGCGGAAGAAGCTGGTCCTAGGTGATAATATCAGGAGGGTAGTTACCTTGGAGGAAGCCTCCTGGGGTGACAGAAAGGGCTCATATTTTGAACTGGGGGGTGAGTACCCAGGTGGACATATATGTAAAAGTTCGTCAAACTTCAGGCTTCAGTATTGTGCCTTCTGTTGTACCTAATTTGTACCTCGATTAAATTAAAAAGATGTGAAGAAAGAAGAGGAGATTCAGTAAAGAGCAACGACTGGGACCAAAGGGATGGACTGAATTCTCTTTTAAAAAATAAAATAAACGCGTTGGGAGGAGTGGGGTGGAGGTGGCGATTGCACCTGGTGGTTTTAACAGCCGAGATCTTGCCCCCCAGTTTGGTCTTTTCTCTCTTACAAAAGTTCATATCTGGCATTTTTCAGGATTTCCATAGCTGGGAGGGAACGTTCCCCTGCCCAGGAAGGCAAAACGGCTTCTCGTCGTTCTCTTAATTCATTTATGCATTTCCTCATTTATCTTTTCAGGCGTTTGTAGGGGCTCGCTTTGTGCTGGGCACTATACTATGTCCTGGGGATACAGCAGTAAACAGTCTGTTCTCTCGTTGCTGTCACCCTAGCCGAGACTTAGATTATTGTTACTTTAAAAATAATAAGCAAAATATACAGGTATGTGAGTTGGAGAAGAATAAAATTGGGAAAGGAGTAAGGAGTGAGGGGCAGCTTGTATCTTCAAATAGGGTGGTCTGATTTGGCCTCCCCGAGAAGGTGACATTTCGGCAAAGATCAAAAGGATTGGGGGGAGGAGGCGGATGGAGTGTGCTCCAGACTGGCTGCAAGTGCAAATGCTCCCAGATGGTGGGGGTGTGTCTGGCAAGAGGGAAGCAGTGAGCAGTCAGGGGGGCTGGAGGGGTGATTGAGGAAGTGACAGAGAGCAAGAGAGTACCCAGTGTTCAGACTGGGGCTCTGCTGGACTGAGGTGGGGTTTTGACATGATCTGACCAAACATTTGTGAAAGGTGACTGGGCTGCTGGCTGTTGCTGTGCTGGAGGAGGCTGCAGGGGGGCCATGGGGCAAGCCGGGAGGCAAGTCCTGGGCTCCCTCACTTCACCTCTGTGCCTCTGCCCTGTGCTTCTTTGGGTGTAACTTGACCTTCGAGTTTGTGGAGAAAAGAGGCCAGGGCCTTGCACTCTCCAGACGGGATGGAAGGGGGTAAGGAGCGGCCCCAAGCCTCTCTGGATAGGGTGTGTGAAGGCCTTTGGAGAATGCAAAATGCAGACATGGACCGTTTCCTTGTAATTTTTCTGGAGGCTTTCCAAGGAGGCAAGCTTGCCTGGGGAGGTTCTTGACTGTAGCCAGAGAGGGAGAGATGAGGTGGAGACTGTGAGATCATCTCAGGCAGGGTGGTACCCTCCTCCCTGCTTCACCCAGAACTGCTGACCTAACTTCTTTAATCTGCAGTGGAAGCCCGTTTGCTATGGGGGAGGGGCTCTTGGGCCTAGGAGAGGGGCAGAGACCCCCGCTGGGGTAGGACAAAGGGGCTCCTCCTTGCAACGTGCCCTTGCTCACTGGGGCTGGCTGGGCAGAAGGCTAGACTGAAGGGAGGAGCCCCGCACGCTTCGGCCTGGCTCTCCCACTGCCTGCTGTGTGGCTTGTGCACATCAAGCTCCAGCTCTGTGCTGTTCTCCCTCCCGCAAAATATAAGGCCAGGCCAGAGGCTCCTGTTTTTTTTTCTTTCATTCTGCAACCATATCCAGAGAGCCTACTGCGCACTTGGCCTCTACCCTGGGGCCTGAGCCTCGCAGAGTCCCGTCCAGGGGTCTCCTAGAGCTGAGCCTTGGGTCACCCGCTGGCTCTTTCCCCTCCCAAGGGGTGAAGTGTGAGGCGGTTACCTGCTTGTGGGCGTATACCAGGTATGCTAATGTTTTGTCTTGTCCCCATGGGCCATGTCACCTCCCCAAGGAAACATGCCAAGCCTTATATTTGAAGATATAGTCTAGCCCTGCCTCCCAGAGCCCAATTAGACACAATCAGAGGCTCTCTGTGACCTAAGGCGTAAAGCCTGTCTCTGTAATCTGGTTTCAGGAACTCCCTCAGTCGAGGCACCCACCCCTTCCTCTCTCCCCTTTTCCACCTGCACTCAGCCTTTCAGACCTCTCTTTGGCCTCCTCAACCCTCAGAAGGGCGTCACTTTCCAGCTTCAGGCCCTTGACTCGACTGCCTGAAACGCCCTCCACTCCACTAGCTAGACATTTGCAGAGTCCTTAAAATTGACCCATGTTTGACAAAACATTACTGAATTTTTATAAAATCCCCAGTGGCACAGGTGTCATCTCCTCCCTTAGAGCTACGTTGAGGGATTTGCTTAAAGTCACACAGCTAGCACTCAGCGGGGCTGGAGGCCACACCCAGACCTCCATCGCTGAGAGCTGGACCGCTCACACTGCTTTTCCCAGCTCCCTTCTGCTCAGACCACAGCTGTGAGGCGGGGCCTGGGCCTCTCAGCCTCCCAGGTGTGGGCCAGAGTTGTCTAGCACACGATTCTGCCCCTGCTTCACTGGGAGCATTTCCCATTGTCCCCTCTCAGGGCTGTGAAAGCAGCCACCCCGGGACAAGACTAGGTCTCCCAGGTGGCCCGGCCTTTCCTTCACTAGGCAGGTAGGGCAAACTGCTGCCCAGACATGCAGCTCCCATGACTCACGCACAGCCGGAGCACCACCCCTTTTTCCCCTCTGCTCCCCTATGAGAAGAGCTGTGGAAACCAGCTGGGTGAGGCGGAGCGGGCAAAGCAGTCCCTCCGCCTACTCTCCCTGCCTGCACAGACCTTAGCAATATGGATGGCCCCTGCTATTCCTGTTGGGACGATGGGCTTAAGCAGATAACGCTTTAACCCACTGTCCCCCATCAAAATCCACCTAATCTACCATGTTCCCTGAGAGCATGAGAAAGATTTCCTTGTGGACCGGGTCTCAAAGTCTGGGGAGCATCTTCCTCTTGGATGTTAATACTGGCTGCTAACACTCAGCAGCAGCTAACTATGCTTGGCATTGTTCTAAACATAGCAAAGTTGTTGCCTTTCCCTTGATCCTAGCTAGGAGGATGAAACAGAGCAAAAACTGTGCCCCATTGTTTAAACGCAGGGACTGAGTTGGAGAACGGAGCTGAGCTGGGTCATTGTCAGTGACACAGTAAAGTCTAGTAACCTTAGTCTCTGTCTCCACCAGCTTCTGTGCTATTTCCAAAGCATCAAGCTGCCTTCCAGGAGCAAAGAGGATTCTGCTTGTTTCAGAATAAAGGTTAATACAAAAGGAAGTTAACCGATGTACACCGCTTTGATGTTGAGACTTAATCTTTATTAGAAATGGGAGGCAGCCATGGAGAGGGGCCTAGTGAAACCTGGGATAATTAATGTGGTCAGAAAGAGGCAAAAATCCAAGTAGGCCCAGATACAAAATCAAAGTTAATGCCCTGAACGAAAATGCTAACGGAGGCGAGTTGGAGCCAGCACCACGCCAGCACCAATTTTCTAGAGTGGTTTAATGAATTGGGTAGAGCCTGCTAGTTCCCTACATTGTTGTCAGGGCTGATTATAAATGGCTCAAAGAGCTGACGCTGAAAGTTTTCAGCAAAACTTGTCTTTTAAAAGCACATGATTTTGAACCCAGGAGGAGGTAGATGTGGTCAGTTAGCTTTCAGAAGCCGTCTCTTCATTGATGACTGTTTTTAAGAGCCGCACCATGCTTTTAGATCACTGGATTGATTTGATAATTATATAGCCTGAGTTTTTATCCTGTGGAGACAGTCAACTCAGGGAGAGGGGTAGTTAAAGTGGGAGGCAGAAAACCATCCTGATTTTCAGCTCAAGGGAGTTTCAGGCACCAGATCCAGAGATTCAAACCTGGAGAGGGAAAGGAACGAGGTGAGAGCTGGAAGCAAACCCACCGCCCACATGGGTTTAGGACCCTGGGCCTGAGGGCAGCCCTGCCCAAGAAGCCCTGCCTCTTCCAGGCCTCCAACCAGTGGGCATATTGTAAAACTGCTCCACCTTGCTTTAGAGGCTCCTTCAGGGAAACGACCTTAGAGAAAGGAAGTGGCCATAGTAACACTGAAGGAAGATCTGAGCTGTTCACTGATTTTGGTAAAAAAGCTCTACGTGGTTTTTGGTACATATGGGCATACCTCAGAGACACTGCGGGTTCTGTACCAGACCACAACGATAAAGTGAGTATTGCAATAAAGCGAATCGTAATCTTTTTTTTCTGGTGGAGGGTCTTGCCTTCAATTTGTAAAAAACACAACATCTGTAAAGCTCAATAAAACCAGGTATGCCTGCATCTTGGAAAGAATTCAAAGAATTGAGTGACACTGCAATAATAAAACTCCTTCCAGTTCTATATAATTGTGTGAACAAGACTTCTGAACTCATACACGAATTAAAATGAAAAATAGGAATAGTAGTAATAGTGATTCCTATCTCGATCTAGGAATAAATAACATTTATCAATGTATACATGGACATGCATTTAAAAAAATCCATCTCCATAAATAAAATTTAACTCTCCACATTCAAATTATCAAAATTTGTAATGCGCTTTTGTGGCTTTAATCAGATAGGTCTAACAACTGTAACAACTCTAGCCAGAAGAAATAACACTTCCAGGCTTATGACCAGAATAAATTAAAAACCAAAACTAGAATTTAAGTGCACATTTTGGTTTCAGATAAATACAGTATGACAATCATTGAAAGGCATTAAGGCAGGAAAACGATTTGCGTGTATGATTAAATCCTGTGGGGGAAGTAGAATGGAAATAAGAGTCCAAAGAGAAAAAGAAATGATAGAAAATTTCTGACAGGACTTTGTCCATGTGTTGTTTTCAAAAGATAGTAAACAGATCTGCCCCTACAGGGCGTGGGCTCCACTTTCTCAGTAAGTGCCACCAGCCCAAGATAATCACACATGAAAGGCCATGCTGTGGATGCTTTCTATTGACCTCCTCCCTTTGGGATATAATCGGAGGTGGAAATTGCAAAATTGAATTCCACTGGCACTCAGAAAAGAGGAGTCAGGAGGCAGCAGCCTGTGAAAACCTTCCAAGCACATCCTTTGCAACTACTTTATGATTAAAAAAAAAATTTATGTCAGCTTAAAAGTGTGCAAAGGGACACATATTTCCTTCAAATGTCTTGTATGAAATACATGAGCAAGAGAGTGAGAACTAAAATCCAAACAAGCAATGGCAACCAACAAGA
This sequence comes from Eidolon dupreanum, assembly GCA_028627145.1. Taxonomy (NCBI): domain Eukaryota; kingdom Metazoa; phylum Chordata; class Mammalia; order Chiroptera; family Pteropodidae; genus Eidolon; species Eidolon dupreanum. Next base: position 18,085,950 of record CM053515.1, on the reverse strand, counting down.
TGACCACCCACATCTCACTTTTCTCATCAATTGTATGAATTCTTGTTGTGTCAACTGGTTTGTGTTGCCTATTTTGATTACAAAATAAAAATTTAACATATCCAAAAAAAATTATCAGATTTCCAGTCCTTTATCTTGGGAGAAGTAAGAAGAACCATTTTCTCTCCCCCACTTTCTAATCTAAACCCAACTCACATGAGAACTATGATGTAAAGAGAGACTGGGGCTAAGAATGAAGAAACCAACATGGCACCAACTTGTTTTGAAACCTCAGCATGGTCAATTTCTCCTTTCTGGGTCTCAGTTTCCTCAGCTGCAAAGAGTACTGGATCATATTTTTAAATGTACACTTAGAAGACACAATCTTGTCCTAAAGGTTTATGATCTTGAATGTCTCTTCAATTAGTAATATTTAGACTCTTGCTAGTTTTCAATATTTAAACCTTGTGTTCTCTACCCCTCTCTCACCTACGTCCCTCCTGGAATGAACATATATAGGGTGACATATGCTCCGTTTGAGACCCTGTGTCCTATAGATTTGTCAGTTTCTTTCTGATTAGAAGTCCCTCACCCCCTGCCCTCAGAACTGTCTTATCTTAGCTCTAAGTTGATGTGTGATCCATGAGTCCACCAGTTAATATTCACTAAGCACCTACTACCCATGTGCCATTCCTCCAGCATTGAGAGTACAGGGAGAAATAAAAGTTCCAGCCCTTAAGATCTCAGTCTCATGAGGGAGAAATGCATGTCTTAGAACTTGCAAGAAATCACAATTACAAGTTAGGAAAGTGAGGACACAGAGAATGGAGCAATCAACCTTTCTGGTGGGGTTGGTGAAGCTTCGTAGAGATGTTAGAAATGAACAAGTAGGCAGATTGGAGGAGAAGGTGGAAGGCATTTCTAACATAGAGAAGTCTATGAAAGCATGATGATGGTACAATGAGTCCTTGGGACTGCAAATGTATCTGGAGTGTATAGTGTTGGGATGGAGACTGGGGTTGGGGATAGAGGCCAAGAGATGAGGTTGGACAGGCTGGTAAGAAGGGGACAGATTATGGAGTTTGGTCATTAACCTGAAAGCAAAGGTGGGGAGAGGAGTGGCACATTCAGGAAGAATGAGGCAAATGGATTGGAGATGTTAGGCTCAAGGCAAGGAGACTTGATCTGTGGCTACTGCAGTCCAAATGAGAGATGATAAAGGTCAAATTAAAGCAGAACCAGTGAGGACACTGAGATCAACTTGATATGAGTCAAGGTTAGCTCCCGGGTGTCCTGCTTGGGAGTTCCCATTCATCAAAAGAGAATTATAGGAGGAAGAGCAGGTTTAGAAGGGCAAAATAGCAGGTTCATTTGTAGACATGGCAGGTCAACGCTGATACTTCGCCACTGCATGCATGGACCTTGGAGCTAGCTCAGGTTGCACTAAAGCCAGAGAGGCAGGAGTTTATCACATAATACATGTGGTATATCACTAGAGTATACAATAAAAACCAAGTAACAGGCCACCTTAAGTGTGGGCTCTGGAGTAAGTTATTAAACAGATCCAAATAAATTTCCAGGTCATCTTCCATGGTCTTTTGGAAAGCAGAAGGGATGGCAGGTTCTTGAGAAATAGGTAAGAAAACACTTCAGTTTTAGACCGTTTGAAGGGTCAGCAGTTTGGAGGAAGAGAAAAAATTTAAGTTGTGAGATTTAGGCAGGCCTGAAACAGTGGCCTTTTGCAAACATAGACACCACACACATGCATGCACACGCACACGCACACACCCTGGATCATATATTGATAAAATTCCTTTCACAGGTAGAGGGATTATAATTCTATTTTCAAGAAGCTTACTATGGAGAGCTTTTGCTGATCTCTTGGGGACAGTACTGATTAATGGTGGAGCCATTTAAAAGTTTGAATCTAAAATCAGCATGTAAGCAAAAAAAAAAAAAAAACAAACAAAACTTTTTTCCCACAGGTCCAAGATGGATGTGGCCTGGCCACAGATCTTGAAGAGATAATGCAATATTTTAACTGACCACAAATCCAATGAATCAATAGCACACTGGTGCTGAAAGAAAGCTAAAACTATCCTGGTCTGCATTAATATTCAACAGTGGTTTTACCAGTCACCCTTTTGTATTACTCTTGAATACAAGAGATAAAAGAATTATGGCTTCTACCCTAAAAGAAACTCCTCTTGTAGCAGAGATCATCATCCTTTCTTCTCAATTTCTTTGCCAAAATGGAGCTGTGGCCCCCACAAACATGAAACGGCTGTTGGTCATTTATGGGAAAGTTGCAAGGCGAAAACCCTCAGCTGACAGCCAGATTATTTCTTGCTGTGTTCATACATTTCCTAGCAACGGGGATTGCATGGCTTGTTCTCCTGTGACAAGCCCTGGCAGAGAGGCGAGGAGCCCATGCCAGAGCTCTCAGGATTAAGCTGCTGTAGGTTGTACCGCCATACCTGAGAATTCCAACAGCCAGAGGGCGGTCTCTGACACATCCAACTTTCTCTGCAACAGTATAATGACAATCTGCGGCCAAGAAAATGAGAGCTACATTTGTAAGCCTACTTTGCAGATAGATTTTGGGACTTAGTGCTGGCCAATGATCTATGGAAAAAAAAGAAGTGACATCACTCCTGCTGAGGCAGTCCATTGGTGGTACACCACCAGTATCTTTCTAAGAAATACATTTTGCATAAAGCCACTATTCTAGAGGTTGTCCATTCCAGCAATTGGCATGAAATACCTTAACACAATACAGCTTCCTCCTTGATCTGTATGCCCGAGTTCTTCAACTCTTCACATCCAAATCAAAATTGAGTCTGAAAAAAAACTGTCTTGGAGTTTCAACTATTACTCTTGTGACAATTCCCCTCTACATCTCTTGCCTGGGATACTTCTGAACCCACGCCTTACTCAAAAAATGGGGCTTCACAGGATTCATAGATCTTGGTTTTGATAGAAAATGAAGTATTGTTAAAAATGTACAAATTGAACTTTTCTCCTAAATTAACATTGAAAAAAGCTTGCAACTTAAATGTTTGTGATCTAATAGTTTATCATTCAAAAAGTAATTTCAAGTTCTGAGAGTTACAAACTAGGATAAATGTGACGCGCTTTGTAATCTGGAGCCGGTGGTGTGCCGATAACCAACTGGGGTGGGAGAAGAGCCCTGGTTACACAGGGCTCTCCCGATTTCCCAGCACAGCTAATTTTTAATTAAAAATGTCACTGGATGCAGAGTTGGGAAGAGATGCAGTTTTCATGAGCTAAGCTTCAGCTTTCCATTGTCTGGGGCAAATATTTTACCAAATGGCACAACCACCAGGCAGATGGCAACCTTGTGATTATTCCATTTTGCAGACAAGGAAACTGAAGTCATAGGTCTTACACTCAGGTCCCTTCCCAGTTCACTGTGCCACCCATTTTCTCATTTCTCGTTTGCCAGTGTTTCTCTAACTTCAGTGTTCATGAGAATCACTTGAAAGAGTCTTCTCAGATTGCTGGGCTCCATCCTGAGTTCATCCGCAGGTCATCAAAATACGCATTTTTTTTAAGCATCCAGCTACTGGTGGTCCTGGAACTACACTTGCAAGAATCACTGCCCTGTGCCTACTTTATTGACAAAAGGGCTCCAGTTGGGGTTTCCTAGCTCTGCCACTAACAAGCTGGGGCCTTGAACAGGATATTTCAAAGGAGTATCAGAGCTTCAAGATTCAATGACCTTTGTTTACTTTCCATTCATTGCTATCTTTCCTATTTTAGCATTATCACTCCACATACAGAATCTGAAGACAAAAAAGGACAGATAGGGTATCTCCAGATTTTTCAAGTGGCAAAACTCCCTTATCAGAATCTTTTGGCGACAATGGAGAAGACAATTAATGTCTGAAAATTTCCTGATGTCATGAAAAATGTAGCATTTTCCTCCTCTAAAGGCAGAAATTGTAGACAAGTGGCATTTAAAAAAAGACTTTATATTTAGCCCATTGGGGCAGATTATCAGCCTCATAATCCTAACAGACTTGTTTCAATATGTAATTGAAACCTAGGAGTCCTCACCACCACCAAGCTGAGGTTGTTCTTGGTGCAAGGGGATGAAAGTATTATACTGGAACTGCTGCTGTCTGCTCTGAAAACCATCCTCCCCAACACACTTCCCCACACCTTATCATTCTCCTCTGCCCATCTCATTATCATTCCGATCTCCTGGCTTGTAAATCAATAAAACTGTCTCTGAGTAGACATGGCTGAATGGGACTTTTTATTCTAAACTTATGTGTGACTTACATATTACTCAGGGTAATCTCATTGGGTAGATGTGAACCTCAGGCACTCATCCGCCTGTATCACTCATCTGGTTTTATGCAAAAGGAGTGGGCACTCGGCTGGACTAAATTATTCATGTGGGTGTTTTGCTACCATTCCTCCAAGATTAGTTTCTTCAAGGTGAGGGATAGTCAGCCTGGCAAAATCTTACTCATCCTTCAAGATGCAATTCCAAGATTATCTTCTCTGATCTCCATCTGCTCCACTGGTAATGCACCCATCTTAGTAACATCCCATATTGCCATCTCATGAACTATCACGCCTGAATTCCCAGGGAGCAGCACAGTGCCTGGCACTTAGGATTCAACAAATGCTCAACTGCTATCTACTTGTAAAATTAATCTGTTACTGTTTGTGCAGAACTTGTACTTTTGTACATAGGCTAAAAATTCAAGATAAAGAAGGAATAACTTACACATTTTTCACCAGTTGGCAGGGGGGCAGAGTGGTCAAGGATGTTAAAAATTGCCCATTTACTTTCACATTTTTGGTAGACACACAAAATCTAGAAGCTTATTAGTTTTTGGTGTCTAAATGTAGACTAAAACATTACACTCAATGGAATCACATGTTAGCCCAGTGCAAACCAGTTTTGCAATTAGTATTTACTTAGCAACTGCTGAGAGCAGTTTCTAAAAATATCCACCTTCCCCCTTCCTTCCAGTCCTAAATACCTAATGCACGTTATCACCACTTAAGATCTGTGTCACTGTCCACTGGCAGAGAACCAATGGATGATTGCCTGGCATCCAACAGAAATTGTTTCCAATGGTTATTCAAACTATTCTACTCTGAAATCAATAACATTGCAGACTTAATATGGCAATGTTGAGAAAGGCTACATTTTTCTACCTAGACATTCTACTCCATCAATGACATTATCAGGCTACGAAACAGAAAAGTACTATTAATAGGGAGAGAGAGAAAACCCTTTCAGTGAAAACACTAGTATATTATAACCTATATAAACCTGGATACGTGGAAATATTCCAAAATTGTAAAGTCATAACCATAAGCAAAAATAACTTGATTAAATTTTATCTAGCAGAATGCAAATTTTATTAATGCATTCTGCTCCTGAATATTAAGATATGGATGATACCTTAATCCAATACCAACGATTTTAATCATTTTAAAGCTGATTAAAAAAACAATTTCAATAACTGTTTTTAGTAGTGAAACTGGCTGACTGTATCAACACAGATGAGGTATTTGGTGATAACTAGGTAAAGGTTGGCTGAAAAATGCAATATGCAAAATAATTGCTTTGTTTTAATGACAAGTGCCACTACAAGTTTTTTAAATATGTAACAGTACCATTTGGCCCAGGTTCTAATCCTGGTTGTGGGAACCTAAACACATCCATACATCTTTTTGGGCTTCATTTTCACCAACTCATCTTCAACAGGCTGAAGAAAACAAACTAGCATTTGGTTCTAAATGTGGACTCCACTAACGGCCAATCAGCTGAGTGGATAACTTATTTATGAAAACCCTCCTATCACACATCATTTTGGATCCTAACGCCTCCTAGGCTCCCATACCATTTGATACTTGTTTAAGATACAATGAACTATTTTGAAAAGGGAAGTAAGTTCTCATTTAAGAAACCAAGAGACCTTAAGTACCTCCTCCAACCCTGTGCTTGTGTCCACAAATATAAAATGTAGACAGGATTTACCTCATGGGAAGCTGAGAATTAGGTAAATACATATATGTAAAGCACTCAAAGTGCCTGGCACACAGCACTCTGTAAGTGATAGTTACTATTACCAATCTGAGTTTAAAATGGTGATAAAAATAAAACAGAGAGGAATACCACTATATAAAAGCTAAAGGAAATTAAGTTTAGGTCCTGGCTCTGAATAACTTACCAACCTGTCTTACCATAACAGTAAGTTTCATGTAATCATAAGGATTAAATGAAATGACGCACATAACTTTAAGAACCTTAAAGTTCTATATAGACTCAAATTCCTTAATCCTGTGAAACTTAGTACTGCAGCCTTTAAAAGGGGATAATCATATTACCTTTCTGACTGAGAATGAGGATCAAAAAATGTTAATATTTTCTATGTGTTCAGGTCAAGTAATTTTAAGTCCTCCAATAAGTAATGTGTACTTTTAAGATAATGTAAATGTTCTGCTTATCAAACTTGTCCTTGCTACTTTAAACAAAATCATTTAACTAATACATTATTTTTACTTTTATTAGCTGACATTCTACTTTAAGGAAGTTTTCCTTTCCCTCCATTTTTTATATCAATATAGAAATCAAGGATTCTGGGTTATGCTACTATCACTATTTTGATAGTGTATTCTGTACAGATTTGGCTAGTACGAACCCTACATTTTGAGACTTCCATTCTTCCTGGCACGAGAATGTTCCAGGTTTATCTTGTACCTTCTATGCTCCAGGCCTAAACTCAGACATTTCTCCAAGGAGCATGGTTCCTTTCTGAATTCCCAATAGCTGGCTGGCACAGCTCCTGACAATCTAAAATCAATTTGGAGGGTACAATGTGATACCAAAACAGTTCAGTTCATTTCTTCAAATTCAGCATGCCTAGGGTGATAAATGACCAGATAAAATAGAAAATCCTGAATTTAAATATCAGACAAATAGCTATGATTTATACACTCTGGTTGGCTGCCTCACTATGAAGGAGTTGGATCTACTGGTCTCGTAAAGACTTTCTTCACCTCCATTTTTTCTACTCACGCAGAAATCATCCGAGTCAAGTGCTTTGACTCAGGTCTTGGGCAGTAGTGACATTGCTCCCAATACTTAAATCATTAATATTACAAACATTTCTTCATAATTTTGATGCTACAAGATAAGCAGTAGTAGGAGTTCCCCAAAACAAAATAAAAACAAAACAAAAAACAAAAACCAAAACCCAGACCTCTTCAAGGTATATGGTTTGACGAAGATAAAAGGTAAGAATGAATTAATTCACCCTACCAGGCTGAAAAGGAGCAGAGACCAAATAAAAGAATTAAGTAGGAATCCAGGTCTCCAAAACTTGCTGAATCTGTGGCCTCATTATAGAATTCTAGCCACTGTGGGTCCACAGCCTCAAGCAATAGACACAAAATAATTGACCAACAGCTTGAAACATGTCTTGACAGCTAGTTACTCTAATGTTGCTCAACATTTTCATTATACTTTTGCATCTATACTCAACGGGTCTAACAAGTCATTTCAGAAAACATTTTTTCTTCAACTATATACTGACTGATAATTAAATACAGAATGCACAGCCTGATTACATCAACTTACACTCCATTCACCACCATCTTTGGCCATTTCAGAGGTATATAAAAAGTCTGTTATTATTAAACATACTCCAGAGAAGTGGAAAAAAATTTGGGAGAGGTTCCCAAAATATGAGCAATAGCAATATGATTAAAGTAAGTTTAGTCTCACAAAGTCATTTTAACGGGACAGCACATCTGAGATAAATTCTTTTATGTTTGTTACACTTTATCTCACATAGACGCACTCGCATCTTGGTCACATGGTCATCGATGTTTAAAAATGAACAGAAAAAGCCTAAAATATTGCTACATATCAGTTTGGCTCAGAAAGTCAAACACCTCACAGATGACTGCTGAATTTTCAGGAACTAAGCTGAAAATGTCTAAACCACACCTTCCTGGAATTCCCATGGTTCATTCTAGTCAAGTTAAAAGAACTCATTCTCCATAGTTATTTCAGCAAATGTTAGAGGAAACTAGCTTGTTGACTGGGGTTCTAAAAATCCTTGTTTGGTACTTATTATAACACATTAAAATTAAGTTTATAATTATTACAGTATACTCTCCTTAAAACACATAATAGTACTGCAAAGGCTAGTAGAAATAGGAAAATCTCTTAATATTTGATGAAAATAGTAAAAGCAAACCTCCGAAATTCCATTTATAGGCCATAGGAGCATGAGCACAACCATATGGGAGGAGATAACCAGTCTCTCCCTTTACATATATTTTTTTTATTTTCTTGTTATACCTTCCCAAAACAGAGACATTCAACAGTAGTTAGAATGGCCATCTCCCAACATTTAAAAAAACTGCACCCCCAAATGGGTAAACAAAGTAAAGAGTAGTAACCTAGAGTTCAGCTGAGTAAGCCACTGAGGAGCCTTAAGTGGTGAGGTCTTCCAATTTCTGAGTGATGTGTCTTCAACTTGTATCATCATTTTAGTGGAAAAACATAATTTAATTTTGGTGAAATGAGATTCATCTCCCGACAGGATTAGTAACAGCATTCACTGAATTTCACATTCTTCTTTTGTGAACTGTGAAGAAAATGAATGGTAGCTAGAAGATCAATGGGATTCCAGCTCCAGCTGTAGATGGAATGACGATATACCAGGACAAAAACACCTATATTTTGATTTACAAAGCTAACAGCAGTTATAAATCTGCAACTTAATTACAGACCAACTACACCACAACCTTTTCAAATGGCAAAAATACAAAAAAGTTAAGTGTTACAAAAATATTTCAGAAAAAGTGCATAGTCTAAGTGCATAGTAAATAAAAGCACTGAAAAATATCTTGCTAGAGGGAGTTCAGCTCGGAAAAGTTATTACCAAAGCTAAACATTTTTATTTTACACAAACTATACTCAAAAATAGCTTTATGAGACTGATCTCTGGCTAAAAGTATCAAAGGGTTTATTAGTCAAGAAACAAATACCTTAACTGACATGGGTGGATAGAAAAAAAACAAAGCTGCCTACCCCAAAAGTTCATACTCATTAAGATTTCTGCAGTATGATGGCGCTAATATATCCTTTAATGGCAGAATGTGGTAATCATGGAATTAATTATTGCTAACGTAGTTGTCAAATAAAAAAAAAGAAAAATTAAGCTTGACACAGTCTGCCCAAACACGTGTCAACTTACAGTTTCCGGGTTATTTTACAAAATACCTACATTTACACAATAGGCTCCCGGCAGCATTTTCAGACAAAAGTTCTTTTAATTTATCCTGACATGCTATAAGTGAATAAATCATACTATTAAAAAAAGTATTGTTAATAAACCTTTCTCTTGGGTCAGGAAGAAAAGAGTGGCATATCAGACTGAGAGAAGTGCAGATAACTTACAGAAATGGGTGGACTAGGGAATAGGGAAGGTCAGCAAGCACACGAACCCAAATAGTGTGATGTTCTCCAAGGTTAGGAGTCAATCTGTTCAAAGCCAATTAAGAGGGAACTTAAAAACTTCATTTTGTAGTTAAACCCTTTAACACTTTCATTCTTATTCAAAATCAGTCCAGCTGTTAGTCTGAAGCTGCAGGAGTTACAATACCAAGTCCTGGCAGTTGTAGCACTTAGTATTTATGCCTGCAAGTCATTAAAAAATAATAATAATGCCTTTCCCCTTCAGACAAAAAAACAATTTTTTAAATAAAAAAATCTGAGGAAAAGTTACAACACTAAACCTAAAATGATTTGCAAAGGAGTATTATGTAACAAATGGCTTGAAGTAGTCTATTAAAAAATTGGGGAGATTTATTTCATAGTGAGTCAGCAAGGCATTTTTTTGTTGTTTAAAAAAAAATCTCATTTCCTTACAGAAACAGTTTTTAGTTTTTAATGAACTTGTAAACAAAAAAAGCTCCCATTTCAAAATAAAAACAAAATCCCAGATCATATAGATGTTTACAGTGATTACATTTATCTAAGCAACATACATACATGTTCAGTTTTAAGATGTTAACTAAATTTCTGTGACAAATATGCTTTTTTTTTTTTTTAATATCAAGAACATTATAGAGTTAATGCAGAGTCCTAAGGATAATCTAGTAGTCACTAAGTTTTTCTTAAGTCTTCACTTTAGATGCTGTTATTTCTAGCACAGGTAAGCAGGCAGTCTTTCATATGCTCAAAACACTGGAATCTTTGGTTGCTACCATTATTAGCTGGCTTGCAAACAAGAAGCCAACCATTTTAAGAATGTTTTAAGTGAACAACTTGCAAACCCCAGGATGGATAGATAAACCCTAAGAATGCACAATTGTGAGCATTTACAACCATCACAACTGTGGCTGAAGACTGTTCATGCCGTTCTTCTGAAATGAGATCTCAAAGCAGTATAGTTCAAAATAAAAGATTTTAACAAAAAATTGGCATATGCACAATTTCTCCACCAATTTGTATGTGTCAACCATTTAGTTAACTTTTCCACTTGAAAAAATGCAATAGAAAACTGGACACCATGTTTCACTATCTCAGTTAATATTCACAATTACAGCGGCTACAACTCGGGACATAGCATCACCAGTGCTACCCAGAGCCAGTTTATACTGAAATTAAGTTCTTTACACCAAGTAAATGGTTGTCCACAACCACTGGCTAGTGTACATATGAACTAAAATTTCTAGATTTGGGGAGAAACAAATGCTGCTCCGATCATCTGCACTGCTTCTTCTGTTCTTCGATTCATGCTTAGAAACCTGTTTTTAAAAAATCAAAACAGAAAAAACGTTAAAATTACAAGGTAAAAAAAAAAAATTTAAATTACACCCAAAATAAGGAAATTGGGTGGATTTGGGCCAATAATTATTTTAGAATGGTGACTAATGTGATTTCCATCTATTTGAAAATCATTAACTCAGTTTTTTTTTTTTTAAACAGAAAAACAAGAAATTTTTCTCTTCTGGATACTTCTAAGTAGGAGCAGTATAACAGTGAATTAAAGCCTCCCAGTCAGCATACTATTCTCAAGCTAGAGAGTTACTGTTAATTCCAATAAGCCTGTTTTGTTTACTTATGTATTTCTAGTACCTAGAACATATTATGTGTTCAACTATTTGTTAAATGAATAAAAAATAGATTGCTTTGCTTTAACAACTAGACCATGTAGTTCTAATCATTCTATGAGAACTTTTCTGCCCATCATTTCTGATATGAATAAGGAACAGTTACATTTTAATAAATGTATTCAAGACATAATTATCTGAGTTATTCCACTAACCACAAAAAACGGGTGTTTTTATACAGAAACTTCAGATCTATAAAAATTCCTTTACCTCCATCAGTTGCATTGAAAAGTTTAGGCTTTATCACTGATTTGAAAATGTAAACAAGGTGTTTTGGCTTTATTTACTTCTCAAGCCTTCCCACCCTGCAAATGCTCCCCTCCTCAGCCACAATTAGACCCTAAAGATTCCACATTTTAATAGAAGGATTCAGGCAAATAATAGCTGCATGCTTTATCTATGGCTAAGAATAATCGGAGAAAATAGTATCTACAAACTTAACTTTGAGAGAAAAATATGCCCATCTCTTAGGAATAGCATGAAAATCCTATCGGCACCTTCTGGTTTCCTTTAAGGCATCAGTGCCCCTTGGTACACCCCCTTCCAAACTCTTACAGCCAATATTCTAGCCCACTCTGACCTCACACTTCTTTAGCACAAATCATGTTTTTATCGATTATAAACTGCTCCTTTTTAGGTACTTCTCAAACATTTGTTGGACTATCTCCAGAGGCCTTTCTGGGATAAAATATTTCCACAATTAGTTTTCATGCATAAATGCCTTTTTTTCAAAGATAATACCAACATTAATACATCATTTGTTGGCAAACATTCCCTCACTTGTTAGCTAGACATTCTTTCATTTGAGGGCTGAAAGTCACCTTCATTCAATAAATATACTATGCTAAGCCCCCAGGACAAGATGTAGTGCTATACTTTGTTGCTCCACAGTGCCTAACACCAGAGAAGGTACAGAGGAGACCTTTGCTGCCTGTCCCAAGTACTACGTTCATAAAGCAAATGACAAAAATGAAAGATAACAAAAATCTGACTATATTCTGTAATCTAATCCTACTTTAAAAACAGAAATTTTTAAGTAAATTAAAACTATGGATTAGTTGAATAGAAATAACCCTTATCCTGATGGGCATTTGGTTTCAAGTACTGCAGTTATTCTTAAATAGGACAAAGAAAAATGTTTTCACAACTACTAAAATTGCTGGGTTTTCATTTACCAAAACTTGTGTACGCAACTTCATTATATTGAAATAACTATTACACTGAATATTCAAATAGCTTTAAAATGGAAAGCACTGTCACTAACAAACTAAAATATGGAAATATAAGTTACATTGGCAGTCAAAATATTAGAAATCTGTTGTGTAGGGATAAGAATTATACCTAGGTAAGAATTTTATCTGTTCATCTTTAATCTGATATTTGAGGAATTGCTGAGTCAACTAATGATTTACAATTGTTTACGGACTGGTTAAAGGCTAGCCTAATGATATTCCTGGCAGAATACAGCAGTCAAATCCAGATTTAATTCTTCAGATCGTCCAGTGCTATGACACTCCACACCCAGGGTTCAATGTTTCTCCAGTGAATTGTCCTAAGATGTTAGTGATGTTAAAAATCACAACGGAAGCATTCAGCATGATTTTGACATTCAGTCTTCAAGTGCTAAGTAAGCATTCTTCTCTCCAGTGTGCATTAGTCCTTGGTTTTTATCTTGTAGCTTAGGTGGTATCCCCTGGCTTCTAAAAGTCCAAAAACCCATCTTCACTGCAACAACAGTTAAAATAAGAAATGGATTCCTTTGTTCCTAAAAAAAAAATGGAAAAAAAAGTTAAAACAGGGTTTGAGGATCAATGTGACAGATTCAGGAGTAAATAACTACATTTAAATTTCTTTTCAAATCTGCAAAAGGAAAAAAAATGTTCACTTTTATATAACTAACCAGGAGATTCTATCCTTCAATCTGAAAATTAATGTATGCTCCTAATTTGTGAATTAACTTCAGATGGCCATAATTTTTTTTTTTGACAGAACCACAAATTAGTTCAAAGGGATATTTACATAATAGTAAGGTTTAAAAGTCTGTGATGAGCCTTTGAAATGTAAAATTGTTTCACAGCATAAGACAAAACATTTTAAATTAAAATTTTAAATATATTTATATTCACCACTATGCAATGCAGTAAGAAATAACTTTTTTTAAAAAGTAATTTTAAATATAACATTTATATTCATCACTTTGTAATGCCTTTTACATAAATCAACTTTTCCTATAACATGCTTGTGTGGTTTTTTTGTCACACAGAATCAGAATAAAGCTTAGAAAATTTGAATCAGATTGACAGTATAAAAAGTTGAAGAAAAACAAAGAAACCTACAACTCTTCCTTCTCCACAGAAAAGTATTAAATTAGGAAAGATAAGGGAAATGGGTTTTATTTTTATCACTACAAATAAGATAAATGACAACTTAAGTATAGCAGGTAGACATCATCCCTAAATGGCATTAAAAAAAACAAAAAACAAAAAACAAAAAAACCAGACTGATGATCCGATTTCTTTTGTCTTCCCTATTACAGAATTCATTCTGCTACAGATCTGAGGTTGTTGAATTTTAAAATACCTGTTACAACTGATTCCTTCCCCAACTGGTAGATGGTCTGCATTATACACGACTGAGTCACAGCAACACTGAACTCTTCTAGGTCTTCTGGACTGTTGTATTATCCAGACAATATGAAAAGTTTGATAGGTTCAGTAGACTTGGAGACGTGGACTTCAGATCATCCACAAATCAATTCTTGCACACTCATCTTCATTTCCTGTAGGTTTTTTAGTTCTTTTCTCTCCGGCTTTATTGTCCACATTGAAAAAAAGCTGACAAAAATTTCAACAAGCCAGATGCAGCTCCCTTTGAACTGAGGAGATCAGTCTCTCCAGATATTTCAAGGTCTTCAAGGTCTTCCCCTGTGATTTAGGCTACGTTGCTGAGTGATCAGCCACGTTCCTAGCAGCAATTGGTGAAGTCAAAAAAAGTTAAGCTAGACATAAAAGGTGGTGAAGCTTGGCAAATACTGGAAGGTAATTCAAGGAAGACCATGGGCATGGTAGGATAATATGATGGAAAACGATTTCTAATCTCTTGAATGTCAACAATTTGACATTGAGGTACTTATTATGATAAAAGTATTAGTATTTATGACTAGAGTAGTGAACAGATGTATCAAGATGATCAGAATAGTAAACTTATTATGTGAGGATCCACCTTCAGTTTCACTACCTTCTGAAATTCTCCCCATCTTTGCCCTTAACTAAAGAAATGATGAACTTTAATTGGATTATGAATGCCCTAAAAATATCTTTTTCCTTTACTACTTCTTAAATGTCTTTAAAAAAACACTTTTCGAATAATCACATATAGTTGAAGAAAAGGGACTGAAATGGATTTGGAAGTGTATTAGATGTGAATCTTCTTTTTCTCCTTAATATGTAGATAAACAATAATTATAATCGTGTGATACCTGAGCAATGATAACTAGTACAGATCATAGTGGGCATTAGGAGAAACAACTTGTTTCTTATTCTTAGTTTTTTGATGGGCTTTGGAATAGAACATTTCAAAAGATCTTTTCTCTAGAAAAGTAATTAAGATAGGAGCCTATTACATATAAGCTCATCTTAGCTGAACTGAGCCAGACTTTAAAGAGTCTTTGCATATTTTCAGTGAACTGCTTAAACAAATTATAGCTTTCTATGAAAGAAACATTAGGTACAGATTTTCAAAAATAAAAATAATCACATAAAAAATACTAGTGGATCCCACTACTTGAGGAATTTTTCCAGGAACAGACATTCCTGCAATATAGAGATCTACTTGCTGAAGATTCATTTAAGAAACTGAATTCTCTGATATGGAAATCTCTGAAAGTATAACTCTGTGAATAACAAATGATATGATTATTTAAAAAGCACTTTCTAAAACTGTAACTAGAAAAATGCAATATGGTGTTTTCAACATCACTGAAAGGATTTCTTGGAACCAATAAACCATTGAGCTGCATGAGCTCTTCCTTGAATAAAAAACTGTAGTGAACCCTAAGAGAGTATGCTTTTGAACATCCTTAATACTTAGAGACTGACCCAGAAAAGGGGCTTGGGGTAAAGGTTAGAGGAATTGGTTCCCCATACCTATTTCATGTCACCATCAAACTTGCAAAAACTTTCATGACTTTATATACAAGAGGTTTTCTGTAATATCTGTTTGGGGTACTAAGGCTTATATCTAAAATAAATATGTTTTCAAGAAGTCAAAGATAAAAAGTAATTTTGTTGTTTTTATTTTGTGGAGTGGCATGTTTTAGTTGCAAGCAATATTTTGCTTGGAGCATCTGGATGTGCATATCTGAAAGCAGTCGGTCAACGATATGTGGTGTGTTTTACGAAAAGTCCAATTTTTCAAAAATTTAAAAGTCTGTGTTTATGTAACAAAGTATCTAATAATGCTATATAGATTTTCATAAAATTTTAAGTTGCTTTTATGAAAAATAGCTATGATACAAAGTAAGGATTAAACTTAAGTTTAATTACAATTTTTTTCCCCAAGGAAACATACTAACTCAGTGGGTCCAACTTCTCATCTTTAGGACCTAGATAAGGCAGGACAAAAATTCTGCTTGTTTATTGAGTAAGAGATACAGTAAACTAACAATGGAACTAGCTCAAAATAAGGTATAATTCTTTCTGAAGGCTGCTGAATGCCTGAAGTGGAATGTTCTAGGTCAGCTGAGATTTCAATCTAATTTTAGTTCTAGAAACTGCAACTCATGATGATCCTATTATCCCAGCTAGCTTTAAGCAAAAATTGGTTTCATTTTGTGAGAAAAAGCAAATATACTACATGTGTCAAGTATAACAAGTCCTCAGTTTAGAAACTCTGTCGTCTTACCTAAATAGGAGGACCATTTCTCCTACCTTCTTGGAACTGATGAGTTATATAATAATTAAAACACTCAAAAGGAGCAATTAAGTCCCAACTGAGATGCACGGGCAGAGTACTGGGCAAGCATTAGTGTGTACTATCCTGAGCTGAAATTTCATCATCTAAGAACCCCCACTACATTAAACCTTCAACTGTAAATCCTTCCCAAATACAGAAACATGAAGGCATCTCAACTTCATTCCTAACAGATGAGCTGCTGGGATGAGGATGACATCAGTTAATTATATACTTCTTGAAAGTATCTTCAGATTAGAGCATATTTTTAAAATAACTATTTATAAAATAGTTAAAATACAAAATTGAAAATAAGGACCAACGAAGACCAAGTTCAGACTAGAGCAGTCATTCAGAAATTAAATAATTAGAAACTAAAAACCAAACCTTACCTGCCCACCACTTCCAGAAAGTAGGCAGGTTTCAGGAGAAAAGCCCCAGAAAGGGGAAAAGAAAACAAACAAAAGACATGAAAAACAGGAGTTGAACTGTATGGCAACGGTGATAAGATATGGAGCCGTGCCCTAACAGTTCTACTCCTTATAGCACCGAGAGTGCCAGAGAAAAGGATAGAAAAGAAACATTTCAATGGCATTTGCCCCAGTTTTTTTTTTTTTTTTTCAATTTGCAAGGCCTAAAACTGCAGAATTCAATTCCACTTTGGATCCCTAGACTCTGTTTTAGTAAGATTTAAAAAAACAAAGCCAAAAACAAAAAAATCATTTTGAAATAAACATATGTAGTTAAATAGCAACTAAAAGAAAGATTTGCTTTTTTCATTAGGAACACTGTCAAGCTTTTCGGTTATTTGAGCATTTAAGAGCTTAAACAAGATGCTCTAGGACTGAGAAGACAGATACTATTGGGGCAATGCCAAACTCACCTCTTGAAATTAGATCACGTTCACAATTTTCCATTTTAAATGCTAAAGCATTAACATGCAGAAAAAATTCTTAACACTGTTAGTCTGAAAGTCAAGACATCATGGCTAACCGGATTCATTATTAAAAATCAACAAGTGTTAGGTCTAGGATTTTGGATTGATTGATTATACCATATTCCCAACACCAAATGTTTACTTTGGAAAGGGTTAATGAATGAGTAAAAAAGATGCAGTTGTTAAAAATGACCCAAAATCCCAAGAGAAATGATATAATATACACACATATATGTATATACAAATATATATACATATATATATGAACAAGGACATTTGGGTTTAAAGTTAGTAGTCAAATTTTCCAAGGACGTCTTTTTTAAAAAACATAGAGCCAAATTTTTATGTATTTTAAAACCACCTCCTCGATCTAACACTTAGAAATGAATGAATTACCCAATTTTGTGTTCAATTTTTTTTCCCTGTAACGTCACTTGGTTCTTGGCTACTAACCTTTCATGTTACTCTTGGTTTTGTCAGTTTGCTTGCCTGTGGGGGTTTGGGCCTGCTGACCCTGCCCACTTGAAGAGGCTGCCTGCTGTGCTGCTTTCTGCTTTAACATTGTCCAATCAAATGTGTAGTCATATTGGTGGTTCAGGGTCCTGGAAAAAAAAATTATGTTAATCCCTTAATAAGACTCTAATTTAATATACTACTAAACTTTTAAGACAGTAAGAGTATTTTTTAAGGATTTGAATATTTTCTCTTAAGTGTGGCAGCTTTTAAAAGATTTCTTCTCTGACAGATGATTTTTAGCTATTCAGGGGGAGTGGTAATCACAATAGGAGGTACCTCCTAAAACCAAATTATAGTAGGAATGAGACTATCAGTTTTTGAGGTGGATAGCTATACTGGTGGCTTACAAAGACTTTTCTGGGGTTAGAGGATTACTTCCAATTCATATTCTCTTCCCACTAAGATTTTAAACCACGTGTACTCTATCCTTCCCCTTTTCAAGGCCAATTCTGGGGTGCATCTAGGGAACCCTAGAGTTTGAGCCTGCCTCCACAATATCAAAGACACCATGACTGTTTGATATTTTAATTGCTTTTCATTTTGGTATTGAATAGGTTCTGTACCAAAGTTAGAGAATTCCAAGGGCTACCGACAGTCACTTAGATCTAATACGAAATGCAATTATTGTGGAAAAGTTAGTTTCTAGTTTGTCTGATTCAACTGTTTCTCCATCCCAAACTAATATAATTTCAAGCATATCTGTACTACAAATGGAAAAGCCAAACTTACAGTTCCTTAAAATTTTATTCATATTGGCTAGATGCACTTTAAGTTGCCACTTGTCAGAATAGATATTTTGGGTGGATTTAACTAATTCCCCTCACTGGAGTTTACAGTCTTAAAACACCTTAAAAACTGACCTGAAAAGAATGCGGAATAGCTGCCTCAGATACATGTAATCCGGGGCTTCTTCAAAGCGCAGCCCACGACAATAGTTTAAGTACATGGCAAATTCTGCAGGAAACCCCTACAAGTTCAAGAGTTAGAATACAATGTAAAAAAAATAAAAACTTCAAGAAAGAAAAGTAAATGCATTTAAATGCAAGCAAAAAATGTACTTGAGGAGGGTGTTTTAACTACTTTACTGGCAGATGTAAGAACTAAAATCTGACCGACATCCTCATAAATTTATAATATCATTTAATATTGGTAGAGGAAACATGTATCTTTTACTACATTCCTAAATTATTTAGATATCCCACTTGTTAATTTTATCAATGTCTAATAATTCGATGGCAACAATAAAGAAATGATAAAATAGAGGCCAGTAATGTTCTTTGCCAAAACAGGACAATGTACAAGCATTTCCTCCCAACTCTGCAATTACTTTCTTTTTTATAATAGTAGTACCCATTCCTATGTAAACAGAAAAGTAAAATCATCAAGGGTGCAATCATACAAGGCAACCACTGTTGGGATACAGATCAATACAATGCTTCATCTTATAGACTGGGTTTGGGTTTGTCCATAATTGTTATCATAGTGCATATATAATATAGTTTTGTTTCATTAACATTATATTACAATCATCCTTCTGTAATTTTCAACCTCCTCATAAACTTCTGGATGGCGGCGTAATAGTCAACCTAATGAATACATCATAAATGTTTCCCTATAATTAGGCATTTAGAGGATTCAAATTTTTCTCTATTATAAATACTAATAAGTATATCTGTGGGCATAAACTTTATTCATGTTGTTTCCTAGAAAAGATTCTCAAAGATGTATATGAATATTTTTGAGACTGCAGATATTAATCATCAAAAGTATTTTGCCAGCAGGAATGTAGATGGGCAAAGTAGTAAAACAAAAATCACCACCTCTCAACTTGAGTAAATGTGAATGTAAAGGGAAGTAAAGTTAAAAGAGGCAATCGCTTTCCACAACCTTAGAATTTTAAGGAATTTCTCACATCAAGATCAAGGTATAATAGGATGAATATATTTGCAACATTTATTTTTATTGATTGTACTGATGTAAACAATTTTAATTTTTACAGAATACTCTTATGCTATTTTATTTTTGTGGGTGAACATCTGAAACTAAAATCATAAATATATACTGTACATTTTTGTTTTTTAAAACTCTTAAGACTTAAAAATTTTTAATACACAGTCACGGTCTATGTTAATGGTAAGTAGCAATTACCAGATTTGCTTTTAAAGGTATTACAGATGGAATTGAACACCACGACTGAGGGTCAATTGGTATATTTCATGTGTTGCCACCTTATGAAAACAGGCAAAACCTCAACAAGAGAACTACCAGTATCAAAAGCATTATAGATGAGAAATAAGAAGTATACAACCGGACCATGAGAGACTAAAGACATTCTCACTACTTTACAATAGCATCTAATACTTCTGTGTTCATTGCACCTTGAATCAATTATATGTAGCTAATCCAAAAAGATATAGTTCACAATTCCTAGATCAAAATTAAGAAGTGACACACCAGCACAGAATGTTACTAAATCTTGTCTTTTCCTGTAAAAATGGCCAACTTTTCTGATAAGCCAAACAAATCTTTCCATTGCATGGAAATAGTAGTATACAGAAAACATGATGTTTTACTTCCCGAAGTATACAGATTTTAAAGTTATTTGGGTGAATTATAACATATGAACATTTATTCATGAACCTAAAATGTATTTAATAATTTAAAATCCCAAAGAGTCTCAGAAAAGATCGGTTTCCCACCCGACTCCCTCCTTTATTGTAGATATGTAGGAGGGGAACACAAATTTGTGGATGGGGAGACACATAAAAACATCACCATTTTCCCCTTCCACAAAGTACTATTTTCAACTCATGCTAATTTCTACTTTCTATCACCCAACTATGTTAATTATATATTGCTTTCTAATTATTTCAGGTATGCAACTGTTGTCTCAAAGATGACCATGTGGTCTTCTTTCTATGGAAGACCATAGTTATTCATCATGGCGTAAACCTCTCCATTCTCAACTCACATGCCTCTCTATGAAATCTGAGAGTCTGGAGATACGAGTCTGACTAAAGCTGTCATCTATATGCTATTTATATTTCAGATTGTTCTGATCTGCCTGCCTCTGTTTCCCTACTCCTTGATATACCAATTGCTGGTATCCTTTCTTTTCTGGCACCGGCTTAGGGATAAGAATACTTTAAATTTATTTTGTTCATAAATTGCTAAGGTTCAATTAGGACAGTTTACTTGCCCTCTTAGTTTCCCTCTAATTTTTAACAGATGACAGAGCCCAAACAAACCAGAAACAATAAAAAACTTATTTAAAATGTCATATGTTAAAGCCATTCTTAAAGATACTTATCAAATCAAAAATCATCGATAAGTAAATTTAAAATGGTAAATAACTAGCTCCTAAAAGTATGTTTTAAGTTTCAGGGCTGGTAAGTAAAATTCCTTTTTTGTTCTTGGATTGTTTAGATTATATATATTTTTTCAATAATGCACACCTACCTTACATAAAACTTCAACAGGAGTGGACATCTTCTTTTCACTAATCTTTTCATATTTTTGTTTCTTTGTTGCAGCCTGTGAAATATAAGAATCAAACCACAGACATACTCAATACTGAGAAGAACCTTATTAATTTAATACATTAGATATAAACTTCAGATTCAAGAGAAATTAGAACCTAGAATAAAAAAGAAATAAAAGTATATTACGTCTAAAATTTTTTCCCCTCAATTGTTAACTTTTTACATGAGTTTCTACTTCAATAACATTTTTTAGCTATTAGGAAAGGGTGGATCTGACAGAAACATCAAGATATATGATTTATGTAAAAATGAGAGGAATAAAATTTGAAATGAGTTTTCTTAACCCATATTCAACCCAAGGGCAAAGATTAGAAGCAGACCAATTCCAAAAAATGTGCCCATCATTCAGTGACGTTAATAACTGGTGCTAAGTCAAAATATTTTTCAAAAAAATAATTCATATTAAATAAAGTTACACACACAAGCACTGAGCAATCTGCCTGGCTTATAGACATAAAAAAATACAGGGATTATTTTCCTTTACAGAACCAACAGAATATAAAAACAGCCAGTAAATTCTAGGACACAGTGATTTATCATTAACATAGAAAAACTCACAAAGCAATGGTGAAACTCCTTGTTAACAGAAAATTTAAAGATAATTAAATAATAGAGCCATTATTTCTGAATAAGCCAGTTTTATTGTACATAAAAGTACACATTTTCAATATAATGGCAACACACCTAAATCAGAAAGTCTTCACCTAACTTCTTAGCCCATATCAACTTCCATTCAGATAAAGCTACTGGTTACCAATGGGTATCTGCTTAATGTTTCCCAAAAAATTGTTCTTCATGTATGTCTGTGGAAGTCTATTAACTTAATTCTTACTGACATGATCATATCTCATTTTCCTAATACAAGGTAAAATAAATTTACTTTTTAAAAACATCACATTTGAAAGGGACCTTAAAGATTATCTCCAATATATATTTCTATTCTTAAAACAAAACCAAACAACTGGTAGAGCAAGTCTGATTTACCTTTAATCCTTGCCATGGCAGGCTGGTTCTATTAAAATACATCAAAACATATCCTAATGATTCCATGTCATCTCGGCGACTAGAAAAGAAAATGTAAATTTATGAACTGAAATTATTATGAAAAATATGTGAAAGAAAGCCAGGTACACAAGAAGAAATTTTCTCAAGCAAGGAGAGTGAGCAATTTGGTGTCTTGTGCAAGAAGGTACTCAGTTAAGGCAATAAAAAAGTTCATTATGGGCTACTTCTAAATAAAACTATCTCATAGGATCCAAAATTGTAAAATCTAACACAGTCCTACAACTTAATTTTTAAAGAGCAAAAAGGATTTAGCTAAATAACTTTCCAAATAAAGTTAAGGAAAACGGAAGAACCAAAGAACAGGATACTTGTAAATTTTGTAGATGCTGAACTAAAAATTAACATTTTAAACCTAAGTAATTATCTGTATGGATGGACGGACACACACACACACGCAGTTGACCCCTGAACCACACAGGTTTAAATTGTGAGAGTCCACTTACATGTAGATTTTTTTCAACTGATTGCAGTTTGACTGACCCATAACTGTTCAAGCTGAAGTTGCTCAAGGGTCAACTCCGATGTTGGGGATCCGAGTATGCAAAGGTGGGTACCCCTAACCCCCAAGTGGCTCAAGGGTCAACTTTATATACATATATACACACATACATATATATTCAGATAGATACATATATTTTAAAACTGGTAATACTTTGACCTAGGAAAAACGTGAAAATACAGTTAACCTAAGGTATTCAGATATTTATGTATATTTTCTAAGCTTAAAATATTACTCACGAGATTCCTTAACCTGGAAACATATAATTTGTCATTTCTTTGTTTTTAAGGAGCAAAAAACGACTGATAAAAGATGAAGAGACTATGAAAAACTAGAACTCAAGAAATTAAGCACAAAGATTATGACAATTTTTTCTTCAAACCAGATCCTGTTAATTCATGTAGATGTTGAAGAATAGAAGAGATGATTCACAAACCGCCTTTTGATTCATTAGGACTCAGATAACATTTTCCTTATAAAAATAACCAATACATTCTTCCCCCAAACTCAACTTATACCACTAAAATATAAAAAGCCCAAGATCAGCATTAAGAAAATAAGTACTGTCTTCAGCTGCAAAAATAAATATCTTGAAAAATTGCATTCATGATTCCAATTTTTCATCATGCAATTATTTTTCTCCCCAAGAGATAACCTTCAACAAAGAAAACAAAAAGGCTTCATTTAATTGGCTTCTCTGCAGTGGCTAACACTGCAGGTAGAAGAATCAATAAGCACCCTTCAAATCCTAGCCAAGGGACATCTTTAGATATTGTAAGAAACTAACAAATATTTCCAACACCCATTAAAGGCTTTTGCTATGGATGTGCTAAACACATTCAACTGTCAAACTCACCTCTGTTCAATACCAAGATGTGCATTGATGCTAGCATATCGGGCAGTGCCAGTGAGATTTTTATCTTCTCTGTATGGTATGTGTTGCCTTGTCCTGTTGTCTCTGTACTTTTTGGCCAAACCAAAATCAATAAGGAATAACTTTAAAAGAAAATAAAGAGACATTAGGTTTCTAACCTTGTTCAATTAAACTACTTTAGTTATTAAATGGGATCTATTTATTTGTTCAAATATATCAAAATGAAATATAAGTAAAACAAATAATGAATAAACTTAACACTCCAATAAGCTTTTACTAGTCCTCATCAATAAATCAAATTTAAAATATACAGTTAAGTGAAGTGGTTGATCTTTTCAAATGGACAATCTCATAGGTCCAGTCCATTACACACCCAGAGCCTGTCTGTAGAAAGTAGTGGAGAAATATATACATGCTTGATAGCAGAGTTGACAAGTGTGCTGTGTGCCATAATGAAATCTGATATGCTGTTACTATTGGTAAATAAGACAACTCTCAAAGTTTGACAATGACAACAAAACCAAGATTTTTATTAAAAAATAAAAAAGCATTTTTTCAACAAGCATGCATTATGTTCTAATGCTTCACACTGACATTTATGCATGTGACCAGGTTAAACTTACAGAAATTATAACATGTTGATCTAAAATCTTAAAATAGTATTTAGTATCAAGGTGGCTCACAAGTAGCAGTTTAAATATGCTAACTAAAAACAAAACTAGTACTTTAGAAGAAAATGTTTAGTGTTGTCTCATATATATGGTAGAGAATAAGATACTCATAATGTTAATTCAGGTTTACTTCTACGATTAAAACTTTTAAAAGGGAAAAACAAAATTTTTGACCAAAAAAACCCCAAAATATGTTCATATTTACCTTTACCTACCTTCTAAAACAAAATAAACAATACTTAAAATTTAGCCTTTACCATAAATCACTTAGATTATTAAGCAAAACATGTGCCCTTACATTAACATAGCCCTATTGTTCTTTTCTAGTTATTTCTACATTTTATAGTTCTTTCCACTGAGTCCTTTCTGCCAGTTTATTGTCTAATTGGTTGAGAAACCCAATCACTTAGTCTGTTAGGGTTTGTATCCACAAATAAATAAACAAATAAATAAATAAATAAATACAAACAAACAAAGCAAGTTACTGATTTATCTGAAAAAGATCTGACCAAGCGTCTCTTTCAGGAGGATGACAAATACCTATTTTAGGCAAGCAACTGTCAACCTAGTCTTAGTTATACATTGGATGGGAAAGACACTGAGGTTTGAGCTTTTGTAACTATGTTAATAATGTGATACTTATTGCTTGGTCTACCACTATAAAAGAATGAAGATTAAATTTTTAGTAAAATGTAATTAGATCATGAAAGCTCTCTAATAAATTGAAACTTACTTCCTAAGCAACTGCATTATTACAAGAACATGAGAAAATGTTAGAAAAGAAATAAAGCTCATACTGTTTCTCTTAGTATCATCTTATATCAGTTCAGTACACAAATATTAAAATGAACAAAACAAAATAAAAGTTATGTTAAGCAAAACAAAAATTATGGCTTAAGTTCTTGCATATTCATACTGAAAATCAAGGGAAAAATAAACACAAAATGACATTTAGCTTCAAGGTATTTAAACGATACGCCTAAGAATTATGTGGATTTTAAATAAAATCCACATGGAATTTCCTCCTCCAAGGAATATTTTCAGGGATTGTTTCCTTCAGTACTTCAAAATGGAGGAGAAAATAGGAACATCTCTGACCCGTTTATGTCTGACAGTTTCATTCATGTCTAAATCTACATTCAGTAGCTCCATTTGCAATTCAATAACCAAATACTTTCTAAAAACTAAGACTGCTTTATAAAAACTCAAGTGTTTACTAGAGTTATTTCCACAAATCCGTAGGATGAAATCTAATTAAGAAAACAAAAAAAATAAACGTGCTATCTTCTTAAAAATCTCAATCTTTTTATCAAAACAAAACACTACAAAGCAAATAAATCAATTTAAAATTTCTCTTCTTGTAAAAACTTAGGAAAAGGAATGTCACTGCCAAACAACGGTATCCTATTTTAGGAGCAAACAACTGAAAGAAAAACTACTTAAAATAAAAAAAAAATTCTTGGAATTACCTTCTGATTCCTATCAAGCTTCTTTAGTAACTGCTATGCTTTAAATTTTAAAATGAATGCAAACATATAATGGATGTATTTACATGAAACCACATGATACCAAGAATATAACCAAACAGGCGCAAACATGTAAAGGTAGAACCAAAGAAGTCAATAAGAATGTATCTGTATAAGATTTCATATATGAAAAGAGACCTAATATCTTTGATGGGTCAAGCTACTTTTCTGTGTATTTTAACTACGTGTTCTAAGTAAAATTTGTGCCTGTTTTAAAGAATACAGCCTATTCTTCAAAGGTATGTAGAAATCAGTTAATGTTGGATATACTAGGATAACCCATCCGGCAGAGCTGCATTTTCTTCCTAAGTTTTTATTGCCAATATCTGCAGCAATTTTTCTCCTAACCAGGGGGTCACATTCCCCTGCCCTTTCAAAGAATTCACAAGATCACTTTTCCTCACCACCCAATTAACCAGTACTTAAGAGAATATAAACGATTCAATATAATTTTATGAAAATTATTAAATGATTATGCTACAAAATGTGAGTTAAATGTGTGAATGAATGAAATTGCTTAATTACCAACCATCCTCCCTTTCCCCAACCAAAATCTAGTCACCACTGTTGGTATGTCTTTGTGAATAAAATAAATCTGAATTTCTGAAACCTTTGTAATAGCAAGAGAAGGTGGTCCTTAAAATTATGCTGAGCAGTATGGACAAGGATTAAATGATTAGCTCAGATGATGAATGTGTTAAATAAAGAACTACAAAGTATGCTTGCATATCAAATACAACCTTTTTAATTATTCATGCCAATACTTCCTTCTCAGTGTACACTAAAATTGACTGATAAAGATTTATTTGTATTGGAGCTTCAAAATTTATCTTCCTAAATTTTGTGACTAAATTAACTATTTTCCCTCCTTCGTCTGAAAATTCATAGTTAAAAAAGCTATCCAAATTCTCTACACAAGAAAAAGAATGAAGATTTCACCCTACAGTTAAAATTACTGTGGTGTTTCTCTATGTTATACATTCATTTAATGTGTTACTAACGGTAACTGTTTGGTAAGTGCTTCAATTATGTTATTGTTATACTGTTAGAATGCAATGTCTTCTAGTACCAGAGCACGTAATGCTCTTCAGGCATTTTATGCCATTTGGTTAAGTTGAGAGAATTCAGACTGAGGTAAATCAATTCTTGAAACACTAGTTCTGAAATGTGATCTACGCTTACCTGAGGTTCATTAGGAAAGGGGAAGAGAGTTCAGGCAGAACATATTCACCATATGGGCAACTGATACAATCGAATTTAGATATCTTTCATGCAGTGAGTTCTGTAACTCCTAATACATTTTTAAAAACTAGTCTATCTCAAGTTTACCATTAGGTAAAGAATTTCTAGACAAATGTCATTTTCTTGTATGGATGTAAGATTTTTAAACATAATCCTGTTTTCATTTAGGTTTTCTCTAAACTTTAGAAGTTTAATTAAGCAAAAACCACAAAGAAAGATCTTAATAATGTTATATGTTTGCCAAGTATGTCTGAATAATGCCAACGTAAGAGGTGCTTGAGCAAGATCTACATTCTCCAGAATTAAAACAAAACAAAAATAATCAAAGTAAAACAATAAAAAAAGAAAAGCACATGAATTCGGGATTGAGGTTGGAATAGGAGACAGTTTCAGACCTGGTTTAATCCTGAGAAAGATGGGTCCTGAGAAGTACTAACAGTCATGCTTCTTTTCCTCTTCCCCACTGGAGATTCTAAACACTAAACAGACAATAGAGGGTGGCAGTGCATCAAACAGTATTGCTTACATTGCAACAATGGCCGGCGCAGACAGGCAACACCGAGGCATTAGAGAAAGAACAGGGTAGCCAAATGCCATCCTTCTTCCACCAAGCACTGTAGCTTCTCAGTTTTCCAAATACGAATCACATACTTAAGAACATTTGAATTCTGGAAAATACTCAGGTTTTTAATGCCACTATAATGTGTCACTGCCTGAAACAGGGATAGCAATGGTGACATTTGGCTCTTTAATTTTTTAATAAAAAATGGGGAATTTGGATCTGCAATCTTTGGTACCATAATCTGCCCTTCCCCCAAAAAAGATTGTACAGGGGAAAAAAAAATCTTCAGTAAGGAAGAGGTAGAAGGCATTTAGTCACCTTAAAATTTATTTTCATAAGCATGCAGGGCTGATTATTACTGAAAGAGATGAGCAAATTCACTAAGATTGGAGTAGCCACTCCTAAATATCAATTTCAGAACAATTTTCAAAATAGGAAATTTGACTTTAAAAATCAACCTCAAAAGCCCCCCAAAACTCTTTTTTTCCCCACAAATATAAACTACCCAAACAAGCTGACCAAAGAATCCAGTTTCATACAACTGGCGTTTTTCAAACGACAATACAGAAAACACTAAAAACCAACTACTTAAACAAAACACTAATCTAAAATGTTCAAGAACAACATTTAGAATTTGAGTTAAGTAAAACACTGGTGCTTGTGCCCTAGGGGCTCTCTGAATCTGTGTAACAACAAGCAGTTCCATGAATATTCTTTTTAGTATCTCTAAAGAGGACACAAAGATCATAAAAAGATTTCCATCACTGGGCAATTGGGATTCTAAGACAACTATGTGATTAACAAGTTATTTTTAAAGGGTGGGGGGAGCAAAGAGGTATTATCTAGGCCATCATTTAAGGCAAAAACTATGTACTGCAATGTCAACATGCAGAATATGGATCACATGAAGATAACGGATCTTTAGCAGGGTCAAAAACGGGAAGGAGACGGCTGGGAAATGGCCAAAAGGTTAGAGTCAAACTGACAAAACTGCCCCCAAAACTAACATCAGAAATTTTTTCGATTATATTACCAGGTTTGGCAATAACAATAAAGAACCTGGATGCTTCAAAGAGAAGCCACAAAACACTTAAAAAAAAAAAAAAAAAAAAAAGGATGCAATTTGGGAATGACAAGTTATAAGCAGATTTAAACACCTTTATTTTTTAAATATTAAATCTCAGTTTTCAACCAAAAAAATTAGTCTCCTACAACTAGGTCAGACCAACGTTTAATGTCTCACATATTAACAAGTAACACCGGTTCTAATGGTAATAGCTCCAAGTTGGCATTCATACAGGCAAACAAAGGTAAACATTTTATCAGCTAGACTTAAAAACACCAAATATTTCCTAATGGTTCAATAAAACAAACAGAAATCTTCCTTCCAAAAACAAAAACAAAAAAACATAAAAAGTCCCCAAGTTGTCCTGAAGTTGAGAATTTCTATCAGATCATTAGATCATTATATGCTTAAGTGCATTGCCAATGCTGCCTGTCTGCCCGAGCTCAACATTGAATCAAAAAATAAAGCAATTCACTCAATAAAACTAATCATTGCAGAAAAAATTTCAACACAATTAGTTTCTAAGTGCAATCATGCGTCACTAACTAAAACCCAATCACCCCATAAAGTTTATCCACTCTAAGACCCCAGAGAACACTAGTTTTGTTGTACGAATGTCCATTTCACTTAATATTTTCCTTGGAAAGG
The DNA here is from genome assembly GCA_028627145.1 of Eidolon dupreanum. Classification (NCBI taxonomy): domain Eukaryota; kingdom Metazoa; phylum Chordata; class Mammalia; order Chiroptera; family Pteropodidae; genus Eidolon; species Eidolon dupreanum. Next base: position 18,056,692 of record CM053515.1, on the reverse strand, counting down.
GGGGAGGAGGGATGGAGAACCCACCCAACCTGGCACCCAAGTAAGAAACTGTCAACTACTTTTGAAGCAGACCCAAAAGTTATCCTTTTGAATACACAAATCCAAGGACTGAAGAATTCTCTTTATCAATCATGCTCAGTCAGCAAATGTTAACACCGTGGTGACAGAGAGGTCAGTGGTTCCCACGCTGGTACAAGCACTTACAAATGAAAAATAGATAAAGCTGTTGAATAGTTAAATAACATAGATGATTACATTTCATTATTAAGCCCTTGGGAATTTTTTATTTCCATATAGAAAACTAACCTTGGTTGGTTAAGTTGAAGAGAATTTATTTCAAGTTACTAAACTAAGTTAATAGTTAGCTGATTATCCTTCTAGCACAATCTTTTAAAGCAATTATCAACAGCAAATTAAATTTACTATGACTTTTTAAAAGACTGAAAGTTTTCCAAAGCAATTTTGGGGAGTTTTTACTCTTTGTTCTTTCATGCAAAGAACATTTGACTAACCTTATTACAGTGACGCCCAATACCCATTAGGAAGTTATCTGGTTTAATGTCTCTGTGTATAAAATTCTTTGTATGCACATATTCAATTCTACTGATCATCTGAGGAAAGAAAAAAAGGGGAGAGAATTGAGTTAAGCAATTTGAATTATGTGATAAAAGAAAGCAACACATTATTTCTCAATTATTTCAATATCTTAGGTATATTTTAATAACTTTAGAGTCCACAAATTCATATTAGACAAAATTAAAAAGAGTGATCAGGCTCTCCATTTATGTCTAGATTGATAAATATCCAAGCATGAACCTGCAGCATCCTTTGGCTTGTTCTTCCAATGATTATAAACAAGACAGCATTTAAATTGATAGAAAGAACTGGCGTTGGCAATTTTTAAATTGCAAAAGTAATAAATTTAGAATTGTTTCAGTTGTTACATAAAGTAAAAGCTAAATCATCACTTTTCACCACCAATCTTAAGCCCCCTGAGGTTAACCTATGTTAAAACAGCCTGTTATTACCCAGATCTACTACCACACTCTTACACACACACACACACACACACACACACACACACACACTCTCTCTCTCTCTCTCTCTCTCTCTCTCTCTCTCCCCCCCCCTCTCTCTCTCCCCCTCTCTCCCCCCCCCTCCCTCCCTCCCTCTCCCTCTGACACACACATACTTGGGAATGAGGGGTATTGAGCAATTGACAGAACTATAAGTTGTTATTGTTTTAAACTGAAATAGAAGCACTCTATTCACTTTTTGTTTTTAACACCACATATCCCAAAGATTCCTGGAAGTTGGTAGCATAGAAAATAAGCATATAACATATAAACGGGGATGTATATATTTCTTTTTTTACATATTTTTTGGATTCTCTCGTGTTTTTTCTCCACACTTATATAATCACATTTAAAAACTGAATAGTAAACATGTCATTCTAACAAGTTTTTCTTGGATACTCTGCCCTGTCAAATGGTATAGGTCTTAGCATTCTTTTTAATGGCTACAAGTATTCTATGGTATAGATGTTAACTTTTCCCCAATCCTCCCTAACCTATAGTATTCTCACTGTTTCCAGTATTTCCCCACTGTAAGCAAGGCTATTTATTAATAAACTTAAATATATCCTACCTACCAGTGCTTTTATTCTGCTACAAATCCCATACAATTATAGTTGCTGGGTTGAAGGGTATGTATATTTTCCATTCTGACAGATGCCCATCAGACTGCTTTTTAAAACAGGCTATAACAACTCATTTTTCCAGCAGTAGTATTTGAAAGCATTCTTTTTCCCATTACCAAAGTTATTTTAGTTCTTTCTAAATTTTGCCAATTTGGCAGGTAATGACCTTACCTTATGTCCCTAACACTTCATTTGGAAATCTGCTCATTTATACTGATCATTTGGATTTACTATTCTATGAACTGTCAGTGTATACTTTTTGTCCATTATCCTTTTGGCCTTTTCCTTGTCAATTTTTCCAAATTCTTTGTATCTGAGACAATTTTTTTAATCTGTCATTCCTAATGTAGATTTACATTAAAAAAAAACTTATCCACTATTTATGGCATCTCTTCCAAAATAGTTTCAATCTTCAAATTATCAAGATATTGAGAAGTTGTACTTGAAAATGTTTTCCATATCCAAAGACTGCCAACATTACCTTTCTACCCATATGTTCTTGCTCTTGTCAGAAGCATGTGTCAGGATTCTATTTTTTATTTGTCCCCATTCTCCCCAGAGCTTTTATTATCATGGATATACAGACTCTAAATCTTATTCCTTTTACTTTGATAAATGTTTTTTGAAGCCAAATCTGTAATCTTTGGCTTAAACTGATACTCTCAAGGAAGTAGATTGTATACAATGTACAAATACCACCTTTAGGTACAGCAACAACTTGTACATTAAAGAAAGTAAAACAAAACATTTGGCTCCTTTAGTATATATATTTATTCCAGTGAAGTAATACTCATCATTAAACTGTGACTATTAACTCACTGGGAAAACCTTGGGCAAAAGATGATAATGGCACAAACTACAGACTACTTCCAGGGTTGCCTATTGTCTACAGAAAAAGACTTAGCTTCTACCTCCTAAACAAATGCTTTCCTGGAACCCTGAATTACATTCTTTCTCCAATACGACCAATGTACCCAATGTAGACTTCTATCACAGAACCTTGGACATTGTATTTTCACATTTTTCTCTACTAAATTCACGTTCCCAGAGGAGAAAGGGTCAAGTTCTTACTCTCTGTACCCGCCAGTTGTAACTAATTACAGTACCAAATCCTAAATAAATGTTCACTGTCTGAATGTCTGTGTTACTGAGACTACAGAACTTTTATTAGGATTCACTCACATGTTAATTAAAACATATGTAAAGGTTTTTAACTTTTTAATGTTTGAGTTTATAATGTTCCAACACTGTAATTTCCTAGTATTTGCTTGAGCCACTCAAAGTTTTTATGTTAAGGTTAGAGAGTATCAGGTCCTGATTATAAAAATCTAATCCTTTGAGTACATACACCCTAAAATTCTACCTCAAATGCCAGTTCTGTTTATCACCTCATTTTACTTTCTTATGATATCCAAAGTTTTTAAATGTTATTCCCTTCCATAACATTTTTATGAACACACTGAGTTTAAGTATTTCTAACACTTTCTTGCCTTTAAAAGCATCTTGATCAAAATTCAAAATGATAAATTCTTTAACATTTACCTACTACCTATATTATCTGTTCCCTCAAGGCTTATTATACCTAACTCCATTCCCCCATCTTAAAATTCTTTAAAATTAATTTTCTTTCTCATTTTCTTAAGATCAAAAAATCAAAGCTCTGGCTTTATAACAATTTTATCTAACCTCCAGCCAATGCATGACTCAAATTCATTGACATCTCCAAAATTTCCCCAGTTCTGCTTAAATACTACCAATGATGGAGAATCCATTACTTCAAAAACATTTACTTGTTCAAAAATTCTTCCTTCAATTATTTTAGTACTCTATTCTCCTCAAAACAAACAAAAACAAACAAACAAAAGCAAAAAAAAAAAAAAAATACAGCTTTCATAAGGGTTCCACACATAATACATAGCATTCAACTTGCTTAATTTAATCAAAATTTCAATATGGATACGTTTATCTATACTTACATACATATATGTACTTTGAGCCCTTTCTTTAAACAAAACCTTGAAAGGAAACCTGCTATATTCAATACTACTATATCCAATAAACACACTCCATCTGATAGAACAGCTTGAAAACTACTAGCCTACAGGTGAGTGATAAACTAATATAATCTGTTTCTGTCCTACACCCATAGGAAGACATCTACAAGTCATTAGATTAGTAACACTTAAATGAGCACACCCTATTTTATCTTTTTTTGCTGATCCTAAGGTTAAACAGTGATGCACAGGTTTACAAACATCACTGTTATATTAAATAAAGTTGAATGGTAGTATTCTCAGGTTTAATTCTAATCAAAATTTCACATACCTGGTCAGCTAACATAAGTACAGTTTTCATTGTGAACCTTCTCGAACAGAAATTGAAGAGGTCTTCAAGGCTGGGTCCAAGAAGATCCATGACTAGCACATTGTAGTCTTTTTCCTGACCATACCACCTAGCGAAACAGAAGGGGGAAAGGAAAAGGGAGGGCATTATGAAAAGCTGATTATCACTTAATATCACCGAATTTTAAAAATTCTTAAACCTTAAGTTTTCTCTCTCTGGTTCAGATGATGAACCCATTTGACTGACTACACTGCCCAATACAAAATATGGATAAGGATACTTTTTTCCTGTCAAGTGACCCCACTGTCCTTTTAAGATAGGACTTGCTGTCAGCCTTAACACTCCTCTTACCAGGGCAGTTGAAGTCTATACCTATCTGCCACCTATTCCTGTGACTTTGAGCAAGTTCCTTAATCACACCTGCTCTTACTTCCTAATTGAAGAAATGAAGAAGACTATGTGTATCAGCCATTCCGAAACATTTCAGAAAGTAAAGATCCCTTTTATTATTATATATCTTGTCTCCTGTCCCATTTCCCACCAAGTTGTATTTAATCAATAGTTACTTGTTCTTTTTTTATAGTACATTTTTGTTTAGTTTCAGATTAAATAACCAGTATTACCACAAAAATCACATTTGCTTTTGGCATATCCCATGCTATATTACTGTGGTCAAATTATATACTCTGTCACCAATAACTCAAGGAATATCTACTGTTAATTTCACAGAATCTAAGGACTGGAAATCATTACAATAAGTAATTTCAAGTTTCTATGTGCCTATAACTCTGGTAAGAGTACTTTGCTAAAAATAAATACTATCATTTTTATTTCAAACTTATCTAGATACAAATTTCACTTGAAAAAACACCGCGAGTATTTAAAACGTTTTTAAAAATCAACAAAAAAGCAACTTATTTTAAAGCTACACTGTAATTTCTTTAACTCTGATAAGAAAGGAACTGATATCAAGATTTACCGTATTTGAAAGTTTGTGTTTTTTAAATACTCAAAAGGAGAAAAGAGGCTTAAAAACATCTGCCAAAAGTATTAACAAGTATCAGTCTAGCGGGGAACTTAGTGGTATTTCTTTTTTAAAAAATTTGCTCTAATGTATTGTTTTGTTGATATATGTCAATTACTTAAAAGAAAATCAAGACTAAAACTAGAATATAGTTATTTAATATTTTAATAATTCTATTTTCTAGAAAATGCTAAGTTAACTAATACATAGGTGTGGTCTCATATCCTGAGATACAATGAATACATTCCCTAAAAATTTATGTTCATACTAAAAGATCAGAATAGGCTTTAAAAGTTCATGTTCCTGTCTATATTTCTGCTTCTACTGCTCCTGAAAACCACTCTGCAAACATATACATGAATAACTGCCATCAAACACACAAAAAGAAATTCGTTTCACATCCTCTTTGCAGAAAAAAATGTACCCTGATTGGAAGAGTTTCTGCTTAACCTTCTAGAGCCCATTAGCCTAAGAATTATAGATGTGCCAATGGCAGAGTTGGTCTGTCTTTATTGTACCTAAAACTGTGTACAATAAGTCCTCACTTAACACTGTCAACAGGTTCGGTGACTTTAAGTGAATTAAGCAAAACAACATATAACAAAATAAATTTTACCATAGGCTAATTGATATAAACAAGAGTTAAGTTCCTAAGGCATCTCATCAATGCTATAATAAAACAATGTTGAATAAAATGGTATTCAAGGGCTTGCTGTACAGGATGCTAAAATTTTCCCTCTTTTATCCTTTGTTTTTTCCATATGGGAATTCAACAATCTTCATTCACATTTATTCATTTATTTGAAAGATAATCTCACAGTGGTGAAATGGGAAGAGATGGATAAAACATAAATAATAATATTTAAAGGTAAATGATGAACAAAGTGAATCAGTTATGTTTTTTTTTTCTTTTTCTTATGTTCCTTTACTTTTTACTCTTCCATTACTTAACTGTGGAGGTAAATCTCTGCCGGGGAACTTCCAGGAACTTCAAAATCGGTCCTTGCCATTATAAATTTACTGAGAGCTATAGCATATTTTTAATATAAATCTAATTATCTAGGTTTTGAAGAAATGATTGCATAAAAGAACACCAAATACAGAAAGGTTAAGGCAGTGAGTGGAAAGGCACGAAAAGTCAAAGGCAAAAGAGAAAGCATAAATCAGCTTTCATAAGACCACATCTTATCTCCACAGCAGATTTGCACCAACGGCTCACTAACAAAAGTCCAATAAATAAGCAAATTTTACAATCATCCACCTAAGCCCAAATACAAACCTGAAACGTAAAAGGCAAAATTCATACTTCGTATATTCATGCAATTACATATGATTGAAAATAAAGCATTTTTTGAGAAGTCATCTGCAGAGTAAGCCTAATTTAACAGAACACACTCCCATAATAATTAGAAACCAGAGAGAATTAGATGAATTTGAAAACATACTTTCTAAAAAAATAAAAATCAAGTTTTATTGGGCATTTTTCTCCATACTTGCTTAATTGCATTAGACATATCCACTATTCTCAATATCGAGACGATAAAACAGTCCATAAAAATAGCTAAAATATAAATGTTGCAAAGGCATTTTTCTCCACAGAGCAACTACACATTTCTAAAATAATTAGAAATGCTATAGTACTATAACTTTTTAAACCTAAGTGACAGGTGTTTCTAACTTTCATACTTCCTTTTGGTCTCAAGGAATATATAGCTTTTTTTCCTATAAAGCTATCACCTCATATCCTCCCCATCTGTGCTTTCCACCTGTCCAACTCATCCAGACATTAATACACACAGATTAGGAGCCAGGAACAGTCTTTTCCTTATTCAAATTCTACTTATTCAGTTTCTACCTCGACCTCCATGTTTCCCACTTCTATTCTGAGTTTCTAACTCTCTATTTTCAATCCCAATGTCCTAATACCCAGATGCCAAAGATATTTCCCTTAAGTAACCTATCTCACATTATTACTGGATTTTTTTTTTAAGTCTTTACAGAACCTAGATAACTGGATTCTGAGATCATTTAAGTTTACAGACAATGTGAAACATACCAATACCAAAATCCCATTCCTCTTCTCCACTTTCTAGATGCTTTCAGCCTAGAAACTCAGGTCTTATCTTTAGACATTTTTTATGTGAGTACAAGATGTGCTGCTACTAAGTTACACTGTGATAAAGTGATGTGCATGATGTAGGTACTCAACACCTGAGTTAAAAAAAAAAAAAAAAAAGAACTCTGATTTGATTTGGGCCATATTCTTCCTAATAATTTCAAGACATGCAGAAGAATCAAGTAATTTAATGTGCAAAAGTTAAAAAAAAATAAGTAGCAGAAGTCTCATTTTCCATCTGTTTGCTTCAAATCAATGCCTTTAGACTTTGGGTGTTACATGACCAATCAAGGAAGTAGTAGGCTGAAGAATGAGTTCACTATTTATAAAACCATCATTATTTAGAGCATACCCCAAAAAAAAAAAAAAAAAAGGCACCTTAAGGTCTGAAGATGCTAAGAGAAGAAGGCAAGGTCCATCTCTGTTCTCATCCTCTTTCCCCTAAACCCATATTCAAACTAAATCTAGTTAAAAAAATTAAGACACACATAAAAAGTACAAAGATAACACATTCACAAGTCACTGGGGCTAACAAAAATGTTAACAGAATTCAGAAAACCAAAAGATCATGGGGAACTAAATCTGTCCAAAGAACCCTTATGAAAATGACCTGTTACGGGTGAGATCCTGAAGGAGACTCATATTTTGAAAGCAAAGGTAGAAAAGAACATGCCAGGCAGGAGAAAGAACAAACCTGTAGAGGGGAGAGTCAAGGTGGCTGACAGTTTCGGGCTATATAGACTTGAATGTCAGGCCACAGAGCTTTAAGTTCCATAAATAACTGGGGGGAATTATCACTCTAGTGTGGCTGGAATATAATTAACTCAATATTTTAGGGTTTGCCTTGCATTAGTATGCAGTATGGAAATCAGGAATACTGGAAGGAATGAATGACATGGGGACCAATTAAGTGTTATATTACAGGTGGAGATTTAAAGCTAGAGGTTTCTTTTCGCTGAGAAATCTCTTTATAAAAATGGAAATATCTCAGAAATGACTAAACTATTTTAAGTATTACTATGAGACCTAAGGACTTCCAAGAACTATAAATCAGTATAATAATTATCATAGGTATGCAGTTCAGATTAAAGCACCCAAATATGTTCCATTCCTATGACTAGGACAGTAATAATAGAAAAACATTATCTGTTTAATGTAGATCCTCCAGTTCAGAGGACTGACTTAACAGGTATGATGGTTAATTTTATGTGTCAACCTGACTGGGCTAAGGTATGGTGGGTAGTCCTATAAACCAGTAAACCATTATTTTGGGGTGTGTCTGCGAAGGTGTCTCTGGAGACTAGCATTTGAATGACTAAGATCACCTTTTTCAAGGTGGAGAGCCCGGAATAGAATAAAAAGGAAATAGAACTTCTCACTGTCCATATTCCTGGTTTCCCTAGACCACAGATCATAGGCCTTCTTAGCCTCCATAATTGTGTGAGCCAGTCCTTCATAATAGATGTCTTTCAGTATAACCACATATGATCCATTTGTTTCTCCAGAGAATACTTAATAGCAGCCACTGTATCTGTCTTGTTCACAACTCTATATTGCCAGTATCCAGCACAATGCCTTATATGCAGAAACTGCTCAGTTAACATTTGCTGAATTAAAGATGAAAAATATAAAAGGCTAAGGAGTGCTTGACAGATAAGAAAAACAAAATAAGGAATGCAAAAACACTCCCTGAACTGAAAGTTTAAAAGTCACTGGCAAGCAGCTACTCTACTCACCTTTGATTCAAATACACAAAGTAATTTTAAAAGTAGTAGTTTTAATAGGCAAATGTCTTTTCCTATGCCATTTATCTTCCCATCTGTAGGTTATTAATGTCAGTCTTCACTGAATTAAAAAGTGTAAGCAAGCACTGAATCAGCACTACAATATACCCATTTTCATAACATCTACATTTTAGAGTCTCTCAAACTTAGACTCTTGCCAAAATATCATCATCTAATCTTTTGTTCATTTTTATGAAGGCAGAAAAAGGACTTAATCTAGTACAATCTTGCTAAACTCTTAGAACTAGCTCAAATTACCCACTTAGGTTGCTATTGCTAACAGTTACTTTAGCCACCCTGCTCTCTTTTGTCTATATTCCTTTTAATGTTCCTAGCACTAATATGTGTGCCATTCTTAACAGTATTAATTTTGCCATTCATAATAGATATATTCTTAACGTTATGGCTACCCTTCTTTTCATCCTTAAACAGTGCTCATGAGCCAAAGAAATTATATACAGGCAATTTTTGTTTCTTTTCCCAGTACCACTTTGTTCCTTATTAATCATGCCATGTTGGTTTTGCTTGTTTTGGGGAGTGTGTGTGTATGTATGTGAGTTGGGATACCAATTTATTTATAGCAATTAAAGGTATCCCTCCCCTCCTAAGTTACTAGGTTCCAACAGTAAGGTGCCCTCACCCACAACATAACCCATCTATTCTCAATTTAAGTTCTTCAGTCTCAGAAGTCACTAATCCTTCTGGTATACTGCATTCATTTGTTGATTACTTCTAAAAGCTGCAGGCATCTATGAACTTGCATCTTAGACATTATGATCTCTAACCTAAACTATCAGTACTTATTTAAGTTCCATCTTATTAATGGCATTCATCATGAAAACAGAACCAATGATGTTAAACTACATTATGATACATGGTAACTCTTCAGCCCTTCTGAAAGAGAACTAGACACTTGACTAAATGTGGGCTACCTCCTGGTTTTCTATTAATTCTTGGTAAACGAGACTGCTGTGTAACTCTTATTCTCCTTAAGCTTCCCTTCCCTGCCCATATTTTTGCTCCTTAGATTTGTGGCCTTTTTCACTTTGAATACAAAGAACCTAGAGTTTAATGATCTAAATTTGACTTCTCCTGCCATAAAAAATTTAAGAGCATCAATCTATTTCCTTCTCTCACAATTTCACATTTAAAATACAATTTAGATTTCAAAATGTCAGTAACACATAATTTTTATCCATAATCCTTTATTTGGATTTACAATTTGCAGCAATACCTTTGAAATCATTTGGGACCCAGAGCATTTTCACATAGAAAAAGACACTCAATACTGCTATTTGGCTACTACAAGGAACTGGAAAATCAGGTTAATAAACAGACACTATAGAATACAAGCAACTAAAACTAAGTACAAATACAGGTTAAACTGATTTCTCCACAGTTACAACTGATTTAGACAAGAACTATGAAAAAAGCCAGTTTTAGCTGTAGTTACATCAATCAGAGTAATAATTCTGACAACATGATAAATTTCAAATTTTAGATGTTAACTCAATCTCTTTTACTTCACCAAATCTTTCTCAGAACTGTTCAACCTTTTTAACTGGCTGATTTTCTCACCTTTATCATCTCACATCCCTGAAGAAGGCATTAACAAGCATGGAACTAATTTAAAATTGAACAAGGGAAAGAAAATATCAGAAATCCAACTAAGAGACCAATCCTGCATCAAATATACTTAGCCACAAGACCAAGAAACTTGTATAATGGGTTTTGGGTGGGGATAACTCATTTTACACTACGAGTTCTAAATCTTTTTGGTGCCATGTACTCCCCCTGACCCCATCTTTGGTAGTCTCATGAAGCCTACATATCCCTTCTCAAAATGTTTTAAATGTATAAAATATATAGCATTATAAAGGAAACCAATTATATGGAAATTTAGCTACCATTAAATTACTTTAAAAGATTACTTTTGATATAGTAATATACATGCAGTTTATCAATGCGATAAAAAATAAGAGACAGAGGCAGGTTTAATTAGTACTATAATTTTGAATTAGTGATGAGTGTAAATAGCATTCTGAGATACCTGTAGCAACGATAATGTCATATGAAAATATCTATGATTTCTATTGGTTCCAAAGCCAGAGGTACTGCTTAGTGGGGGTTTCTTGCAAACATTTATAATAGAAATAATAGATTCAGTTAAAGGTTAGGATCATGAAAATGCAGGTGTAATATTTTTCTTATCTAAATTAACTGATCTCTTTCTTAGAAGGTAGGAGCAGCAGATATCTCTGAACCATGCTCTAAACCAATTTTTAAGGTAAACAGACAGCAGAATAAGATCTAAAACTTGGGCATCATGTGTTTTACACAGAATAATACTGTCAACTAGGATGATTCATTTTTCTTCTTCATCCTAACCCTCCTAATTATTACTACTAATCCTTTGTTCAAAATATCATTCCTAGATCCTAGAAAAATGCTGTAACATTCTCATATTTCTCAGTCTCCTTGTTCCTTGCCCTGTGGCTTCAAAGATAAATGTTCCTTAACTTGAAGTTATAAAAACACAAAACAGTGCTTTGATACATATCACTATTCACTATTAAAGCTACTATTCATTTATCCATTCAATATTTATGGTGGCTAACAAGACAAAACCAAATAATTCCTGCTCTCAAAACTTACAGCTGTGTATAGGCAAATAAACATCATGTGATGGAGAGACCAATGTTGAGAGAGTACAAATTATGGGGACCCAATCCGTCTTTTAAAGGAGCAGTTCCCAACCTTTTTGGCACCAGGGATTGGTGTTTCTGAGAATCTAATGCCTGATGATCTGAGGTGGAACTGAGGCTGTGATCCTAGCACTGCGGAGCAGCTGCAAATACAGATGAAGCTTCCCTTCTTTGCCTGCTGCTCACCTCCCACTATGCTGCCCAGTTCCTAACAGGCCTCGGACCAGGACCAGTCTGTGGCCAGGGGGTTGGGTACCACTGTTTTAAAGGGAGGAAATTAGAGAAAGCTTCTCTGACAAAGAATGGTTGATTCTTGAAGCATAAATGTAAGATGGCCAGGTGAGGGAATGGGTAGGGGTTAGGAATGTATTCACAGAAAACTTAAAGTGGCCAGCATGTCTGATACATAGAGATAAGACCACTTTATTTTCTTATCAAATTAAATTGTTAAAAATCATAATAGTTTGTATCTGCCATCTTACTCTCATTTTTCCACTGGTTCCTAGTAAAATAATTATCTTCATCATATTACCCAGAATTACATTTCAAAGATCACAAATGATCTGATTTTTGCCAGTCCTTGTTATTGCTCTCTAACATTGGTAGTAATGGTAGTAACTGGAAGACACCATGTGGAGAACTAGAAGCTTAGTGGGATACAGTATTAAAATATACTTTTCCACTGACAATATACCTACAGTTTTTACAAAACCAACTATAAAACCTTGATCATATCTTTTCTAACAGACAAATATACAGATAGAAAGTAGATTAAAAATTGTATAGGGCTGGCAGGATTTGGAGAATGACTGTTAATGGGTTCAAGATTCCTTTTGGGGATGATGTAAATATTCTAAAATCAGATTATGGTGATGGTTGCACAACTCTGCACATATACTAAAAACCAATAAATTATACTTTAAATGGGGAAAGCTTTATATTCGTAAATTACGTCATAAAGCTTTTAAAAAATCTTGTTCCAAAATCTGTTCCTCCAGTCTCTGATTCAACTTACTAAGCACTCACTGTGTGTCTGATACTGCAGATTAAGTGCTATAGGCATCTTAAGGTCTAGGAAGAAAAGACAGATGACAGGTGCAATATAAAAGCAACAATAAATACAAAATACAGAGGGAGCAATTTATTCAGAGATGATAAAAGGGAAAGTTTTCTAGAAAAGTTAGCATTTGAGCTAAATTTTCAAAGACACTTGGATTGTTAGCTTCCTAAGTACCAGTTCCAGTAGCTCCTCTATGCTTTCATGGTGCCATTTCTCTGCTATGAAAACCAATGCCCTTCCTCCATCATCTACCAAAAAAGGGAAAACTTTCATATATATGAGGAACTCCAAAATCTGGCCTCTGCCAAATTATTCTGTAATTTTATATACTTATTCCCTCGCCAGACAACTCAGACCATACCACTGGGCCAACAGTTATTTACGAAGCATCAATATACTCAACTCCATTCTTGCCAAACACCCAAATCTCATTTCTTATATCTTTAGGGTGTATATTACCTCTCCCTAAAAACTGACTTCTTTTAACTTCAACAGCCCATTATCCTAACTCTCCTCATGCTTGATTAACTTTGAATTTCCATCAAGGGGTTCAGTCTTCACTTCTTAATTTACTTTCCCTACTATCCCTTCTAAGTTCATCTTGCTCAGATCTAACCCTGGCTTAAGTTAACTTCTGTATTTGCTCCTACCTTAACTATATAAGCTAATCTTTGGGATACTGTTACTTTAAACTCATCATATCCTTTCTGTAAAAGCTACCTTAAGAACAGAACAATCTGTGAGGAAGACCAAAGTTTTGCCACCCCGAAATATGCCTTTTGGGATATTGATTTTAAGCTGGTTATTAAGAAACAAGAGACTAAGAAAAACCTTTCACAAACAACCCCCAACCCCCTTAGCTACCTAAAGAAATAGAAAACCTTGCTTAAAGGAAGAGAACATCACCTTAGCATCATAATATATACTAAATGTGGCCGAATGAGAGAGCTCTAGCAAACCCTGTTTGAACTTTCTTGTGTCCACCGTTTTTGGGCAGTCCAGCAAGAATCTGTTTACCACATTTGCTCTTTCTCATCTACCTGCGAATTGTCTGATTTCCCTTTGTAATTCCAGGCCCCTGCTCCCTTTTCTCTCTTGTCCAAAATGGCAGATACATCTTCAGTTCTTGTTTATGACATCCCTGCACATACATCCTTAATAAACTTTGGACATTCTCTCCTGTTAATCTAATTATTAGTCCAAAGAACATAGAGGGTGGAGGAAAAGTTATTTTTTTTGACTCCCACATCTGGCAGTGTAGGGAAATGAATTTCCTGATGTTGCTGAACTAGAACCAAAATAAATTCCAAAAGGCCAACACCACTCAAATGCTAAAAGATACTTATCTGATGAATATTCCACAACAGCAACTTTCCTGTGAAATTAATGGACATTAGCATTTAACGATACAGTACTATCTTTATACCAGAACAGAGCCACATTTCCATCTGTAAACTGGCTGCCAGCGAGTGAGTTCAACTGAATATTTAAGAAAGAGTAAGCACTACAGAGATGATGAACATTCCCATTAAGAACTGAGAAACCATGCACACATCAGGTACTCCTAAAATTGTGCAAACGTGTACAAGCCATAACTTTCTACAAAGTTCCATTAAAAAAGTAAATGCACATAGATAAAATAAAAGCAGAATTTCTTTATTATGAATCATTAGTGCCTTCTTTTACCCAACACTATGCTAAGGAACATAAAAGATACTTCCATCAGCAAGACAAGGTTCTTTCCCTCAAGGAGTTTCTAGAATGCTTTCTTGTAGGAATGCATCTGAGAAGTGAATAGGAAAATAGACCTCGCTGGTCTTACAAAATCCCTTTTATAAATGAAAGATGGCATTATAAATTATAGAATTCATTCCAGGTTCAAATCTATATATTGGACAGAATTCTGACTTTCATTGTAACTCTTTCCATTTCCCTTTGTGTTGAGGATCAGAATGTACTCTCCACCTAAACCTTTTTTGTAGAGCACTTCCAAAGTCCCCATTAAAAAACACACCCCACTGATGACTTACAGACGAGGAAAAGGCAATATTCTAGTTCTTTAAAAGAGAGGAATAAGACAAAGAGCTCTATTGCCATTAGGTATTCACCATCCCGTCTGATTATTTTATTAGGTAATTCAAAGTGTACTTCATGGTGATAAACAGATTAGTAAGCTTAGTCTTGCATATTGACAAATAACATCAAATCCAGAAAAAAACAACATGTAATTGTAATCCAAAAGGATTAATAGTTATTTTAAAAAATCAAATAGTCTTTTATCTCGGTAGGGTCTGTGGGTTACTAGTGCATGCATCTGTCAAAACTGATTCAATGGTACATTAAAATCTGTGCATTTCATTCTATATAAATTACATCTAATTAAAAAAAATTCCATTAAGGCATGCATTAGTATTTGTTATATGATTACTGGTCATTCAAAATTTCAAGAACCACCTGATACAGTACTGGAAACAAAAACAGTAACAAAAAGCATCAATTAAATTAGGTAATCATTTATGTTACGAAAGCTATTAAGGCATTAATTTAATCTCAGTAAAACTCCTGTTAAACTCAATAACTGATTTTAATATGAACTTAAAAGATTCTATTTAAAACATTTTTTAAATTCTGGTTTTCTTTTTATAAACTTAACATTAAATTTCTTACTAAATATTGACAGATCATGAGAAAACCACAGTAAATGATACTTTAGGTACAGCGTAAATATACTTTGAAACAAAATGATCTAGCTCCAAAAATAAACTAAGGCAGTATAATCCACATACTGTACTACACTCTACGTGGGTTTACAAGCTATTTACTCAAATTTAAATACTAAGTAATAATATCCAATGAAAACTCTCATCCTGGAATCCATGTCTTCAAAAGAGAGAATAAGAATTATAAGCAGCTAATTAGATAATAATACAAACAATAGGTTACAGTTTCTCTGTATGAGGCCAAATGACATAAAGTAAAGGAGGTTTGCAAAGTAGGGCTCTGCAGCATCAAATGAAAGGGTGTGAGGCATGTGAGCCGCATGATTTGACCTTGACAGAAAGGTGAAAATGGCTCACAGGAAAATTCAAAGTTAGGAGACTCAATAACCCCTATGAGGGTCAACAGTCTAATCTGTATTATGAGATGTTGGGCTATATCTTTCAGGTTTCATCTAGCTCAAAAATGCTACCTAAGCATCATTACATCACACCATAACTAAGAATCCATTATAACCCAATATAAACATCTTTAGTATACTCTAAGTTCAGTTACCCTATGAGTTAAAATCATATTTCTCATGCATCCAGTGATTTCTCTACTGAAGACATACCCACTGCAGATGTCACATTTGTTTTCTGATAACAGCATTATGACTTATTTACAGGATATATGCTCCAAGCCAAAAAGCTGAGATTAAAAATTTAAATGCTTTTAACACTGAAGAGTAGGGATTAAATAGTACTTTATAACCATCCTCTAGAATATTTGACATTCAGAGGGCAAAAAGTTAAAAACAAGGTAACAACCATCTTCCTATGCCCCTTCCCATCTTCTTTATTCATGATTTCCTTTTAAAACTATGTTCCATTAATTTACTTTCTTCTAAATGATAACCTATGGTTTACCTGATGCAGATGGCATTTTAAAAAAATCTTTTGAGTGGTGTCTCATGAAAATAACATTCAAAGATCTAAACGTGACTTATCTGAAAACAAGTCTTAAAATTTCAGAGCTGACTGTTCTGAGATCAACTAGACCAGTGACTTTTATTTAAGTAGGGAAACTTGTTCAAACAAAACCCTACCCAAAAGCTCACATTCAAAACTCTTTTCCCAGAAGAGTAGGAAACCCTAAACCTTGCTGTCCAGCACTCTCCCTTCCCACTCTAACAAAATTAGAAAATGGTAAAATCCTCTTTTTAATTCAGATGAGGAAAATGACGGGCCCAAAGAGGTTAAGGGATTGACTGACCCCAGATTACTCAGTCAATACCACATGGCGGATACAGAGCCTGGTTACACCATACTGCTTCTTTAGAGACTACATTAATTCAGAGTAGCACAAAGAAAGAGAGGATTGTAAGAGAAATACAGTAATTTTTATTGAGCTCCCAGAGGCCAACTCACAAGGTCCAAGAATTTGAGTTTCTTAGAAACATGAAGAGACTGAATGTCACCCTCTCATTCTTTGCTCTTTACACTGATGCTATGCCTCTACGTAACAAGAGAAAGGACTTGATTAGGTAGGTCTGCTATGTAGGCCTGGTAATTTTCAGCCCTTGGTTTAGAATACATTATCTTTAAGAAAATGGTGGTGGTGGTGGGGTGGGGGGTGCTGGGACAGGAATGAGTGAAGAGCAAAATTGAATTTTTTAAAATTAGTGTTAACACTTATAAAACAATGGATAACACATAGATTGCCTTATTTAATCTAGCCAAACAGTCCATTTAATTAAATATTTATCACGTAAATATTTATTGAGGATATACAGATAATGTGGAAATAGCAGGGAACAAACTGAGGGGTGGAAAGATGCTGACACTCATGTAAAGAATGCTTGTATGTAAATCTTATCCTTTCTGCTTCAGTGGAAAAAGTTCTCTCACACTTTAAAACCAATGAACCACTTTTGTGTCTATGTACTACCACTCCTAAAACAAATTTACTTGTTCCCCACCCTCAAAAGAGACTACTCCCAGAAGCCATACTCTAGTCTTGGATGCCTGCCCCAACCAGTTCACCAAGCTTTCTTCCTTAGAGCCAGATCTTGAAATCCCATCTCCTCTCCCACAAAGCCTTAACTTGAAAGCCAGGTTAATCTCTTGAACTCCACTCATAGACAATTTATAACTACAACTCTTTGCACATATCTTATAAACAGACGCCTATTATTTTGTTCACAATTTCCTGTATTCATGTGCTTATTCAGTATATTAACTATTACTTTTGTTGATCTGTATTTGTGTTGCTCTTAAATAAAAGCTACCAGATAAAAGGGCATGTATTTAATTTGGATTTGGCACTGAAATTGCCAGATGCTCAATGCTTTTTGAAAATGATTTCAAATACATTAAATTCAACCTGATTTGTGAACTCTATAAAATCTCCCGACATGGATGAGTCTCAAAAGCATTATGCTAAGAGAAGCCAGATACAAATGATCTCATACTACATGATTGTATTTACATGAAATTTTAGGAAAAAAAACTAGTGATGGAAAGCAAATCAGTATGGGCCAGGGGTGGAGAGATGGGATCAAACATAAAGGGAAAGGCGTTTCAAATGTTTAGGCTGATGCAACTGACTTTTTTTGGAAAAAAGCTAAGGATGTTAATCAAAATTTTCATTCTAACACAATAACAAATTTATTTTCCCATATAGTAGTTTTTTTTGGGGGGGGAGGGGGGAGACGAAAATCATTTAAAATCTCAAATACAGATCATCTCAGATTTCACATTAATCTTTATTCCAAAAAATAAACCTGGAATTCTTTTTCAAATAATTTACTTTATGACTTACAACCAATAGAACATTTTATCATTCAATGTCCATCAGTATTGGAAATTTTGTTAAGGATGATGTTACTCCGGTTGTTTCCAAATCAGAATTAATGTATGTCATCTAGTTCTTAATTCAAGATTTGAGGAACAGATATTGAAACAAAAAGAGGCTGCAGTATCATTTCACTTAATTTTCAACTATCTCTGAATCTTCTTGCAAATGCTGTTAGCATATCCCTAGGTTTAAAGTCATATTTTAGTCCGTATTATAGAAAAAGATTGTTTAATCTCAAAATCCAAACTATTTTAAAACCCTTTAAAGTTAACCATTTAAAAACCAAACATCTATTTGGTTATCTTTTATTGATTACTATTATTGCTACTACTTGTCTTCACCAATATCCCTTCCTCGGCCCCCCAAAGGCCACAATTCCCCTGATATGATGAGTTACTGACCAAGTAACTCAACAGGTTAAAGTTACTCATCAAACAGTGATTATGCGATTATGCTTCTAATACAACCGATTTGAGGAAATGCCAGCCTAGTGCTGCGCTCAAACTGCCTTTACCATTACCCATAATTTAGTACAAACTGAAATGTTGCCAACGTTACCATTCAGAAAGGGTAATTAACACCTTTAAAAAGGCTCTGAAGGATTCTGTATAGTATAATTTAATAATTTCACGTCGCATCTGCTGCAGAGTTCGCGAACAGACTGTCATTATGCCTTCTCCTTCCTTGAACCCCACCGCCGCCTGCAGCTTTATTCTTGGCTTTTCAAAGGTTTAATCCACTCAGGGCTACCAAGGGGGGAATCAAGAAAGCTTGACTTGTGAACCAAGCAGAGAAAAGGGCAGGAATCTGCGGTTGAGTCACGTCGTTCCGCCATTTTCTAAGCGGAGGAGGAAGACATGTTGGAACAAAAACACAACAAAAGAGCAGCCATTTCCCAAGCCAGCTCCAATAGCAACCCGAACTGGTCCAGCCAGGTCACTTCGGCACTTTCAAATTCACTTCTCTGGACAAACCTAAGAACATCAGAGGTGCCGACGTAAAGAAAGCAGCCGCCAACCCTTCCGGGTAGGTAGCAAACATGACCAGCACTTAACTGCAAATGAAAGCCTCTGGAAGAATTACGGAAGCTAAACGGAGCAGACTGTAACAAATCAAAATTCTGAACTAAGTTGGCAAACTGAAATATACTCAGTGATTGTGGTGACTTATGATTCAAAAGAAACCACCGTCTAAAAGAAACGCAGGTAACTCAAATACCAAAACCCAGATGCAGCTGGTCCTGTTACCTGTCTCGGCCCATTTCCCCCATTCCGTACTTCCCTCAGAGGACAGCCTGTGTGTTGACGGGTTCTTACCGTATGTGGGGGATGCCAACCCCACCCTGAAGAATTTTATAGAGTTTGCTCTCGTACAGCAACTGGGGATGCCTGGCCTTCTGAGATTCTAGCTTCACTGCCACTTCCTGCAGGGGAAAGAGGGGATAATGGCATCAACATCCCTGTGGATTCAATGTCACTTGGGGAAAAGAGGGGAAACATTAGCAAAGCTCCAACTCGGAACTGGATGGTGAAAGAGAGAGAATGGGAAGCGAGTTTCTCTTTGTAATTATAAAACGAGGCAATCAGCCTCAAAGGTCTCTTCGGGGGTAGTGGCGAAATCGGCACGTCCTCTCAAGTGCAGGAAAATGATTCATCCAGAAAATGTAATGAGAGGTTATGGAGGTACCAGGCGATCGGAAACCGTCCTAATTGTAACAAGCAGCCCAGTAGAATTAAATACATAGAGAAAGACAGGGGACCACAGAAATTGGATTTGCCGTTCTCGCCTTAAAACGACGGTTAAAAAAGTTCGATTACGGTATTTTCAACGAGCTGGGAAACTTCCTAGTTCACCCAAGCTTTCTATCGGGTTCTTTCCCTTTTAGGGTAAAAGCGTGGGAAAGGTTCCTAAGCCAGGAAAACTGGCTCCCTCTGGACTCCCCAGTGCGTGCGTGAGGTGGGAAAAGGCCCGAGTAGTTTGGGGGTTGGAGTAGGGGGGTGAGGACAGGCGCAGCGTTGTCGTGAACCCCACCCCAGATGATTACCTCGCCATTGGTGATGTTGATCGCCAGATAAATGTCCCCGAAGGAGCCTGACCCGATCTTCCGTACCAGTTTATATTTCCCTCCGACAATGAATTCGGCCTTGGAGCCGCTGCTGCTCGCCATCCTGAGAGGCGAAGACGGAGGCTGGGGCCAAGCCCCGACACCTCTGAGAGGAGGACGGGGGCCTCTGGGCTCGTCCCCGGAGCAAGGCTGCGGAGGAGGGCGGCAGGAAACGGAAAGCGTTGGCTCGGCGTTACAAGGCCCGGAATCAGCGGAGGGGAACCTGATCACCGCCGCTCAGTCAGGTTTCTTCTCGCCAGGCCGCAGTTTGTGAAGGGGTTCTTGCGGTTCCCAGGCTGGGCCACTTGTTCCTGGGCAGCCGCTGCTGCCTCGCTCTCACCGCGACGTCGCGGGCTGGAAAAGGGGCGCGGTGAGTAAGGGCGGCGATACCGCTGCCACCACTGCCGCCGGCTCCCTCCGGGAGGGACCCCTGTCACTCCGCCGACGCCGCCATCTTGTTACTCCGGCTCCAGCCAACGCAAAATGCCCCCGGTCCCCGGGAGCCGCTTCTTCACGGCGCAGAGCACTCTGGGAAAGGGAACTCGGGCGCTAGCCCCGGAGGGTCGGTAGCAAGAGGGAGGGCGGAACCGGATCCGCGAGAGTCGCGGCCCACGCTCCCAGCGTCACCTCGTCACCGCTCAACTGCTCATGCGTAGTGCAACCCCGCTGACAGCGCAGGCGAGCTGTGGCCTCTCCTCACCCCCGGCCCCGGCTCACTTCCACTCCTGGTCGTCGGCTGTTCTACTCATGCTACCTGTTTGTTAGTCACCTCGGTCACGCCCGGTCTCTGGAAGGCCGCGCGGCCCCAGGCCTTGAGAGCAGTTAGAAAGGAGTCACCTTCATTTTTCATTGAAGGTGGGAGCTTCAGGTCTCCTCGGAGTTGGGTATTGACCTTTGCTCTTTGTTTGAGGCGGTTTTAAACCTTTGATCTTTCCGCCACTCCCCCTGACCGGCCCAGTCCATCCCAATTTGTTTTGAAAGAGGCTGTCGCCTCTGGTGGGAAAGAAGAGAAAAACTGCCCCAGGCCGGCTGTGTTTGTTCAGGGGCCCCGATTTTAGCAAAGTCTAGCTGATCAGTCTCAATAGTTGGACTTCTCCCAACGAATGATGGAGACCCTCTTTTTACAGGAGAGGAAAAGAACGAAAGTAGAAATTACCTCGGTTCCCTATGTCATTGTGTCGTTGCCCAACTGATAACGATTGATCCCCAAAGAAAGAACCTAATACCCAATTCATAGTTTTAGTGGCAGATACGGTCAACAGAAAACGAAATTTACAACCGTGAAAAACCTGCACATAAATGGTGTTAACTTATCTCTCTCCTCTCTCCCCCCCCCCTCAAAAAAAAACCTTGAAGAATCATTTTGGTCGTGTTGAAAACTGCAGCATTGACCTACCCCCCTCCCCAACAAATAGACTAGAAATAACTATTACAAAATAAAATTGACATTGGAAACATTGCACAGTAATTTATTTTATTTTATTTTTTTTACTAAAAACTGACTGAAGAATCAAATCGAGACCACATTTTGGTTTATAAAATTTGACTTGTAAAATTGGGCTTGGTAGTAATGATGATTACAGAAGAGAATTCGTGGTTCATACTATCACCTATAATAATCAAACCCCGATGAATGAATTTAATCCTGAATGAATCAAACCTGAGTTGTAAAAATCTAAACAGAAAATCTATCCCAAATAATTTCATTAAAATGGAAATGGAAAAAAAATGTAGGCTTAACTGCAACTTTGATCAAGTAATTAGTAATGGAGTTTATCCCGGTAGATACCCTAACTAAAATTTCTCCATGTTATTCTAATTCTGACTTAAATGGTTGTATTATAAAGCTCTAGTTTAAATAAGTTGAATTCAAACAGAGAGGAAGAGACTTCAGCTAATGTTTTGTACAAAGTTTGAGGCATTACCAAAACCCAGGCTGTCTGGTTACCAATTCAGCACTATCAGACATTACCCTTTGGAGACTCTAAAGTATGTTGGCCTACTTGGAAATTTCTGTTTTTAGATTACCATTAAAAATAAATGGCCAAGCGTAAGCCATCCAAAATTTAATGGATTCCCCAGCTTTGGGAGTTCCCCATAGAGGGGCGAGGTATACATTTAAAGAGAGTTTTCCGAATGGTGAGGATACAAATGCTGGATTGAGGGGCTGGAGTAGGGTTCAAGGTGTACATAGAGTGGACTAGATTAGGGATTCCCAAAGGTCTGTGTATGGACAGGGGCAAATATAACAAAGATTTCCATAGATATATTAGAAAAATAAGAGCAGTATAATGCATTTTTTCTGTCATTAATCTAATTTCAAAATGTTATTCTGAGATTTTATCTTTTTATATATGTGTCATTCAAGTGCCCTTTTATAAAATGGTGCTGATAGTAGATAGCCATTTTGTTTCGTTAGGACTCTTATTTGGCAAAATTAAAGCTGACATTTTATGTCTGCCTTCCTTTTTTCTTTTTTTGGACCTTTTATAAGCTTTTGAAATCCCACATTCTGGGACCCACTAGTCTAAATAACTTTTAGAAGCCCTTCCAACTGAGATTCTGTGATTTCATGTATGTATTTGGTGTGTCTCATTTGTTTCAGCCTGCTGTAGTCACTATTCCAGCACTGATAAAAACCAACAAAATGTACTAAAATGCTATATGAGTGGTTATAGCCTATTCAAATGTGATTTCAGTTGATCCCATTTTAAGATTTAAATTTGTCAGATCTAAGAAGGACAAAAGTTGGAGGGTTTTTTTTTTTTTTAACACAGAAAATGAGAATTTTAGGTGTTGGCTTATGATTCAGCCTTTTCCTTCAAATCATGTCTCATTTGTGGTAGCTTTCACCTCAGCAATTGAAGAATTACCTGTTTTAGGTGCTGCTATTTTAAAGTTACAAGTCATTCTGTACTTGTTGAATCAGCAGAGCCTTCTAAAATGTGCCAAAATGCAATTCTTACCTCCTGAATCAGATGAATTCACTAAAAACAGAAAAAAGTACAGGATGAAAATTTTAGACTTTGAGGGAGATTGAGAGATTGTGTAGTTCAATAATTGTATTTTTAAATGCTTTGCAATTTATAGAGTGGTTTTACACATATCAATTGTGTCCTACTAGGACAAAGTGGCTTGCCCAAGATCATACAGATCTTAGTAGCAAAGAAAGGACTAGAACCCGAACCTCTAAAAGAAAGATAAAAAGGAAAGGGTAGAATGCAAATTGGGACAATCATGTTCCAGTGGTTGCTTCTGCGTTCATAGAGGGGTCCAGATGAATCGAAAACTTTCTCTTAAGCCACAATATTTGCTCAAGAAAAGTCCTTGGTAACCAGAGTATATTTTGGGTAAAATGATAAGGACAAGCACAAGAAGTATAGATGAATGCTGTAAGGAGGAAAATAAAAATACAAGGGTAGCCTGCCAATTTCTACGGTTGTTAGGTGCAAATAAGTAGAAAAAATGGACTGCCTTCGAATATGTCAAAAACTTTCAGATGTTATTTAACTGTTATACAGCCTTGTACATAATAAGTATCAGATAAGTTGAGTTAGTGGAGTAATGTCCTATTGGATCAGAGTGTTCTATTGAGTGTCAGAAATGTCCTGTTGGGTCTTAGTGATAATCCATTCAGTCTGTTTCCTAGTCATTGACAGTGACAGCAGATCTGTGTCTCTTGTCTCACTTCCTGTTCTCTGTGTGTTGTTCAGGAGGTTTTGTTAAAGTGGACTGCTACTTTCAAACACATTTGAGGCATTCTGTAAACATTTTATATAGTCATTAACCATAAATTTATTTCAATTTTATTCTTTGAACTTCTTTTTGCTTTTGATCCATAAGGCTTCAAGACTAAAGATTCATAAGTTCCATGTGTGTGCTACCTGATGATCTTTTAATAATCACATATACATATAAAATGTTTACTTTTTTATTAAAGTGACAAATATTTGTTTGAAAAATTTAGAAAATTTAGATAAAACAAAAAAAAAAAGAAAACCAAAATCTCTTAGAGAGAATCACCAAATGTTAACATATTGCTGTATGTTAATGTCCAGTTTTTTTTCTGTGTATCTTATGTGTGTGTTGGTTATATATATTTATTAGTATATACATATGTGTGTGTATATATAATTTCTTAAAATTTGCAACATGTTGTAGTCATAGTGTATATTTAGTTTCGAGACTTTTTTTTATTTAATGATTTGTTGGAGACATGTTTCCATATTAGTAAATAATCTTCCAAAATGTCACTTTTTAATGTCTGTATATTAAATACATATTGTAGTAACAGAACAACATTGAAACCAATTCCAGTTGAGTATTTGTTATTTCCAAACTTGCTAGTATGAACAATGTTTTAATGAATATTTCTGTAGCTAAATCTTTGCTGGCATCCAAAATTAATTGGTTAAGCTATATTTCTAGAAATGCTACAGGTCTTAAAGCCCCTGTATCGTAAACAACTTCTGTTTGGGCAGTTTGTGAGAATTAAACCCATATTCATGGGCAATCTTATCTTCTCATTTCTTAATTTTATCTTTTCAAATTTTAATCCTGACCTTTCCATTCTATCCTTAAAAGAGGTTATTAGGTTTTCTTTTCTGACCAGCTATTGTTGTGAAACCTAATAAACTTAGAAGAGCTCTTTTCTTTGCAACTCTGCTATTCCCTTCCCCACACATTTCAAAATCTCAAGAATTTTGCAAGTCTGTGGTTTGCAAGGATGTGCTCATACAATTGAAAATGTCTCTTTTATGGACACAGTTAAGATACATTGTTGGCCATTAGTGAAACAATTATGTTTTACAGATTTTTAGATTTAGTTGAAGGAGGTGGGGGTGGGAATTAGTTTACTGTAAGAGGTCAAAAGATCCTCAAAATCAAGAATGTGGTTAATCAAGTATGAAAAACAATAATCTCATGTGTTCGAATCTCTCATATTTTGCATGAGCTCAATTATCCCACAGAGATCAGTGTTTATTCCCATAGAAATAAATGTGCAAGGTCTTAGAGTTGGGAAAGAATCAATTTGTCATTGTTCCAAAACTGAGATTAACCGAGAAATCTTTTAAATGCTTGAGTTAGGCATTTCAATGTATTTTGTTAAATGAGGATATGTCCTTTTCTAACTATGTAAGTAAAATATTGCCTTCTACATTTAGAGTAGTGAGGACCCAGCTGTTTTCCTAACTTTAAGCAAGAGCCCATGGAAACTACTACAGTAGTGAAAATTTATTTTATTCTTAAGTAGTTTGGGGTAGGAGAGGAGAGGCCAAATTATTCCTTTATTTGGATATTTAAGGACTAGGTTAAGTGCTGTAAGGAAATGAATCCTGACCTAAGTAGTTAAGATCTTATCTGAATTTTAGTTGTGACTTTATCTTAAATATTTTCCTCAGCTTCAATGTAAGCTTTTAAAAGAGAAGTCAGATTCTAAGTTCTTTCTAATTTCAAAATATTGTGCTATTTACTGAAGATGACTCCTGTATTTTTAATTAGAAGGAGGAAATTGACATTCTCTTCTCCTTTTACAGCTTCTTAAAATTCGGATAATACATAAAACTCTGATGGGCAGGACCTCATCTGTGCTTCTTAATATTTAAATGTCAGGAAAATCAGATTCTCTAACAATGAAACATAGCAACAGAGAGATAGTTAGAAGTTAGAAGAGACTCCCAAATGAGAAAAGATTGGGAAATATCTTTTAAAAATATTTAAGAAAGGTAGTATAATTGTCCCTTAGTATCCATGGAGGAGGGGAGATGGTTCCAGGACCTCCAAGGATACCCAGGTCCTCAGATGCTCAAGTCCCTCATATGAAATGGTGTAGTATTTACATATAACTTATATACATCCTTCCATATACTTTAAATCATTTCTAGATTACTTATAATACCTAATACACTATAAATGCTATTTAAATAGTTCTTGTATTGTTTAGGGAATAATGACAAGAAAAAAGTCTTTACATATTCAGTATAGACATTGCAGGCCTAATTACACAGTACGCATCAGCAAC
This sequence comes from Eidolon dupreanum, assembly GCA_028627145.1. Taxonomy (NCBI): domain Eukaryota; kingdom Metazoa; phylum Chordata; class Mammalia; order Chiroptera; family Pteropodidae; genus Eidolon; species Eidolon dupreanum. Next base: position 18,030,279 of record CM053515.1, on the reverse strand, counting down.
AGAGGAATTTTTTTTTTTCTGAAAACTTCCAAATGTTTTCAGTATGATTGAATACGCATATGCAGATATGGAACTTGGGGATGCAGAGGGCCAACTATAATGGTATCTTAGTTTTAAATATAGCTTTCCCTGGAAGTAGGGAAGGGGCCTCACGTAAATGATCTCTTGTAGATTCTTTAAGTCTAAAAAAATTTTTTGCTCAGATTTCATGATTTTATTCTTCAACAGTCCTATTCTTGGCAAAGAATGAGATTAACGGTGAAAATCAAGCAAAGTTAATTTCTTGTCCTCTTAGATAACTGTTTCCACTAGGCATACCCCTCCCTCTCAGAGATGCATTGAAATAATTCCTGAGGCTTTCACTCTTTTGTCTGCAATGAACATTCTGCAGTGTAATGTTTATTTGAGTGCTAGAGATCTGTCCTCACATGGAGGAAATTCAAATCATTGATGTTTACTTACTGAAAACCTTACTAAGGCCAGGACTTGAAAAGCACTACAAAGAATGAAATGCCTGAATTCCCCCTGTGTTCTCCACTCCACCCCCATTATCTTGTTCTGGTCAGTCCGTCTGACCTAGCAATATTTAGATGATCAAATTTACTTTAAAATTTCTATTTTAATCAAACAAGCCATTAATTCCTGGAAATCCGCAGTCATGCATAGCATTTGGGGATATTTGTGTTGGCTGTTTTTATTTGGAGGAATTTTATCAGTGTTTTGGAGTTTCTGCAATTTCTATGTCCCTTTCTTTCCCAGCTCTCATTCTCTTCCTCTGCATTGTTCATTAGCAAGGGCATGAAACTGCTCCCTCTGACTCATTGTTACTCACTATAGTAATCTACTCTTTTCTGTGAGACTAAATTTGGAAGATGTTTGAGTTGCCATTCCTGAGGAGAACCAGTCCTAGGAACACATCCTGTTAACTCTCAGCTCTCCGTGCTAATGCCAGGAAGCACTGATACCGAACACAGAAAGTGGAATAGCTGCCCCGTTTGATCCTGGCCAAGCCCAACACCACCACAAAAAGACTTTCTGTAATGAACAGAGCCAGGGGTGTGGTTGGGCAAAAAAGGAACTCTGAATTGTTGGGTCCTAATGTACAAAGCAAAAAAAGTCAAGTTATATTTGTATAGCCCTTTACAGTTGATAAAGTATTTTGTGATGCACTAACTCCTGCTTTTCATGACCAGTATTAGAGGGAGGTAACGCAGCTATTTTATTTATCTTCTGTGTGAGGAAGCTGAAGGTCTAGAGAGGTGTGGTGGCTTACCCAGGGCCACCAGCTTTTGAGAACTTCCCACAATCTACCCCACTGTTCTACGATGTTATGCTTGTTCATTCTCACAGTTAGCATGTTCTGTCCAGACCCGGTGCCTGCTCTTGACCTGGATAGGGAGCATATATTAGCTGATTACTTGATCCTGGCTATCTGATCTCAGTTATTTACCTCCATCCGCCTATCCGCATCAACCATCCCTCCTAGACAATGCTTCTTGCCCCTGCCTCGCCTGTATTAATTTCTTCTGTCTCTCCCCTTTCAGATTCTGAAGCCAATTGACCTATTTAATAATAATCTTAGCTACCTACTGGACTTTCCAGACCCTCCTTACTTCTTGTTGGACTCTGAACCTGATCTGAACTCCTAAAACTAATTCTTATCTGTGTTCTCTAGGCTAGGCAAATGATAGACATAAGATCCTACTGACTTACCTTTCAAGCCCCCTTCTAACCTATATGAAACTCATTATTTAATATTTTGTTGCTTAGAATTTCAAATTCTGTTGACCTTCTCAGCATATATTTTCTTGTCCCACACAATCATTGATTACCATAGCTTCTGCCATAGTTGAAATAGGATATGTAAAAGCACTTTGTTTAAGCCATAAACCTCATACAAATATGTCGTGCTGCTGTTATTATTAGGCAGTT
>CM053515.1:18012000-18027847 GCA_028627145.1 Eidolon dupreanum | reverse complement strand
CCGCTATGTTGATGCTGCATGCTTAGTGCCTAGAACAGTGTCCCGCTCACAGTGAGAGAATAGACCAACACCTTCATATCATAGAAAAGAAAACTGGGGTGTAGAGAGACTTAGAATTGTCTAAGATTGTGCAAAGGGCTCCCAAGAGAGCTGGGACAAGAACCCAGAGGTCCTGGGCAGAGGACACGCGGAATTAAATCAAGGTCCAGCCCTAAAGTTTGGTGATTTGGGCGGGAGCACAAATATTCGGTGATTCAGGAGTCAGAGTTCCCACCGGGCGGCCTAAGTGCTGGCGGGTGTTGGGGCTGACGAGCCTGAACGAGAGGGCTGCTTAATGCTTAATGAGAAACCGCGGGTGGGTGTGTCCCCGGGTGCTGCGCTAACACCCACTTGCAGTAGTTTGCGCTGGCTGCAGGCCAGTGCAGAGCTGTTGCTGTTGCCACTGGGCCACCCCAGCTCCAGCCGACTCCCGGGAGCTGCGAGTGGGAAACAACCTGGCTCCACACAGACAGCTAACAAAGGCTGGAGACCCGGCCGCCCGCCCCTTCCTGGCGCTCGCACGCGGCGTGAGCAGAGCCGCACCCGCTCGCGCTCTCCGTGGGGACAGCCGCGCAAAGGCCGGCGTGGCGCAGGTCCCGGGAGCCCGGCACCCCAACTGCCTTGGCTGCGCAGTCACCCCGGCAGTCGAGCTCCGCGTGAGTCCCCGCACCTTGCACACACGGTGAGTCAGTCGGCCGGCCAGAGGGGGCCGGGGAGAGGTGCGGGAAAACAGCTGCTGTCAGATCCCAAGCGGGAGGTGGAGGAGCGGGGGAGCGATGACGCCTGGTCCGGGGTTGCTCTGTAGCCTTACGGAATGCAATCAACCTGATCCATGTGACCAACCGAGTTGTGGTAAAGGTGACAAACTGAGGCCCAGAGAGGTAAGCTGGTCTAGTAAAAACTATTCCTTGTGTCTGTTTGCTTAACCCTGCCTGTGTCAGTGTAGGATTTGGGGAGACTTTTAGTAAGAACCCATATGTTAAGACAATGGATACTACAAACAATGCTAAAGAATCCTTGCCAATGAAAGTATAATTATAAATAGACAGTCAAGGCCAGCAGAAAAGAGATCCGATATCTGCGGTCAGTAAGGTGAGCTGCCTTGCCGAAGCCCTCAGCAGAGCAGTGCCAAAGCTGGGACCGGAAGCCAGAGTTCGGTCTGCACTGACCTTACTCCCTGCCCAGTGAGCGCCTCGACCTTATTTAGAGGGGAATGCGGAAGCTGACAGCCTACCCGGGTGCTGGTTCTTAATCTTCTTGGGATCACTGACCCCTTAGAAATCTGGGTCCCCTCCTCACAGATGAGTTTACTCATAATCTTGCGCTCCGTTTCAGGTTTGACAGGAAGCATTCCTGCTGTTGGGAGTGACTGAAGGCTGGCGCTCAGGCTGCCGGTTGCAGAGCAGCTGAAGGCAGCTGGCGAAGGAGTGAGTACCTGCTGTGGGTCCAGACAGCATCCTGGTGCCCCCAGCTGTGTGATCTTGGACACATAGCTCACTTTCTTCAACGCCCAATTTTCTTTGTAAACTGAAGATAAGATTGGCTGCTTCACCCTGCAGGCTACTGTCAGACTTAAATTAACTATGAATGCTGAGTTTGGATCCTGGCACATAGTAGGTGCTCAAGAAAAGTGCTGGGGCAAGCAACACAGTGTGAATCACAGCTGTGCCAGTTGGAAAGGTTGATGATCTGGAGGAAATTGGGCTGTACCTGAAATAAAATAAAACAAAATTTAAAAAATTAGAAACCTAAAAATACAAAGTCAACCCTATTGTGACTTACAAATGACAATATCTACTTTGGTGATAGTAATCTAAATTACAATATACTTACTCAGAATAATGCACTACACTCAATATTTGACCCAAGGTCAAATGCTGATAGTAGAAACCACCAGACATTCAAAAAATAATAATAAATAAATACCAAAAGAACATAGACAAAAAAGAAAACAAAACTACCGGACATTCTAACAAGGAGTTTATTGGGTCTCATTTGCCTTTTTTAAATGGAGCCAGCAGCTGTATAGCTTGTTTTTAAATGAGTAGAAAGAGGAAGACATACCTGTGCAAAACCCAGTCACCAGGTGATGGAAACTCAGCTCTGTTTCTGCCAGCGTACAGAAATTGCTAGCAGTTGGCTCACATCCCTCTTGGATCAGTGACTTGCTGTGGTAAACAGTGCCTTGACTGATTCTGCTCTAGATCAAATAAATGGCTTTTTATTTAACTGATGGGGGCAGGGGTGTCTTTGGGTGCTGCAACTGAAGCAAAATGACATTTGTTGACATTGATTTTCCAAAACACATTGCTTGTTTACTGACAAGCTTAAGAATTTAAAAATCTGTGGATCCAAAATTGTGGGGACAGGGTCTGGGCATGCCTACTTATTCTATAAAAAGGACTGCTCTTACAAAATACTGTGTTTTCTCTTTTTGCCACCATTTTAGGCCTTGCAAATAGAAATATGGCTTAGGGCAAATAGCTGCTCTTTAATTTGGGTTAAGATACACACTACCTGTATGGTAGGTTACATTCTTCTCCATGTATTTGTAAAAGGGGAGTTTTTCCTCAGAGAGAGGGGGTTGAGGTTGTGGAGAGAGAGAAAGGAGGAGGGAGGGGGGACGGATAGAGAGAATATGAATGTGTGTGTGTTTGGGATTTGTCTTGTCCACTCTCTACTTCACTCTCAATCAGCCATTTCTCAACCCAGAGAAGTTATTTTCTCTGCAAGCTCTGTGACTTTGGCAAGTTCCCTCTCTTTTTGGCTCTGTGGCCTGATTTTGTTTCATAATAGCTCTGTTAGAAAGTTTTTTCTAATTTGACTTTTAGGTTCCAAACTTTAGAGACTCCATGGTACAGCGTGGAGCAAACATGCTCATTCTCTCAGGCAAAGGCTCTTCCTTATTTGAAGGCAGCCTGTGCACCCTTTGTGTGTTTTCCCCTCCAGACTCACCGCCTTCAATCCTCCAACCATTCCTATGGAGGACAAGTTTAAGAGCAGCATTTCTCAAGAAATGGTCTTTAGACTGCTTGCACCAGAATCACCTAGGAGCTTGTTAAAACGCACCATTTCTGACCTACTGAATCAGAATCTTCCAGAGTAAGACAGAAATGTGCATGTCTGATAAGGACTCCTGGTGATTCTTATGAACCTTTGGTTACTTATATGTGTGTTTGGGGGTGAGGACTGGTAGTGGGGGACTATTCATTCTTTGTAAATTTCTGTATTGTTTGTCTAGTTATATAATGAGTGAGAGCCTCTTTTTTAACTTCAATGAACAAACAAACAAACAAACAACTCATGATGTCCAACAAAGATATATGGATAGCAAATAAATACTTAAAAAGAAGCTCAAGATCATTAATCATTGGAAAATGCACATTAAAACCACAATGAGATATCACTTTATACCTGTTGGGATGGCTAAAAAGACTGAATACACCAAGTGTTGATGAGGTTGTGTGGGAACTAGAACTCTTATACACTGTTGGTGGGAATGTAAAATGGCTCAACCACTTTTAAAAAGTTTGACATTTTCTTTAAAAGTTAAAGACATTTGATTCCTAGGTCCAACTTGACTGTAGTAGAAAAATGGAAAACAACCAATTGTTTATCCAGTGTATGGATAAACATACTATGGTATATGCATACAATAGAATACTGCTCAGCAATACAATTAATGAACTACTGATACGTACTACAACATGGATTGATCTCAAAATAAGTTTTCTAAAAGCAGTTAGACCAAAAAAGAAAGAAAAAAGAGTACATGCTATATAATTCCATTTATATAAAATTGAAGAGGCATTGCTATATCTTACCTGACATCAAACTTTTTGGTGGCTTCCAAGAGTTGTGTATGATCGTATTAGTCTTGTAATAGTGTCATTGGCAATTTGATCATTATTCTGCCAATGTCATTCATTCATTAATTCAACTAACTGAGTACCTACTATGTGCAAGATCTAAAGTAGACACTAGATAATGCGTTGATGAATAAAAGAGACATGATCCCTGCCCTCATAGAGCTTATACTCTATTGAATGAACCAGTAAAACAAATAGATAAGAAAAATAACTATTGTGAGAATGGAGTGGTTCTTTGGAAGGGGGATGGGAGTCAGGGAGGACTTGTCTGGGTTTTGAGCAAGGAAGCAAAGCAGTCAGTTTCATGTTTTTAGATGACCACATCCAGTCAGGAGGCTGTTGTCCTGGTCCAGAAGAAAGGTGGCAGAGGTTTGGATTTAGGTAGTCTTAGAGATGGAAAGTTGTACCGGTTTTTTGTCCATATTATGGACCTATTGCCTCTTCCCACTTCTAGCCTCTGTCACCACATCTTATTTCTTATTTGTAAGGATATTACAAGAGACTGACGTCAACACTTTGCTGGTTTACTTACACTAAGCACGCAGCATTCTTTTGATCTACTGATCTAGTTAACTCGAAGTAAGGGAATGAAGATAGTCTGGCATGACCTGTTTATTGTTCTTGTAGTAACCTATGCTGGCTTCATGTGATCTCTGTTTCCCTTTCCAAGGGCTGACAGACCATCTGTTTTAATCAGGTGGCAGAAACCCAGCTCAGCGTGACTTTTGTCAAAGCGAGGTGGGGAATGAAAATGTTTTAGCCCATGTAAAAAAAAATCCGAAGGAAATTAGATTCCATCATGGCTGGATTGAGTAAAGCCATCAGGGCTCAGTCTCATGGTCTCTCCATCTCTCAGCTTCATTTCTTTGGTGTTAGCTGCATTCTCAGTCAGGCTCTGGTATATAGTTCTTCTTAATATCATCGTGATTACCTGTTCTTGCCATCTGCTTAAGTATGACCACTCAAGTATCCTTAGACAATTTCTTCATCTATCTGATCCCTGGTAATGTTATCGTTTCCAATTTAACAGTAATAGTAACAAAAACAACAGCTACTATAATTAAGAGCTTATGGTGTACCAAACAGTCTGTTAGACACTTATAATATTATCTTATTATGAGGAAGGTTACATAATTATCCCAAGAAAGCCAGCCAGTTGATTGCAGAAACAAAATTTGAAATCATGTTTTCTGGGCTCTGAACCTTCACAATGCCTCCTGCAGTCACTCTTTAAGGCTAAGAAGAGGAAAGCAAAGCCATCAAATAATGTGTCTGTTTCTTACTTTTTTCTGAACATGAATCCTAAAATGTAGTTAGCAGTCATAGCAGGGGCAGAGCTGTGGGGTTCTTATAATTTTGTCCATCCCAGATCCTTCTGGGTTTGAGAGTCTTGGAATATCCATGTACAGGACCTTGCCCTCTGACTACTGTCAATATCTTTATAAACCAGGCTCATTAGCCAGCATCCCCCTATGTGGTCACCCTTGTTTCTATAAGTGTTTCCTCCCTTTATTCCTCAATGGAGTCCTGCTATCATGATGCTTGAACTTTACCTTTGACAGCCTTCCTTAATCTTTAGAGTCTCAGACCAGAGGTTTTGCCTCCTTTTTTTTTTTTTTTTTTTTGCTCTTACATGTTTAAATTGGCCTATCTCTAAAACCTGGGATGGGAAGATTATGGGTGTTTAACTTTCCCTGCCAGTGACATTTTACTTTCTGAAAGTACTTTTAAGTTGATGGTTTCACTTTCCCTCACAGATCCACTTACTTCCATTTCTCCAGTTCTTCTGATTGGTCAGTTAGGTTCGAAGTATCATTTCCTCTTGCTAGTTCTTCTGTCTTGAAAGGCGGGAAATAATAGGAATGTCCATAACATTTACTTTTAGAGGAATGAAAATTGGAGCAAATAACCAGATATTTTAAATGCCCTATCCTTATTGTAGAGCCGTTTTTTTCTTGACCTTTGTATCACCAGAATTCAGGTAGACACTAATCTGTTCTTGCCATGAAATAGCTACTCCAAAGATTTGTTGAGTGAATGTGTGAATGTCCAGATACCTCTGTGCCAAGTGTAGACAGGGAAGAAGAGAGAGAAGAGAATTAACTGTTTTATCCTATCCTAGAGTCAGAAGCAATTGCTGTAGAACATTCAATAGAAACTTTTTTTTTAGCACCGACTATGTGCTAGACTGATTTTAGTTCTTAATTGCCTATCACAAAGTATCAAAAAGATCTCAGGACCGAGCATAGACTGAACTATAAGGAAAGTCACATGTCCCCTAGTCCTTTCTCCAAGACAAACCTCCTTATCAGGCAAGACCAAGAAATGGAACTAGGGCACCCAGCCTGCTCTCCCAGGCTTTTAAGCTACATTTGCCCTGAAAGTGTTGCAAAGATAGTGGATTGTTAAGCTATATACTATTTTGTTTTTAACTTTTTATTTTGAAATAATTATAGATCAACATAAAGTTGCAAGGATAGTACGGATAGGTTCTGTGTAGCTTTTACTAGCTTCCTTCAATGGTTACATCTTGTTTAAAGATAGCATAATATCAAAACCAAGAAATTGGCATCAGTATAATATATTTGCATGATTGTTCTATGCCATTTTATAATGTGTATGTTTGTGTAACCATCACTTTAAATAAGATAATAGATCCATTGTATTACCACAAAGTTCCCCCAGTGCCATTCTTTATAGTCACACCCATCTGCCCTCCACCCTCATTCCTAACCAAGTGGCCACTAATCTGTTCCGTCACTATAATTTTGTATGTTATATAAATGGAATCACATAGTATGTTCAGATTGTTTTGCTTCAGACAGCATGATACCCTCAAGAACCATGCACATTGTTGCAACGTATCAATAGTTTATTCTTTTTTATTTCTGAGTGTTCAGTGATGTTGGATGTACCACAGTTTTTTTTTTTTTTTAACCATTCACCTATTAAATTCACCTATTAAAACAACATTTTGATTCCAGTTTTGAGCTATAATAAATAAAGCTTCTATGAACATTCATGAACATGTTTTTCTATCAACGTAAGTTTTCTTTCTCTAGAATAGATACCCTGGGCTGTGATTGTGCTAGAAAGTGTATGTTTAGTTTTAAAAGAAACTGACAAACTATTTTCCAGAGTGACCATGCCATTTTACATTCCCACCAGCAATGTATGAGAGATGCAGCTTCTTTGAAACCTTACCAGCAGAGAATACTTTTTGGGTAACAACTTTCTTGAAATATAATTCACATCATATAATTCACCCATGTAAAGTATACAAATCAGTATTTTTTAGTATAGTCACTGAGTTGTGCAGCTGTCACCACAACAAATGTAGAACAGTTTCATCATCCCCAAAAGAAATGTACCCATTAGCCTCCACACCCTAATCGCCTATCCCTTCAGCCTGGAAACCACTAATCTACTTTCTTTTTTTATAGATTTGCCTATTTTGGACAATTTATATAAGGAGAATCATAAAATAGGTGGTCCTTTGTGACTGACTTCTTTCACTTAGCATGTTTTCAAGATTCATTCATGTTGTAGCACATATCAGTACTTCATTCCTTTCATTGCCCCAAAATATATTGTACTTTTAAAGACATAAAAGCGTGTTTCCTTCCATTACGTGGGCTATACACCAAGAAATAACAAAATGCTGCTACTAAGAGGTTTTACTAGGCCTGCTTGGAGATCTAGATTGCAATTAACCCAAGTACAAATTAATGCTACTTTAAATATTTAGCAGTTCCCTATAAAGTATTACGTGTGTGTGTGTGTGTGTGTGTGTGTACACTTTTTTTTTTTTTTAGCAACAATTGTGAGTAGTGGGGCCTGAGTAGCTCTCCTGAAATACCACTGGGATCTTTCTAGAGAAGCTGTGCACAGGGTGGCAAATGCCAGCAATTTGGGCCAGAGACAGGTCAGCAGACCACAGGCAGTGTTCAGGAGCTGAAATAGAGCTGTGCAACAGACAGAAGCGTTCCAGGATCTTTCTGGGCCCTTTGTTTTCTGAACAACCTCGCTTTCTCCAAACACTCAGTTTACAATTTTTCTGATCCATGGGGTCAGTGCTTGTGGTTCAGGACAGAAACTTCTACTGCTACTAATAGATGCAAAAAGACCATTTATGTATGTAAATATGTAGTAATCATCAGTATCGTGAGGCACAGAGGAGGAACAAGATAAATCGGTGCTTATGTTGTCTCTAAGAGCTCGGCATCTAGCCAAGAAGATGAGGCATGGCCCTAAATAATGTGAGAACAAGGTTGAATGGGATGTGTGCCACTTTAAATATTAGGAAATATTTTAGCCATCCAGAAAAGAACAAAAAACAGTACAACAAATGCCTGCGACCTTACTGCCTAGCTCTGTTTAATTTGAACATTTTTGCCATATTTGCCTCAGTTTTTTTTTTTAAATAAATAAGACATCTCAGATGCTTAGCAATAAAAACTAATACATACAACAACTTACATGAGTCTCCAGGGAATTATGCTGATTCAATAAAGTGAGTCCCAAAAGGCTCTATATTATATGGTTTACAATATACATACTTTATGATTTACATACATTCTTGTACTGACAAGGTTATAGAAATGGAGAACAGATTCCTGGTTGCCAGGGGTTAAAAATGGCACGGGGTGAGAACCAAGACAGTGAAAAGATTGATTGAACTGTTCTGTATCTTGACAGGATCAACATCAGTCTCCTGGTTGTGATATTGTACTATAGTTTTGTATGATAGAAAAATTGGTTAAAGAGTATATGTATTATTTCTTACAATTGCATGTGAGTCTATAATTAACTCAAAATTAAAAATTAAAAAAAATGCCCCAGACACCAGTAAGTTCCCTTTGATAACTCCCCAATTCCATTCCTCTGCTACCCTTTCAAGAGGTCACTGCTGTCCTGAATTTATTACTAATAGCTTCCATCAAAATTTTAATACCTATGCTACAGGTCTATGTATCTTAAATAATATCTAGCATTGTTTTTTATGGTTTAAACTTTAAAAAATAGTATCTTATGTACCCTTCTAGGACTTGGTTTTTGTTTTTTCCCTCTTTACAATGTTTGTGAAGATATCTATATTGATACGCAGATACATAGTTTATTCATTTTCGCTATGGTTCAGAATTCCATTACATGGCTACACCACAAGTGACTTAGCTACTCTCCTTGGGACATTTAGGTTGGTTCTAATTTTATGTTATTATGAGAAGTGCAGCAGTGAACATTCTTGTCTGCATTCCTCATGTATATTTGGAAGTTTCTCGAAGTAGGATATATCTAGAAGTGGAACTCCTTGGTATGCATTTTCAACTTTTCTAGAGATTACCAAATTGCTCTTTAGAGTGGTTGAAACAATTTATATTATCATATCTATTATCATATCAGTATACAAGACTTCCCATTCACCTACAATCTCACCAGCATTTTATTTTTATATTTTGCCAATCTGATGAGCATGAAATGGTATCTCGTTGTGGTTTTAATTATTCACATTTGCCTAGTTACTAGTGAGTTGAGTGTCTTTTCATTTGTGTATTAAGCCATTTAAATTTCTTCTCTTGTGAAATACATGTTCATAGCTGTATCAATCAGGGTTAGGTTGGAGATGACACAAATCGTTCTGTTTTAACCAGAAAAGGATTTAATAGAGGGTATTAGGGTGCTTACAAAATTAGTGGAGGAGCTAGAAAAGCAGGCCACAGAATGGGTCTCTAGGAATGAGTCCCAGAGCAGTGCTACAGGAAAGGCCCTCCAAAGGTGCTGCTATGCTTTGTAACAGTCAGGAAACTGGAGAACTGGGAAGCTGCTGTTCTTGCTGCTGGCTTCAGGATTCCGGGACTTTTGCCGCAAAGTATTGCCAGAAGTGTTGACTTCAGAACAATGCAGTACCTGCCCCAGTAAATGGACACGTCAAGCAACCCCCTCTTCCTATTTAGCTCCTTTCTAAATTGGAGCTCATGTGAGACCATCTGATTGGTGGGACTGAAAACACATCTTGGAATCTTAGTTGCAAGGGAGTTTGAGGAAGCTGGGTTTTAGCTCTCCAGTTTCAGCATTACGACAACCTGATAGTAGGAGGGTAACCTGACATTAAACGAATCCAACATTGTATCTACAACAATATCCTTTGTCTATTTTTCTTTTAGATGGCCTTGTTTTAATGGTTCATAGAAGTTCTTTAAATAGCCTATATACTTTTGCAGTTTACATTCATTACAAATATCTGCTGAGGCCTCTCTTTTCCTTTTGATTATAAAATCGTTAACAAACAGAACATTTCAATATTATTGTAGTCAGATTGATCAATCTTTATCAGTCTTTTCTTGTGGAGTTTATACATTTTATGTCTTATTGAAGAAATCCTTCACATCTAAAGGGCATAAAGATATTTCCCTATGTTTTCTAAGAATTTTAGAGTTTTACTTTTAACATTTAGGTCTTTAATACATTTGGAGTTTATTTGGGGTTTGATGCAGAAATGCATTTGTTTATTTTTCTATATTGGAAGCCAATTATCCTGTGGACAGTCCTTTCCCAGTGACTTGTAATGGTACTATGTTATATATCAGGTTTCCATATTTACTATGGTCTGTTTCTGGGTTCTGTAATCTGTTCCACTGATCTGTTTGCCCTTGCGTCAATACCATGCTGCTTAATTATTATGGCTTTCAAAGAGATCTAGATATCTGGTAGGAGGTCCCCCCATCTTCAGAATTGCCTTAGGCATTATTAGCCTTTTACTCTTTCTTATATATTTTGGAATCATTTTATTATGGTCTACTGAAAAAAAAATGTGAAAAACCAAAAACACCCTGTTGGAAGTTTTATTGGAATTGTATGGAATTGTAAAGAGAATTTTCATCTTTATGGTACTGATTCTCCCTACTCATGAACATACTATATCTCTACTTATAATTAGTTCTTAAAGATATTTCGATAAAGTTTAAAATTTTCTTCATAAAGATCATCTTGTACATCTTTTGTTAAATTGAGATATTTAGGAAGGAATGTTTATTTTATTATATTATTAAATCTTTTTATTATTATGTTGCTATCTTTCTTTAAATTATACTTTTAAATATTGTTGGCATATATCAGAATATGATTTTTTTGAATATTGATCTCCAGCAAAACTAAGGAACTCACTTTTTCTTATATTTACCTTTTAGTCATACCAGAGCTATAAAAGCATATAACTTAAGAGGATGGATAGTTCTGCATTTGTTATGAGAAACAGAGACAGATAATCCTTCAATGTTTATTATGCAAAGCAGCCTGTCCTCTTCTTTTTCCTTCCTGCTTCAGCCACTACAAGTAACTTTTTCTATCATCTTTAGCTGATTATTTTAGTATTTACCTCCATGTCTTTAAATAGCATGCATGTACTGCCACTTGTTGAGCTTTCAGCTTAGGCATTGTTCTTTGACTTTCCACCATGGAAAATGAGGATTTAGCTAATTTTTTCTACTCTCCTACCACACAGGTACAGCTTTCCCCTTCCCTTATCCTCTCAATATAGTTATATGTAATGTTAATTAGGTCACTTGCATTATTATGTGTGTTAATTCTATTTATAGCTGAGCCAGGTAGTAACCTATATTTTTTGTTATAAAAAAAATTGTTATAACAATCATTTTGTGCCTTAGTTTTGTATATATATTATCTGTGTCATTATGGCAAAATATACACCATATTCTTTACCTATTAATAAATCTGTTATCAAGATCTTCTAGTACCTTCTGACTCTAGTCTAGACTGTTTACTGTCTGCCTATAGCCAACAGCCAAACCTAGGATTCCCTGGGGGTTTCCTCAGTCCTTCTCCCATATCAATTAGAACTCGAAGCTCAGTGAAAGCAGGCCTGCTGTTAGGAATTTTCAGAGGAGACTTTTCCTCACTCAGGATCCAAGCCAAGATGGAGAAATGACTTGTCATCTTCTGTGTGGGTGGGGAGATGTTTTTTTCTGATCTGCCACTTCACCAGAGTCCTTGGGGTTCTAGTTCTAGGAAGGCTGTTGTCTTCTGGTCCTGTCTGGCACTAGCTACCAGGTCCCTGGGTCACCACACTTGGCAATGCCCTCTTCGCTGTCCAACGGGTCTGCTTGGGCCACAGCTGCATCAGCTCAGCTGCTCCTGCTCTGGCTTTCAGTTCCCTCTGTTTTCAGTGCCCTGATTTCCTTTACTCTCTTGCAAGCCCTGTCTTGTAGCGAAAAGGATGTTTGTTACAGCTTTTTAGCTGTAACATTTCTAGGTGTTTTGCAGTAGGGAAGTTTTTCAGGACATCTTGTCCACAGTATTGCCATTTGTACTTTTTTAAATTTAGAGATAAAGAAGAAAAATGTATCTGGATGGGAGGATCAGGTAAGGCCTTAAAGAAGATGAATGTTGGAGGATAGAGACATGGGAGGGGCACAGCAGGTGCAAAAGCACAGAGGCGGGAAGTGACCATGCAGGTATGGAGAAAAGCATGCAACTCTCACTGGAATATGGCTGTGAAGGGAAAAATGAGGTCGAAGAAACACCATGGAGCTGCAGTGGCATCTCATAGCAGGGACTCCCACAGTCACAAGCTTTCTTTCAGAAATTATAACTGGAAGCATGTCCAGGATAAATGGGTGTGGGTGGGAGCAGGTGGGAGAGGGGTTTGGATTTGGAGGGATGATCTTGAAGCCTGTGGAAATAGCCCAGGTGACAAGTAGTAAGGTCTGAATGGAGTAGTGGGGGGGATAGGAGAGAACCTCTATGAGAAAGGGAGAGAGAGAGACAGAGAGACAGACAAGAGAGACAGAGACTCAGCTGAACCAGATAAAGAAATCTGGGTCAAGAGCTGGGGAAAATATAGAAGAAAAGCCAGACAAGCATGTTATCTAAATCCTGGGAAATGAATTTAAAATGTCAACAATTTTCTGAGCTTTGTTCTACTGCCCACAAATGCTAACACGCAGTTCATCTTGATTCTGAATGGAGCTAAAGATGTTTTTCAGTTGCTTGATGAATAGTGTCTTTGGATTAGAGACAACATGTCCCAGTAGAGCTCCCGGAAATGAGCTGGAATGTTTGCCTTCCCCAGAACCTGCTGACATGGCTGATTGTGGAGCTGATGAGCCATCCTCCAGGACAGGGAGTCCGGACCAGGAAAGTCAGGTCTCTGAGGACAGATGGTCACTCCATCAGAGGCTGGCCATCCGGGAGCTGATCGACACAGAAGTCTCCTACTTGAACCTACTCCGGCTCTGTGCATTGGACATTAGGAGCCGCCTGCAGCAGGTACTTGAGTTGGGGCCACACATGGATTGTCTTTCTGGGAGCAGAAGTGGGTCCCAGGTTCTGACACCTCACATCTGTTCCTGAGATAGCCTTGATGGAGGGGAAGGCATGGTGGGTGTGAAGTTCCCTGGGTGTAATCCTCATATTTCCATTTATTGGTTATGAAACTTTCAGCAAGGCCTAGGAAACTTAGTGTATTCACCTGCTAAATGGGGAAAGCAATAATCACCTCAGAGAAGTGAACTAATAGATGAAATAGCCCTTTATCTAGTTTAGAACAGATTGGTTAAAATGACCTACATTCTATGTCTCATTTTCAGGAAGAGGACATGAAGAAGTTATCGCTATGATGGGTTTCTAATTTAGTGTTCATTTTTTATATCTCCCCCACCCCCATTTCAGAAATTATACAGGTTCTCTCCATAAAATTTCAAGCATCCCCTAGCTTGGAAGCTCCATCAGGAGAAAGACTGTTTAGTTCAATATACCCCAGTTCTTGACCGAAAAATAATAGAATTCAATTAGTGTTTCTTGAATGAAGGAAATACTAAAGCAGATAACGTAAAAGGTAAAAAGTTCTCTCATATTTACTTTCCAGAAATTAGGATTATTTTCCATAGGCATTAGACAAACAATATAGATTATTACTTATTTTAACAAAAATAAGAGCATACTGTAGATATTTTCCTATAGTTTTTCCCATTTAATCGTGCATCTAGAACTATCTTCCTACAGATCAATCTCTTATATATGTCCATAAATAGATATCTTGTATCCTTTTAAACAATGGTATAGCCTGGTTAATAGGGGCTGGAGTTCAGAATACATCTCAAGGTCATGGTTGTAGGGGCCAAGTATGTCAGAGCTGGAAAGAAGTCCAACTTCCCACATTTGTATGACAATTAGGGAAACTGAGAGAAGAAAAATGATAGTTGGCAGCAGACTAGGATAAAACCCCAACTCAGCTTTCCTTCCATGCCAAGCACCCCATCTCTTCCTCTTTTCTTATAGCATAATAGAAATCCCTGATTTATAAAATGTCAAAGTCCTTGCAAACATTCCACTGGGGGCAGTCTTCCCAAGAGTGATGGGCCCCCGAGGGTGTGAGTGTTCTGGACGTTCTTCAAAGCTTGCAAATCAAGTTACTTTTCTGACCTCCCACTGATCTCCTGTGGCTTCTTTGTTCCTTCCAGCTGCCACAGGAAGATCTGGATGTCCTGTTCTCAAACATTGATGATATCATCAAGGTGAACAGCAAATTTCTTCAGGATCTGCAGGAGACAGACTCCAAGGAAGAGGAACAAGTACAGCTAATTGGTAAGCAAAAGACGAGGCAGCTGTCAGCCTTAGAGTCCCGTGGAGTTGTCCTCAGCATGTGGTCATTGCAGAACTGTCTCCAGAGTTCTAGGGAAATGCAGCTCGATGGGAGTCTGTGTTTGGGATCCCTGAAACATAGCGTGTCAGCACTGGCAGGACCCTCAAATAATATCTGTTCCAACCCCATCACTTTATAAGATGGAGAATATGAGTACTTAACGTAGTAGCACTTTTCATTCTCACGACACCATTACTTATTGATTATTATCCCCATCTTACTAAAGAAAAACCTGAGGCTCAGAGAGATTAAGTAACTTTCCTAGGGTTACACAGCTCGACCAGGCAGAGTCAGGATTTGAACCCAGCGCTTTTAGATTCTAGAGCCCTATCTCTTCACCATCCTGCCTCCTTTTCCCTTCTTTCTGACTAATCCCACCTAGAGGTAGAGTACCCTTTAGATACTGGGAGTAACTTCATTGCTGCTATGATTTCTTTATAATCTGTGACTAGAGAAGGGCAAGAGGTAAAGGTATGTCTTTTTTTTTTTTTTTTTTTTTTGGTGTCCCAGGCATTCCTGCTCTTTGGAATTCTCTGCTCTCTGGAAGTTTGCCTTTGTCTGCCCTTCAGTTACTGACATGCCCCATGCCCCTGGCCATACTGTATGATGCAGTTTCTTTGGCATCAGTCACAGTCCTGTAGAAACACCCACGTTGAGAATGTGGGAACTGCCCTAGATTTCCTGGCTACACCAAGTTCTCTCTTAGCAAGAATTAATCTCTGCGGTTGTCTGATCTCCCTGTCATGCTGATTCTCCCTAGCTGCAGTGTTGGGTAACATTTCCAGGTCACATTCTCCCTGGTTCTGAAGGCTTCTGCTGGGGGAGTTCTCTCTGAGAATTAGCTGGACCAGCACGGGGGAAGGGTTTGGTCCTGGGCTGGTAATCTCTCTATGGGAGTCTTGGCTGAGAGCTGGACCATGCTGGTCTACTAGGCACCATTCAATGTGTCCCAAGGTAGGCCTGGTCCAGGTCAGTGGTCCAGCCCACAGGTTCAGCAGGCAGTAGGGCAAGTTGGGCTTCCTGTGGTCACTAGCTCCCCACTTGCCCTTTCATGGTTAATGCATTTCTCTTCACCCTCACCACTTTCCCCCAGATGGGCATCCAAATACTCTTGCCTGGATATTAGTAAGCAGCCTTGAACAACGATTCCTGGTACCACTTTTGACCCCTAGTTCAGTCACAACATAGTATAGATTTAATAGACTTTTATTTTTAGAGCACTTTCAGGTTTACAGAAAAATTAAATAGAAAGTACAGAGATCTCCCATGTACTCCCTCC
>CM053515.1:17984748-18011500 GCA_028627145.1 Eidolon dupreanum | reverse complement strand
AGTCCCACTCTATGCCTGAAGCCCCCACTTGCAGCATGCCACTTCTGAGTGTGAATCTGGTCCCTTTGCACCGACTCCTTCTTTGGTCTGGATGCCTCTCCCCGTTGTCCCCAGGCCTTTCACAGTGTTTGTCATGTGGTAGGAACTCCCCAGATATGTGACAGGTGAATGAGTCTTTCCATGAAGCTCTCAGAATTGCCCTCTCCCAGGTGGAAGACCCCACCTCCCATCCTCTATACTCCAGCAGTCCTTAGGATGTATTGCTGCTAAGCACTTATCAGAGCCAGCCTTCTGCTGGGGTGATGGATGAAGCTGTTTTTTCTCATTAAGAGGGCCTGGAACTATGGGCTTTTCTTCTTTTTGGCCCTTGCAGCATTTAGTACAGAGTTCTGTCTCAAACACTCTTTTTGAATTGAATTAGGCCTGAGCCATCTGCCATAAGAAGCATTTCTCTTTCCTGAAGGCAGAGGGTAAATCTGATTAGATGATCTTTACATTCTCCTCCCACTCTCTAATTTTCTCTCCAGGGCTACCAGACCCCCGTGTATTTAGTCAGCAATGTGTGGGGCTGGGGAGTGTCTTCGGATGCCAGTAGGGGAGGTCAACTTTATAAAAGCAGAAAGAGAGCATTTCTTGTTTGGTTCTGTAATGTAGAATGTTAGAGCCTGTCGGTGATCGATGCCATCTTCCTCGTCTGTATCCCACGACTCACTCACCTGGATTTGTCCCGCGAGCTTGGGAAAGTGCTGCATGGTAGAACCTCAATCTGTCAGGATGCGGGTGGGGCAGGCTCTAAATGAGAGCCAAGAGCAGAAGAGCAGTGAGTTTGGTGACAAGCAGAGAGGACATGTCTCTATTAGCTATGGGGTCTCACTCACTCCTAGGTTGTCAGATGAGAGTGCAGGAGATGCCCAACAGGGCCAAAGTCGCTGGACAGTGTTACTCAGAACTCCTGTAGCCAGTTTAGGCATAAAGAAGAACACTGACTTGCACACCTGGGAGGCCATGAGGAGGAGGTCACGGTAAGGCCTGACTGCATTCAGTACAAATAATATTGTCAGGGCTCTGGCTGGCACTGTTTCCCTCTCTGGGATGACCTGATTCTCAGGCAGGCCTTTTCCTGAATGGTGGGAATGGTGGCTCCCAACAGCTCCAAGCATGAACTTTTACATCTCACAACCCAAAGGAAGAGTGACCCTCGGATTCCTAGCTGTCACATGCTGAATCTGATGAGGGCATTCCTATTGGCCTTGCTCAGGTCTATTGTCCAGTCCTTGGACTGATCCTGGTGGATAGGAGAAGGGAGACCACAACTGCCAGTTCTGTGGCTAGAACACCATGATGGGCAAGTCTACGGGACTGCCATAGAAGGTGCTTTCTCAAAGGGAAGTGGGACAGTAGCCAGACAACAAATGATAGCTGGCCAAGATAAAAAGGCCCATAATAACACATCTGAGGCTAGCATGTGGGCTGCCAGGGTCTCCCTGTCCCCTCCCCCTTGAAGAAGGTTCTAATGACAGTGTCTGTCCCCACCCAGCTGCCCCATCACCAGCTCTCTGAGCCAGCCTTCAGGAAGCTGGTGGAGGATACACTAGGCCAGGCTGGTCACCAGCTTTGCTCCTTTCAAGAGAACTTCAAGAAAGTGCTGCCGCCTCCGACCGTACAAGTAAGTGTCCCTCCTTCCCCTGTCCAGTCCTTCACCTGCCAGTGGGGTAAAGCTCAGTCTGCTATTTCCTCTCTCTTTTCTTTTTCTAATGTCTTCTGTTACCCACAAAACATTCTCCCTTTCCCTTTCTCCTTTCTCTCTGTGAGCTGGAGAGTGGGGGTCAGGTGGGAAGCACACCCCATACATGCTTGCTCGTCATGGTCAATAGGCAGAAGAGCAGAACAAACTCTTGGGTCAAGAACAAGGGAACCAAAGCATTTTAATAGTAAGTGAAATTAGGTATAATAATGGGCAAGTAGCATTAACATCCCCAAACCTAGAACTCCTTCAAATTTTTTACCATAATTTACCGTTTCCTCACCACCTTCTCACTGAACCTGCTTTCAATACCAGCATATGGGATGAATAAAAAGTTTGAATAAGGAGTCATTCAAAATTTTTTTTTGCTATGGAATTTTTTAAAAGTATAGTTAACATACAATATTATAGTAGTTTTGAGTATAGTCGACATTTATATACTTTACAATCTAATTGCCATGATAAGACCATCTGTCACCATATGAAGTTATTACGATATTATTGAGTATATTCCTTGTGCTGTACATTGTATCCCCATGACTTATTTATTTTTTAACTAGAAGTTTGCATGCTATGGAATATTTATTTATTTGTTTGTTTGTTTATTTATTAACACCTATAGCACCTGGTCTTCCTAGGTGGTCTCCCATCCAAGTATTAACCAGACCCAACCCTGCTTAGCTTCCGAGATCAGACAAGATTGGGTGCGTTCAGGGTGGCATGGCCGTAGATGCTCTGGACTTTTTAACTGTAGAAGACAGCATCTCAGCTGCATTATAGTGTACAAAACTTTGGCTGACCAAATCCTTTTTGTGGTAAAGTAGTTTTCTCTAAAATATAAAGAAAGTGTATCTTCTGGTCCACTTGAAGAATATACCCAGGTAGTGCATGTTTTACAAGTAACCAAAGTAGCTGAAGGGAGAGGGGGCTCCCAAAGTTTGACAAATCTGGGTCTGAGAAAACTGAAACTGTGTGTTCAGTCACCTGGGAGATGTGAGATGAAGGGTCAGGAGACAGCCCCAAGCTTCCCCAGCAGAGAAGGGGGCCCAGAGACACAGAGAGACAAAGAAAGGAGCCCAGAAGAGCTGGGCAGATACAGGCAGCCTTCACACCTGGCCAGAGTGCAGAGAATGTCAAAGACCATCAGAGATGCGTGTCTGCTCCTGGAGCCACAGCTGTCCCCACTTCCTCCCCCACATTGAGGCTGCCCCAGCCGAGTTCTTAAGGGGGGTGTGACATGGGCCCTTCAACTTGGAGAGAGGAAGGGTGCAGAAAATGAAGAACAGATCAGCCACTCAAGTGAGTTGGGGAAACTTCTCTCTCATTCTACTTAAAATAATAGTTATCTTATTGGAAAAGCAATCTGTGCCAATACTAGAAAAAAGAGAAGACTCAGAAAAACAAAAAGTAGAAACAAATGGGAACATAAGAATCCCAGTGTGCACCATATGCATATTGGTAGGAAGAGAATAGATCCCACCTCTTCCACCCACAACTGGCAGGACACACACACACACGCACCCTTCCTATAAATGCCTGACTTGCTTGGCGAAGGGCACAGAACCCACAGAAGTG
This sequence comes from Eidolon dupreanum, assembly GCA_028627145.1. Lineage (NCBI taxonomy): Eukaryota > Metazoa > Chordata > Mammalia > Chiroptera > Pteropodidae > Eidolon > Eidolon dupreanum. The sequence goes on along the minus strand of CM053515.1, from coordinate 18,008,181 downwards.
AGGTGGCCCACAGGACAGTCCTAGTGATGATATCTTTACCTGCTTCCCTCCACCCTGCCCCAGTCCTCCAGGGAGTGCTGCTGCTCTCTGCACAGGTAGGAGCTGCCAGACATGGAAAGAAGGCAAATGCTTGCTGTACCGCTGGCTTTTATACTCATGCTAACAACACCCGTCTGAAATAAAAAGCTGCCCCATCTCTACACTTCCATTTAAGGGCCTGTTTTGAAACATCGGGTTCTGCTGGTTCTTGATCCTGACTCAGTGAACCCATCAGAGTACGAGATATGGCAGAGTCTGTGTCCAAATGTCCCTGAAAGGAACCTCTGTCTACCTCCCTAAACCCTGCACCTCCCCACCTAGAAATAACTAACTGTGTAGAACATGGTGAATATATGTATGCAGAGAGAGAGAAAGAGAGAGAGAGAGAGAGAGAGAGAGAGAGAGAGAGAGAGAGAGAATGGGTAGTAAATCTCCAGTCAACATTTTTAGTTTTTTCTTTGTTTTACAAAAAAGGGAACCGTCACCCTTGAGTCCCTTCTTGTTGATACTTTTGCTGGAAATAGTAAACGATAAAACACAGGACCTGTCAAGAGAGTTTTAGATGAGCTTAAAAGTGCCTCTGGGAGACTCACTCTCCCCAGCTAGATGGCAGCTTCCATGAGGGCCAAGCTCTCTCCTGTGTTTCTGCTACACCGTTCACAAGGGTTACCGAGCCTTTAAACAGTAGATGCTCTGTAAATATTTGTGGACTGAAAACTCATGGAGTAAGAGATGGTGTTCCCTTCATTCATACATGTGGGAGGGTCTACCTATGCCTGCCCTGTGCCGGTTGGCTAATATAACAGATGAGTAAGGCCTGGTGTCTACATGAAGCTCACAGTCTAACACCTAATGGTGTTGAAAGACCTTGTAAGGCATTTTCCTGAGGGATAACTTAGCTTGGTGCTAGGGGCAGAATCCCGGGCCCAGTTCTGGAGTTCTGTAACTGAGCGATTTCAGAACCTGAATTAGAATTGTAGAAAACCCTTGCAGTGTAGACCTGGGAAGGATTTTAGGGGTTAAATTAGAAGTTTCTTCTGAGATGCCTTTGGATACTAAGAATGTGTCTTCCTCATCCGATCCAGCTGTCCATTAGGGGACTGTTGCCCCCATCGGGGCAGCAGGGGTAGGGCCAGCATCTGCCCAGGACTGCTGGCTCTCACCACGAGGGCAAGCGTTGGCCCAGCTTTGACACGCTAACCCGAGCACCTGTCTGTCTCTGTCCCGCCTCTCCCCAGCCACTCCTTCCAGGAGCTGAACGCCAGGTGCAGGCTCTCCTGAGCAGGTATGGCCCAGAAAAGCTGTACCAGGTGACAAGCAACATCCGTGGGTCTGGAACCCTGGACCTGACACTGCTGCAGGGCCAAGTCGTGGCCCTCCTTCAAAACAAGGACACCAAAGGCAACAGCAGCCGCTGGCTGGTGGACACTGGGGGTACGTGGGACTTTGTGGCCCTCCCCCTCCCTCTAAGAAAGCCACCCAGCAAGAGCCAGTGGGGAGACAGGGGTGGTCTTGTGGGCCAGAGTCTGGCTGTGAACATCCAGACAGGGAATGAGCACAGGTCAAAATGCAGGGCTTGGGGTACAGGTGGCCTAACGTGGTGCGTGAAATGCTAAAAAGAGGAGTTTGAGTCTTTCACTGTAACATCCATTGTCAAGCAGCGACTGTGTGCTGGGTATTATGCAAGGAAGACAGGGACCCTGCCTGGGGGACCTCAGAAACCACTGGGGTAGAAAGACTTCAGCACCTTCGGCATCACCTTGGAAGATGGAGATACACAGAGAAGGGATGCTTAGCTCTCGGCCACATGAACGAGCGTCTCACGTCCAGATTGAGAGAGGTGTTACCTTGTCCCCTCTGCACTGGTCACACCCTTGAGATGTGCCGCTCAGGTTTGGGTGCCCCTGTGTAACCGGAGGCAAGTGGCAGCGTGAACCCAGGAGGAGATGGCCCAGCAGAGGACATGTGACACGCAGGATGAGGGTTACACAGGATCGTTGGGAGGGGATATAGTGACAGTTTTCCCATTTCAGACAGTTTATTATTATAATCGTTACTTAAGGATCTTAATGTGTATTGCAAAAAACAAAATTAGTACCTAAAACCATGATTTTATTCATACTGTATAGTGCAAGAAGAATTTTAAAGAGGTGAGCCTATTAAAAAATTAAGGAAACAGCACAAATCCAGCAGAAATCATGATTCACGTAGAAAAACAGCTGAACGGGAGTTAAAACCAGGCTCCTGGGGTCAAGAGACCTGAGCGTGGCTCCCAGCAAGGCCACTTTACTAGCCCTTTGACCTTGGAGAGGTTACAGAGCCTCTCAGAGCTGGGAGCTTGGTTGGCTCAGCATGAAAATGGAGACAGCACCGACCAGAGTGCTGTGAAGTCTAGGTAATCAGTGCCAGTCCTTGCACCTCGGGCGCTCTCGGGCCGTGGTGGCCATTCATAACGACAGCAACCAGAGCGGCACTGGAGGAGTCGTTACGTGAGGAAGAAACTGGGAGCACTTGGAGAAGAGAAAGGCAATTTCTGCCTCCTGGGAGAGCGGCCTTGCTCGGGGCTGCCACCGGGGGGAACGGGACCAGTGGCGCCAGCACCGGGAAAGCAGTCTTCCTCCCAGTCCAAGGAAACACTTTTTCTTCTGTCAGAGCTGTTCAAAACAGAGCGGGCTGCCTCAGGAGGGAGCGAGCTCCCTGTCTCTGGAGGCGTGCAAGCAGAAGCTAGAGACTGTGAGTGCAGGGTGCGGGGTGGGTTTGTGAGCTTCCTAGATGAGCTTTTCAAGCCCTCTTTCCTGCCGAGAAGCTGTGTTGGCGGCGTTGACATCTATGAATGGTGGCGACTTCCTCTGTCATGAAGTGGGCGGAGAAGGTGGCCCACAGCTGGATAACATTCTGCATGTTCCGTAGGACATCGAGGATACGTACCAGCTGGGAGACTGGAGCGGTACTGCATCGTCCCCGGCGAGGAGAAGCTCAGAGGGCAGGCCGGGCCTCCTGAGGGCTTCCGACATCTATCACCAGAGCCCACCCCAGCCCCCGCCCCCTCCATCCCAACCGGGACCCAGGTGAGTCTGGGAGAGGAGTGGGGGCTTGCCTTCCAATGGCCACCTGGATTAGGGCTCTAATTTTCCTCCTACCTGAGGGGGCTACCATCCTGTGAGGCCAGGGCCTTGATCAATGGCCACACCAGTGTCCTGGCCAGCCAGGGGCGGGGCCTGGAGAAAGGAAGTGACGATACCTGCTACCACATGTAGTTAGACACAGAAGGCCGCATTTTGTCTGACTCTATTGATACAAAATGTCTAGAAGAGGCAAATGCATAGACACAGAAAATAGATCAGCAGTTGGCAGAGGCTGGGGGCAGGGGCAATGGGAAGTAACTGCTAACTAGTGATGGTTGCATAACCTTGTGAGCAGACTGAAAACTACCTGTGTGATTTTGAATAAGTTCCTTGACTTCTCTGAGTCTCAATTTCCTTACCTGAAGAATGGGACGAATAGTTACAAAATTGTGAAAGTCAAAGCCAGACAAAGTGCTGGAACAGAGCCTATCACATTGTGGATGTTAGGGGTGGAGGTAGCAGGAGGAGCCATCGTCTTTGGCACCGGGGATGTGTTTATGTTGGGATGACTGCCCGGCAAGAGGGACAGAGTTGCCGGGAGGGATGAAGATGAACAGCCTCTCTGGGTTGCATCTGTCTGTTTTCCCAGCCTGATCAATTCTGTGTCCCTCCCCATGTGTTTCAGGTGGTGGCAGTGTACCCCTTTGTGGCCAGAAGCAGCCATGAAGTGAGTCTGCAGGCAGGCCAGTCTGTGACTGTCCTGGAGGCCCAGGACAAGAAAGGAAACCCGGAATGGAGCCTTGTAGAAGTGAACGGACAGAGGGGATACGTGCCTTCTAGCTTCCTGGCCAGGGCCCCAAGCCCAGCTCCATGGGGCTGGGGCCTGCCCTCCTAGGGCGCCTTCCTTAGAGCCCATGTTACCAAGGGATGGACAGGCTTGGAGACTGTGACTCTGGGAGGGAGGAAAAGCAAAGAGAAGGCGGGGTAGAAGGGGACATCAGGCCAGGGTGGGGTGACAGGCACCCAGCAGGCAGCCAGAAGAGGAGGGTGTGCCCTGGTGTGTGTGGGCGTGACAGGCTCCCACTGGGACGGCTCACAAAGTCGTTCCAACCCGGAGTCACAACACCCTGGATGGCAGGTCAGGGGGATCAGGACTGGCTGAAGGCCAGTCCTACCTGTGCCCCCATCTGCGCCCATGGAGAGACTCACCCGGTGAACGTTACCTGTGTGCTGTGTGCAGGGAGTGGTGCTGGAGAATCCTCCAACTGCCAGGTCTGACAGCTCACTTTTCTGCGTGTGGTATCAGGAGTCACCACAGCCATCCAGTCCTCTTTTATTTCTCCTCGCTGGGAGCTTAGTAATCTTGGGCAGTGGACCCCCTCTAGCGTGAGAGCGAGGGCTTGTCGGGCCAGAGGAGGGGTTCCCAGGAGACTCTTGCCCGGGCATGGGAGTGGCTGTGACCAAGTCATAGTTCTGGAATATATGTAGGCAAATTCAGAACTGCCCCAGGGAGGAGGAGATTTTGAGGGTGTGTTAAGTGGGGTGGGTGAGGCTGCTGGCAGCAGTTATACACTGCAACTGTTTTCTCTGGACTAGGGGACAAAGGAGCATGCAAATCACAGAGGAAACTGTGAAGCAGGTGATTACAGGCCTGGTGGGTGGGGAGACTTGGTCATGGCTTGGTTTCCTGTTTCTGGAAGAAGGGGAGCCAGGGGAACTCCCAGTAATTTCAGGAGGCCGCTAGGGGCCTGGAAGCAACCGTGGACATGATGTCAGTTGGCTGTGAGACCTTAGACATAGGACACAACCTCAGGTCTCCCATCCATAAAGACCAGACTCACAGGGTTGAGGCCGATGATGTGGGAGCCCCTTGCACATCGTGAAGCGGATGTACATGTGAGTTGCCTTTAGTTGCAGGGTGTTTGGGGAGTGATCTCAGTATCAGCATCTCTGTCCACTTTCCATTCCTGTGCCCATGGCAGGCACTGTTCGTCAGCGTGACGTCCTTTCCAACCAACCCAGGATCTGCCACAGGAGCCTTCTCAATACTGCATTCTGGGTAGCCAAACTCTCAAACTCCTTGAGATCAAACCTATTATTATCCCTTTGTAGAACCTGGAAATGGAAGCCCCTGAAAATGGTTCCTGTTCAAGAAAGACCGACTCATTGGGGTGATATTGGGTGTGGCCACTGTTGAATCATGATCTCTAGGTTGTTGCTTTGGGCTAAGATAAATTACAAGAGTCACAGAAGAGTATAAAGGTGATCCAACATGGTCCTTAATACAGATTTTGGAACCAACCCAAGATAGAGTGCATGTAAAAACAGGTGTCAGTTAAGACTTATTTCCAAGAACATCTGTTATTAATGTAACTATAAGCTCCAGTTTTTAGAGGGCATTTAAGAAACATATACATACAGGTCAGTGTCAGCCTGTAACTCACCTCCTTTGGGCTTGTGAAAGCATGAAGACTACATAATGCGGGAGAAACTCAATCCCCATAGCCCTTTTCCCAGCCCCAAATTCACTTTAAAAGATGCTCTTGACTCATTTTCCTTTCCCTTTCCTGCTCAGATTTCTGATACAAACAGGAAGCATAGGGGAGCATATAATAAAAGGAGAAATCCATCTGTGGTTCCGCAGCACTCGCTGAGAGTTTGCTGTGTGCTGGAACCTTAGCTCGGGGCGTCTTCACATGGCTGCTCGTTGCGGTCGCCCGGGCAGCTTTCCACTGTGACTGACGCCAGGACCTCACCTGGAGTTTCTGATGGAAGTGGTTTGGGGTGTGGCCCAGGCCTCTGGAACTCAGGTGCTTAGTGTGTGGCCAGGGTTGGAGACCTCTACCCTAGATACCCAGTGGTGGATGAGAGAGACCTGGGGTCAGAAATGACCACGAGCTGTAAGCTAGGATGTGCCCAACCGAGCTTTGTACTAGCTCTGATGTTTTGAACAGGCAGCAATAGAGGTGGTTTGAAATAGGACAGCCTGTTCTGTCAGGTCCCAGAATGTATATTTATAAGTGCCATTAAAAGGGACCTGAACGAAATTGGATGTTTTGTAGGCATAAGGGAGAAAACTGAAATACACTTAGAACCAAATCTATCTCATGAAGGGAAAATAAAGTATTCAGTAGCACATGGGTTGCAGTTTCTCGTGGATGAGATTAAAAGTCACTGAAGGGTGAGAAAATGCATATTGAGAAGATGAAGAATGGCCTGAATTTTCTCCAGGGGACTCTGTATAATGTGCCTTTCCCCACCAAAATGCCTAGAACCATTGCACTGTGTCTTGTTTATTTCACTGCTGGGCTGTCACATGTTGAACTTGCTAAGGCGTTTGCCTGTAAACCCAACAAGACTTCTAGGAGTTGAAGACTGATTCACAGCGGCGCCCCTTGCTCCCTACAGTGGAGTGAGACCTCTTTAAGCTTTTGGGCCCCAGCCCAGTTTTGGACATGAGGACAAGATTATAATATCAAAGGAAAGATGAGTGAATTCTCGGTTAATGCAATGAGATCTAGCTTGGTGAATAACTGATGTGAACTACTGGGAATAAAGGACTTCAAAGGTGAAAATGTCTCCGGAATTTGTGTGACTCTATCCATTGGATAGTCAGTTACCCCAGTGTGACATTTGTTCACTGGATGCTTGCTGTACATAAAAATGGTACCCCATTCATCCACATGTTTATTTAAGGAGTATCTACAGCACACCTTTGGTGCTTCGAGGAGTTGACCTTAGGTCACAGCAAGAAACCATACAGATGGGGGCCTTTTCTTCCCAAAGCCCACAGTCTGGAGAGAGAAGCAAGTCAACAGTTAGTCAAATGCAGCATTAAGTGTTAGGATAGAACAATAACAGATGCCACTGGAGCCCGAGGGTGGGGCCAACCCCTACTTGGATATGGCAGCTAATGAAGGCTTTCTGAAAGAAATGACGTCCAAGCTGAGGCCCAATGGATAACTAGGGTTAGGAGAAGTTGGGAAGGAGGGCATGTGCAAAGGCCCAGAGGTAAGAGTGAGCACGGTTTGTCAGGGACCTGAAAGGCCATAGAGCTAAAACACAGGGTATGGGTAGAGGCGGTGGATGCAGTGAGAGATGGTTTAGGTCAACATGGTAAGGAGCTTTGGGTTTTATTCTAAGGGCAGTGGGGTGGGGCACTAAGAGGTTTGAAGCGGAGGAATGACACACCCAGGGTTTCTATTTTTAGGATGCAAGCTCTGGTTCACCCCAGACTCTCCCTAAGCATCTGTCTTGTGCCTCAAGTTCTATACATATTGCTCAGATAAACATCCCAGAGGGGCTGGGAACACAGAGGCCCAGTTTCTGAGGAACCTCCCAGCCAGCTGGAGAGGCAAGACATGCAAGCATCAGGCAGTTACTTGACACTCCAGGGCAGGAAACAAGAGGGAGATTTGGTGGGGGCGTGGGATGGGGGCTGAGGTGGTTAAGGAGCCTTCCAGGAGGAGGTGGGGCAGGTGCTGGGCCATGCAGGACAAATAAGATTGGAGAAAGCAAAAGGGGAAAGAGAGGCCTTTGCAGGCCTGGGGAGGTAGTGTGGTGCTGTGAAAAGTGCCTGGCACTTATTTGGCCTTAGAAAACATGAGTTCAAGGCCTACTTAACCATAGGCAAGTAGCAAATGCTCTTATCTTGATTTCCGCATATGATAAAGTTTGATGAGGGTCCCCAGCCTCCCCTGTCCTCCTCACTCAGCCCCTGAAGTACTCATTGTAGAGTTCTGGCTTATCTCGAGTCCCTGGCTCCCTCTTCCAGGACCCAACTTCCAGTGTAGAAGAGTTGTTTTAGGGCCTGTTAAGGCAGGGAAGAGACTGAAATGCCTTGGACTGGTGTTAAGGAAAGAAAGAGCTGGTTTTCCCTCCTGGCACATCACTAAGAGCTAGGATCCTGAACAATCCATTCGCTTAACCTTTCTTATCTGTTTTTTTCTCTGTAATTTCTGAACTTACCTTTTCTTTTTTCTCATCTGTAAAATGGCTGCAATTCCTGTCCTCACAGGATGGCTGAGAGGAGTAAGTGACGGCGCATGTGGTCCTGGACCACAGCGGAAGCATCACCAACGGGCAGTGAGGGAACATGTGAACTATGGCCACCAGGTGGCAGCAGAGCTCCACTGGTCAGCTGAGGGAGGCCTGGAGGTGCTGTGGAGTCAAACTGAAATAAATGCCCATTGGCGCTGGGCAAGTGGTGCAAATGAGAGGAAGAGCCAGGTGAAGGACATTAGGGAGTGGTGGGGACTGTGTTGGAGCAACTTCTTGGCTCCCATCTACGTTGCCACATCAGAATGAGGGCTCAGTGGGCCCACATTCTGATTTTTCAAGAGAAGCCAGAAACTAGGGTTTTGTTTGTTTGTTTTAACCTTTTGATGTGAAGTATTCTGTGTGGAGATTGTGTGGGTCACAAAAACCCATTCTTGCATCTTCTGCCTGAGTGTGGGTTGACGGTCCCGGGGGGGATGGGAGGGTGGAGAACAGTGAGCCCCAGGTCAGGAGGATGGGAAGTGGGGGTGAGGCATCTAGGGAAAAGGCTGCTTGTCTTGATTCTGGGGTCTTGGGCTTCTGGGCACATCAGTAGAGCCTCTGGCCTGAGGAAAGAACTGGTACATTAATAACGACCACCATAGCTTCTATTCGCTACTCACAGGACGGTTGGAGGTTTACATGGTAGCACCCACTTTATATGATTAATCCAGAACCTGGCACGTAGGAAGCTCTCAAGAGCTGCAAACTAAAAAACCAAATACAAATCTCAACAGTAGCCAGCCACGGAGAACCTCATTCTGTAGGCATTTCACCAGATGCACTGGTGTTGCTGTTGGGATTGAGGTCTTAGTCTCTACCACACAGCAAGGCTGAGGTTGGGGACACAGATCCAGCTGCCAGTCCTAGAAGAGGGTCAAGTCAAGTGACAGCTGTGAGGCTGGGAGGCAGCAACCCCCGGGCACACTCTCCAGGGATATGGGGGAGGTGGCAGATGTCCAGCAGGCAGTCAGAGCCCCAAGGGGGAAGTTGAGGACAAGATAGAGATATAGGCCAGCTCACAGAGAGGGCAGTGGGGTCCCAGTCTTTGGGTTGAGGTTCAAGTACCAGTTCCTGGGGACTCCAGGGAGAGGCTCCCTAAAGATATGGAGATCATGGCAGGAGGCAAGATTGAGAGCTGGGTGCAAGCTTAGGATTCAGCTTTGAGTGCAAAGGACTTCATGTTGAGCCCTAGGGACTGTCTGAAACCCTCTTATCTGAGGACAGGATTGGACCAAAGGAGCAAGGTGGGTTGGACCTGGGAGCAAGTCTGGGAAAGAGGCAAGGGAGGTCAGGAGCCCAGACTTCACAATGCCAATGCCTGAGTTCAAATTCTGACTCCACACTTACCAGCTGTTTAACCTCTGAACAAGTTACTTCATCTCTCTAAAACCTCACTTTCCTCTTTGTGGGTAAACCCAGGAATTAGCCCTACCTCAAAGTGTTGTTGGGCTGTTGAAATGGGATAAGGCATGGAAGCATTTGGTACTGTATCTGGGACATATGAGTGCTTAATAGGTGATTAATCCTTGATCATACAAGCCCATACTACTGCCTCCCAACCCCCGGCAGTATCCTTCCAAACTGCAGGCAGTGATCCCATGCCCGAATTTTCTCTTCTCTGGGCTGACACTTCCCTGTGCCTTCAAACTTTCCTCTCATGTCTGTGCTTCTGACCCTTCACCACTTCAGACTCTGAAAAATAGCCCCTCACTGCGTGATCTCTTTCAAAACTGAAAACTAGTGGATGTCATAAGAGGCCAAAGGTTGCTCCCCTGAGAACGTAGCTGTGACCATGTCCTCAGATGCTCTCTGGTGATTAGAGTCAGCTATCTTGAATTACTTCATTCTCTCAAGAAGCTTCTTCACCAGCCCACAACGCATTTGTAGATAGCCTTGCTGGTTGGGCCAGTGCTTGTGAGTCTACCTTCCCCCTACCTTTATTTTATTTTTTTCAAATTTCTAATTGTTTTTTAAAATTTATTTATTTAAATTAGTTTCAAGTATACAGTACATTGGTTAGACATCTATATAGCTCATAAAACGATCCCCCCAGTTGCTCCCTCCCTCCCCTGGCCCTCCACCTCGCCATGACATTAATACTAACTGTGTTGCTTCTGCCATGCTCCCCATCCCTGTGACGAACTATCAACTACTAATTTGTACTTCTTTAACCCTTCACCCCATTCTCCCAGCCTCCCAACCCCTCTCCCCTCTGTCACCAAACTGTCCACTATAATAAAATTTCTAAATGTTTTTATCACAAATTCTTTTTCATCTCCTCTCTTCCAGCCAAAAAAAAAACCAAAAAACAAAAACAAACAAACAAACAAACAAAAAAAACGCAGAAGGTCAGAATGGCAATCACGTAATTAAAAAACAAACACAACTACACACACACAAACTAGGGGAAAAATTTCAACACTCATCCTCTTCCCCTTTACACCATCCTCCTGGCCACCTCCCAGGCCAGAGTTTCCAAGGTATGGCATTTCCCTTAGGGGCCATGTGTCCCCACCCCTGCCTGGAGAATCAGAGCTACCAGCCAAAAACAGTTGGTCTGGATTTGCTCTTCATAGCTTATATTGTGACAAATAATGTGCTCTTTTTTTGTTTGTTTGTTTGTTTGTTTGTTTGTTTTTAAAGGTATTGTTGTATGCATGTAATATATTGTTTTTAATACAGTTGAATATGGAATTTGGATTATAGCGCTCTCCCATGAGAGTCTGTCATGCTTCTTTGCCTCCTATAAGGTACAGCACCAACAAATACCTAACCTGCAACTGCAACCCCGAAGCCACTCTTCCCCTCTCAGTAAATGCTGCCATCATCCATTCAGCTGTTCATGCCAAAAACTTGGGATTCACCCCTCTTCCTCTCTTCCTCTCTGCCCTTCACATTTAATTCTTCAGCAAGGCCTCTAAAATCTTCCCCAAATTGGTTCACTTCTCCCATTTCCACAACTTCCACTCCATGCAGAGCGGCGGCGTCCCTCACCAGGTCCCCTGCAGGTGCCTCCTGATGGTCTCTACCTTTCCACTTTTGTCCTTCACCCTCAGCCTACTCTCCATAGAGCAGAATGATTCTTTGAAAGAAGGACATTAGAGGCTGTCACTCCTCTGCTCAAAACCGGACAAAACCCAAGCTCCTTGCTCTGACCTGGAAGGCCCAGCTTGATGGGCCCTCTGCCTCCCTCTCACCGCACCCTCCGCCTTGATCGCTGTGCTAGACTTTCTCACTGTACTCGTTTGCTCTCTTTCCATCCCTCAATGACTCTAAGCTCATTCCTGACTCGGGGACTTTGCACTGGCCCTTCCCTTCCCTAGGATGCTCTTCTCCCAGGTCTGCTCAAGGCTGGCTTCTCGCCACGCAGGTCAGCTCTTCAGTGATGCCTTCACTGGCCGCTGCATCTGGGAAGCCTCCCACAATCCCCACCCCGCCCCCAACCCTCATTCATGCATCCGCCATCTTACTATTGTTATAGATTCCCTCTATATTCTTGTTTATATAGATATCATTCCCTCTTACGTTCTTGTCTGTTTGTTGTCAGATTTCCCCATTAGAAAGGAAGCTCCTCAAAGGTGGGCATTTTATACATCTTGTTTAATGCTAAATTCAAATATGCTTTAGTATGGCCCAAATGGAACATGCTTATACTGAAAAATTGCTGATGGTTTACCTGAAATGTAAATTTAACTAATTGCTCTGTGATTTAGCTGGTGATCCTACTTGAGGCTCACGGTCCCATGTCTCAGCTCATTCCTCCCTTCCCTCCGATACACACATCAGATTTGTTCGCCTCTAGCCTCGCGGGCCTCTCAGCTGCAGCAGTCCCTTGCAGAATAAAAAGGATCCCAATTCCTTGTTTGAATGCTGTGAGGTTTTGAATAGAAAAAAATATATATACTGTTCCTTCCACAAGAAGTGTTTTAGGCAATAGAGGCCTTTCCTGCTGGCGAAGGGAGGAGGGAGAGTCAGGATGGCCTTGGTTGGCCCAGACTGACTAATAAAGTGTGAAATTGACTTCATCCTCCGCCACGTCTCCCCAGCCAGTGTGTCCCCGTAGCACTCCCTCTGCTTCAGCGGATGCAAGTGCTGTCGCCATCCCCTCTGTCACTGGCAGACAGGCGGGTCATCAACGCCCACGCAGCCCGAGGGCCTAGCACTCTGCAGAGCCCTGAAGCTGTTTGGCTTCAGGCCAGGATGGGGTTTCAAAGCCAGAAGCATCGATGTGGCAGGTCTGATACACCTTCTAAGTCAGCCACTGGCCGCTCTTGTCTCTGTGCACTCCTCTGACGCTGGCTGCTAAGGCAGGGGCAGGGGCTGGGCCTGGAGTGGGGACAGCATTAGGTGAGCTCTATGAGACTGGCCACCGCCACCACCACTCTGCTCATGCACCAAATGCAGGGTTGGAGAATCAGAGCAAAAGAGAGCAATAAAATCAGGGAGCTCAGGGGAGCCTCTGGACACCTTCAGGGCTGCTTGGAGGATGATGGAAGCCCCCAGACCCCTCCATCTACCAGCACAGGGCCCTTTTGAGATCTATTTTACTTGCTCCTGTTTAAGATTTTTTTTTTTTTTTTTAGGAAGAAAGAGATTCCATGGCTCTAATAGGTCCTAAAACCAGTGATCTATCCAGCAGTCTTTCTCCACTGTGTCTAATCACCTGGGTGACTTAGTAAGAGATAGGGACTCTGAGCCCTGTAGTGTGTTTGGCTGCTCAGCATCCACTTCCTCTTCCCAGGAATGGCCTCTGTGTTCTCTTACAGAGTCCTCCCTGCCCTACCCACAACCCCAGAGGCAAGAATGTTTCTCGGGCTGGGCCAGTCATGGGCAGAATAATCAGCCCAGGGTGAAAGCTCGCCAGAGCGGCAGCCCCAGAATCTTGGCAGAGCTCTAGGGGAAAAAATGCTCTCTTTATCGGAGGCTCTAGGCTGGTAGTTCACAGTTTGGAACTGCTGGCTAAGAATAAAGCCAACACAGAGACAAACCATGACTAGAGATTAGAGACAGAAACACACATTCACACACTTTCTGCCATGTTATGAGCACCTGGATCCAGCTATGTCTTTAGCTTATCCTTCTGAGCTATTAAGATATGTGAGACAACAAATTACTCTTTTTTTTTGCTTCAGCCAGTTTGAATTGCAATTCTGCCACTTGAGATTGAGAAAGTCCTGACTAATCCACAGACCCCATCTCAAATCTATCAACACCGTGATCTCCATGGATTGAGTCCAGGAGTCTGGACTTTTCAAAAAGCTTCTGAAGGAATTCTGATAAAATGTCACCACTTTATAAGGCATTGTTGGGTTGTATTTGAGATCCTGGTTCAATGTTTCAATGTCACACAGATAAAAGTGATCTTTCCATTAATGGCCATTATAACTATATGTTAGAACCCTACGCGTGGTCTCAATGCTCACAGGTTGTTCAAGTGCAGGCTACTCTTCCATTTTAGAGATGAAAATACTGAGGCCTAGCGAGGTGAATTAATGTATTCAAGGGCATGAACCTAGAAATATGAGTCTCTGAAGCTGGTCCTCTGTTCACCATATTACACTCCCCAGAATGGCGATGCGCCTTGCCGACAGCCTCAATAGCTGGTGTTGAAAACGTCCTCTCTTTTTAGACTCTCTCTCAATAAGTAAAGCCTATTTGAGTCACTTAGTGTACTAGGACTACGATAAAAGAGGATGCTAGTGCAATTGGCTTAAACAAAAAGGGAAATTTATCACACTACATTCTAAGAGTCCCAACGTAGGATGGCTCCAGGGTTGATTAATCCAGTGTCTCGGTGTCATAAGGCTTCAAGTTCTTTCCATTTTTCTGCTCTGTCCTCTTCAGTGGTCAGCTGACCTTCAGGGAAGCTCTCCTCTTGGTTACAAGATAGATGCTACGCTTCCAGACACAATGTCCAGCATAAGGTTTTGGTCAGTTTCTTCCTCTGTGTTTCTTTATCAATGAAGAAAATGGTTCTGGAAAGCCCCCCCTCCCCACATATCATTGGTCAGAGTCACATGCCATGTTCATATCTAGTCCAGTCATTGGCAAGAGCGGTTGAGCATCACCATGGAGCTTTGGCCAATCATGATTCACCCCAAGGCTGGGCTGAGTGGACACCTGAATACAGCACAGGGCTCTTCCAGAAGGAAGGAAGGGGATGAAGGGTGTTGGGTAGTGTCTGTGCACAATTCCTCTCCTGCCCCCTGGGTCTCCCTCCCTGATTCTGGGGCCAGGCTTCAGAGGCAACTCTGTTTTCATAAGTCATGATCCTTGCCAGGAGGTCAACATTCAAAGTCCAAATTCCTCTCTATGGCTCCCTTGCCTTTTCTTCCAGTCCTCTCCTGTAGCCAGTAAGGCATTCTGAAAGAATGCGGGACTTTCCCTCTAGCACCCTGAGGTGCTTGACTTCCTTTACTACCAGTTCACTGGGGTGCTAGGAGGACTAACACGGCATGTGTGGTAGTGAGCGCGTGCTGTTGCTTGCCCATCACCTGGCTTTCCTGCTTCTAATTACAGAATGCACATTGTCCCTTAGAGACACACCCTTTCTCACTCTCCAGCGCTGTGGTGAAAGTGAAGAGGAATTTTCCATTGAAATGGCTAACATTGTAATCAGCTCTTTGTTCTGCTTCTGTAGACATGCTTGCTGCCTAGGCTGGAGGGCAGGGAGACCTCAAGATCAACGGAAGACTTACCCTTCCCTCTGATTATTCTATCTAGATAACAGATATATTGCCTTTGTTTGTTAAGTCCTATAAAAAGTAAGGTTACCCCTGAGCTCCAGGCCCAGATCTTCAGAGTCCTAGCTCTTCTGAGGCCACTGGCATAATAAACCTGAATTTTCCGACTCTCTGAGTGGTGCTTGATTTCTCGTCGGTCTGATTTTTCTGCAACATAAGCAACACTGGCTCTCATGGTACCCCCAATCTTAGGAAGTCTCTTCTCCTGCATCCTGGGGCATGTGACTTAGGTCTATTCAGTTATTGTGTTCAGTGGCTCTTGCCATAGGACTTGGCTTGGGGTAGAAAAATCTCTGTTCCATCACAAATTTTGTAATTTTGAGAAGATCATTTAATCTCTATGTGCCTCAGTTTCTTCTTCTGTAAAATGGGAATAATAGTTGTCTTCACAGAACCCCAGTCTGTCCTATGAGAGCCAATCCTGGGCCTTGGGCTCAAACTCTTGGAGGAGAGAAATTCGATTTCTGCTAAGGTTGTCAAACTACAAGCTTTGAGTCTGGAGCTTTCAACAGCCATTTTGCAACTTCCAAGGGGAGAGCTGGTCTAAGAATGAAGCTAACACAGAGCTGAGAGACTGAGACAGAGAGACTAAGCTGCTGTATCCAACTGGGCCTGATGCCAAACAACCCTGTACATCTCAGTCACATGAGCCAATAAACTTTCCTTTCTTGGTCAACTGGTCTGAGTTGGCATTCTGCCCCTTGCAGTGAAAAACAACTAATATAGCATGTGTTTTTGAAAAAGTTGAACTGTGCTCTCCTTTGGCTGAGTTGTATATGTGTAAAGGGGAGTAACTAAGGAGAGATAAGATTGGGAAATTAGGCTGCAGATACATGGCAGGGGGCCTTGAAGACTTTGAGATGAACCATCCTGTCTCTAAAACCAGGGGGAATGCAGGATCTCCTGAGGCCAGGTGATTCCAGGAGTTGCCAAACAGGCTGAACTCTGCCCCCAGGGATCAGGTTAATGTTTTTGTAGCTGCTGATAAAGTAGAAATCTTGACCTGAGGCACGATTGACCCTCCAGGCATGCTTTCACCAGGGGAGAGTTGGGTGAGTTCTGTGTAATTGAGGTTTGGAAGACAGGAGCTACTGGCATTTATCAATTGCTCCTGTTGGCCAGGGATAATAGGGGTGGGGAGAAACCCAGTGCAGTTGATGAAACAGTCTTGGGATATCAACAAATGTGTCCTCATTCCTCTGGAATTGCCAAGAATAGGACATGGGCAGTAGAGGAAAGAACATTACCTCCCTTCTCCTATAAGACCTACTTCTATTAATGCAGTCTGAGATTGTGCTCACTTTGGTGGCAGCTCATTATGCTTTGTATTTAAAAATGTCATACATGCTGCTACTATGTCATGTCTCCCCAGTCACCCCAGTTCTTCAAAGCCCTCTCCCACCTTGGGAAAAATTACTCTATGTTCAACTCCTTTTCCAGAGTCCATGAGTCAAAATTTCGTCCTCTTCAGAAGGTGGAGTGGTCAAGGAGGAGATAAGAAACCATCTCTCATTCTTTTTTATTCTTCAGTAGCAGCCAACAAAACAAAACAAAACAAAACAAAACAAAACAAAACAAAACAAAAAAACACATATTGATATATTTGTAAAGTAACTGAACACACTTAGGTTTATGTCTCCAAACCATCATCTATCTATACACTTGGCAAATTTGTTTCTGACAGAGCCTCTGAGAATCTGTCCCTCCCTGGTGACCCTGTCCCACCCGCACACGCTCTGTGCATTCCACTGTCTTGTAAAGGAGGTCTTCATTTATGTGTCTAATAGGCACAAAGCCACTCTTTTTTCTGATTTTGCTTCCAACCGAGTCCAAAATACATGAAGCAAGCTTAATTCTTCATATACATGATCTCATTTTTAAAATTTAAATAATACTATGTACAGACATTGATTCTGCTGCTCTACAAATATTAACTCGTTTAATCCTCAAAATAACCCATAGTAACAATTGTTATTCCCATTTTACAGAAGAAGAAATTGAGGCACATGTAGATTAGGTGACCTTTCCAAAGTCACAGAATGAGTGACAGAGCAGAGATTTGAACCCAGGTAGTTTGAACTCTTAAACCTATGCTAAGGATAGGCAAACTTTTTCTATAGAGGGCTAGTGATATTTTAGACATTTGAGTGCCATATATAGTCTCTATCCTAAGTCCTCAGGTCTGTCATTGGAGTACAAAAGCACTCATAGATAATACATAAATGAATGAACATGACTATTTGTGAATAAAACTTTATTTAGAGACACTAAAATTTGAATTTCGCATCATCTTCAATGTCATGAAATAGTGCTCTTCTTTGGATTCTCCCTGCCCCCACCCCCAACCATTTAGAAATATAAACTCCTTTCTTTGCTTGCAGGTCATATAAAAACAGGTGGTGAGCCGGACTTGGCCTACAAGCTGTCATGTGCTGACTGCTGCTCTATGCTATGCTGTTGTTCAACAAGATCCTTACAGCTCACCTTTTACCAGCTCCATTTTTAAGACTAAGAAATTGAGATTAGAAGAGGTAATGACTTGCCCAAGATTACACAGTGTATAGGTGAGAGAGTCAGGATTCTCACCCAGGTTTGTCTTGACACAGAGGTTTGAGTGATAAGACAGCTGGCAGAGTCCCGGGGTGGGCAGGAAACAGAGTTGAGCTGGGGGCATCAGTACTGTCTACCTTGCCTTAAAACCATCATGCACCAAATGCTGGAGGATCCCCCTTCTCCCTCCCTCTCTTCCCCCAGGAGCTCAGTACAGCAGTCTGGGGCCTCTCTGCCTTGATCTGTCACTAAGGTTCTATTTTCACACACTCCCGGGACTCGCAACACACTGAAATGCTCTGCCTTGCAAGTCTGGAGCCAGAGCCCCAGAAAAACCCAGAGACTGTCTTGACTTGGTCTGATCTTGCCAACCACAGCCATTAGGGGAGGGCAAACCTGGTCTAAAAGGGCCTTGAGCTACCACTGGTGAGAACCTTCAGCTCTGACCTGGATAAGACTGGGAAGAGGAGGTAGGGGAAGGCATGGAGGAGGGAGAGAGACAGAGCAGAGGGGCAAAGAGAGCAACAGAGAGACAGAAAGAAACGTGGAGTCAGAGAGAAATGGAGACACATGCACACAGGCGCACAAAGAAACATCCTGTGACAACTGTTTTTCTGAACTATTTCCTAGTTCCTCACCTTTGCAGGCACAGAAAAACCAATATCGCAGCAGAAAATTTCCCTGTGTTACTAATTGTTAATAACCCTTTATTTATTTTGTCTTTTCTAGGTTTCCATAACCTTAACTTCATTCAAACCAATGAATGAGCAGACCCTGAGATGGGCGGTGCAGAGTCATTTGCCTGAGGAGGGACGAGGGGCACAGAGAGCTCCAGCAACTCGCAAAGATCACGGAGCAAGCTAATGGCCAAGCTAGGACCAAGACTCCTGACTCACATAAACGCTATCCCCAGAAGCAACAGCTCCCCAGCGCTGGCTCACTCTAGGCTCACTAGTGGGTAGCTCTTGATTTGGGACTGTACAGAACCCATCCTCTCCTAAAAGAGCCTTAGTTTCATTAAGGAAAAATGCCTCTCCCCCACTGTCTTGGGGCAGGGGTCCTTCTTGGCTCCTTCCTCCCACTGCTGGCCTGAAGTCAAAGGGATCATCTCCCTCCTCTCTTTACCTGGGTAAATCGCTGGGGATATTGATCTAAAATGAGCTTTCCCAGGGTGTTGACTCTGGCAAGGACAAGGAAATGGTTTCTGGCTATTCTTTGTGGCACTAGCAGTTGTGGGATCATTGATAGCATCCCCACCTCTGTCCCTGTTAAAGGCAGTGACTGTTTTTCCTACTTCCTGCTTCTTGGCCCACAGAGTTCCCTTAATTCCTGCTGACTCAAGCCTGCTATTCTAGCCTTTCATCAATTACATAGGCTTTCACTGGCCTTCCAAAAAAATCCCCTTCACTTTAGCTTATCGTGTTTACACCAAGAACCCTGTCTGATACAACCCCCAAGAATTGAAGATCTCTCTCCCTCTCTTCCAAAACTTGCTCCAATTTCTTCCTTAAGAAGATGGTTTGGGTCCCCCAGAGCTAATCCCCAAATTTCCTAACATAAATTTTTATAGGAAAAAGCAAATAAACACAAAAGAATATGCTTCCAAAATGTTGTAAGGGTCAATGCAGGTGGTAAGATTACTAGAGCGTTTTATTTTCCCTCTCTGCTCATCTTTGTCTTCTGAAAAATTTTTTCCCATGTCCATGTCTGTACACTCCATTTATGATTAAAACAACAACATTTCCATGTGTGTTTGTACAATTGAAATTAGAGAAACTGAGATACTAAGAAAAGGGCAATAAAGCTCTTTGTCATGCTGAAGGAGTGAGCCCCTGTCCCCCTCCCCGTCTCCCCCCCCCCCCCCCGTGTCCCTGCGTGGGTGTCCTTGAGAAGGAGACTCGGTCAGGGTTTTGGCACTGCACTGCTGCCCGTTATCACCTGCTGGTAGGGGTGTAGTTATTGACAGAACTGATATCCCATTGGCTTTGTTGTAGGCATGACTCAGGAGAAGTCCTCCACCCTCTTAGCCCCCCAGCTCTCCCCACATTAATAAGGAAGAGACGGGACTAAATGACCTCTAAGAGTTCTACTGCTCAATTCTGGGGCCTTTCTGAAGTTCATTGCCTGATGTAAGCTGCATCCAAGAGAGAAGGTGAAATCCTACTCTCTGGGAGAAAGACACTTAAATGTCCCATGTAGTCAGCACTCTTTAAGTTGCACAGGACAAAAACCCACATCAAACTCGCTTAAGAAAAAAGGAAATGCACTGGTTCATATAACTGAAAATTTTAGACCTAGACTCAGGCTGGATCCAGGGGATAAAAGGGTATCATCAGGACTTGGTGTCTCTTAGTCTCTTCTGCTTTCCTTTGCCTGCTTCATCCTCAGGCAGGTTCTTCTCATGCAAAGACTGATGGTCACCAGCAGCTCCAGGCTGACATCTTGCCAGCTTAGTGTCTCTTCCCAGGGGTTCCAGTGAAAGTCCCAGCGCTGACTCTCATTGGACTCTGATAAGTGACATGCCCATCGCTGAACCACTCACTCACTGGAGCTGGGGTATAACTCTGTTGATTGGCCAGGCCTGGTAATGTCCCCACTCCTGAAGCTGGGAGGCAGGGTGAGTATCACTTATTCCTTAGGGCCTAAGAGGTGAGGAGCGGTACTTCACCAAAGGCAAGTCAGGAGCTGTTACAGAGGTCTGCTCAGGTTCATCTGTATCGGCAATTAGTTATTAAAATGTGTTCCCCAGATCACCACCATCAACATCACGTGGTAACTTGTTAGAAATGCAAATTCATAGGCTCCAATCCAGACCTATAAAGTGGAAGGGGCCCGGTCCTACAGGCGGTTCAGATGTATGGTAAATTTGGAAGACCATGTAAACCAGTGGATCTCGGACCTGACTTCCATCAGAATCACCTGGGGAGCTTTAACGATGCCTGGACCCCACTCCCAACGAATCTGATCAGGATAAGAGTGGGGATGGAGCCCAGTCCTTAGCGTTTTAGAAATGTTCCCATAGTGTATGATTCCAATGGTGGCCAAGATCGAAAGAACCACTGAGCTCAGAGGAACTCTTACTTTCAGCACCTTCTAGTTTATGCAATGGAGATAAACAAGGATGAGGACAGTCCCCCTGCTGTGAATGACAGTTTATTAAAGGACTTGGGAGGCGGCAACTCAAGCCAAGCAAAATGAAGTTACTAAGTGGGGGACATGTGATCCACCCAAAAGCATGGAGTCTGAACACTTTGATAAATTAATTTTTATACCCCTATAGCTGATTCACTAAGAGGAGGAGAACTAGATGGAAAAAATAATAGGAACAATTTATTGAGTGCTTATTGTATATCGGGCAATATATTTGGCTCATTTAAATCTGGCCTCAACCTATGAGTTAGGTAATAATATTAAATATGACCACAATTCTGAGAAGTAGGTAATATTAACTGTCAAAGAGGAGGACATTGAGGATCAAAGGATCAAGCAGAGCTCAGTGGCTGAGCTGGGATTCGAATCCAGGGCTGTTTGGTTCAAAAACTAGGGCCTCGAGCACCACCCTATGCTGCAGCCTGGGAAAGGTCGTGGTCTCCAGTTAGGGGTAAAGCTTGGGGAGGGGTTTAGAGGAGAATCCGCTGACCCCACACGTTTCGAGGAAAGAGCACCAACCTAGAATCAGAACCCAGGCTGCACTCACAGCTTTACTCCTGATTAGCTGTGTGACCCGAAGCAAGTCACTTCCCTAGCTGGGGCCTGAGTACCCCAATCTGTACAAGGGGTTGGCTTTAATTGGCCCTTATGGGTTTTGTTTGTTTGTTTGTTTGGTAGTTCTGCTTGGATGATGGTATGAGGAAGTTTCCAGCAGAAGAACCTGCTTCCCGGGATCCTAGGCTCTGTTCCAAAACACTCCTGTGTTCCCACCTGACCAGGTGTTCTAGTCCTGCTGGTTACTGGAGAATTGCTCCCTGGGCCAGTGGAAGATCGTGGATTTCTTCAAGGCTTACAGGGCAACACAAAGTTCTGTATGACCTGATATGGTATGATCTTAGAGACATATCATGACGTGAGAGAACCAAGGTCTAGAACGATGTGTATAACATGCTCCCCTCATGTGACACTTGTTTTTTATGCGCCTAGACCAGGAGGGGGAACTACAGCCCATGGGCCAAATCCAACCTGCTTCCTGTCTTGATACAGTTGGTGAGCTGAGAACGGTGTTTAGATTTTTCAATAGCTGGAAAACAATCAAAAGAAGAATAATATTTCATTGCATGTGAAAATGATACGAAATCCAAATGTCATTTCCCATAAATAAAGTTTTATTGGCACACAGCCACATTTCGTCATTCATATATTGTCTGTGGCTGCTCTTTCAATATAATAGAAAAGTCGATTAGTTGTGACAGAGACAATAAGCCTGCAAAGCCTAACATATTTATGATCTGGCCACTTACAGACAAGGTTTGCTGACTTCTGGCCTAGCTTATATGGAAGGAAGCACTGGAAACTGGTGACCTGAGCTCCGGAGGGCACTGAGGAGCTGGGGGATGGGGCAGGAGGGAGGCTTTTCACAGGGTACCCTTTTGGACCAATATTAAAAGTGTCAACCAACCCAAAGCACTATATTTCCATGTGTGAACATATTAGGATGTTCATATACAGGAAAATATTTCAACCGCTATATGCCAAATGAATATCCAAGGTTACTTTGAGAAAGAGTCTGGCTGGGGGATCGAAGTCAAGCAGCTTCAGTAGTAAACATGTTGGAATATTTTACAAGGAGAATCACTTCATGTATAACTTGTGCAATTCAACATCTCAAAGAATGCACACTTTCTAGAGCTGTGCATTCTTTGAGGTTTTGAGTTACGTTGGGGACTCAGTGTAGCTCCAGGCACAGGGTGAGGCTTATTGTTGGCACTAATCTAGTTACAGAATGAATACAAGTTCCCAAGAGATGTGTCTGTAGGGTGCACTCAGAGGAGAAATGCATAGTTCAGAAGGTACTCGGGTGGGGCGGGATGTCCTGGCAGGAAGGGAGAGGGAAGGCAAGAGTGGCTAAACAGGGACATCGTGCCGAGCGCCTCCTCCAACCAAGGCTGCTAACTCCTCACAGTCTGTAGGTAGCTAGGCGGAGAAGCCCTAGCCATTCTGAGAGCTGGAGGCATTTGAATCTCTCCTCCTCCTCCCCCACCAGGTCCCCAATTTTTTGTCCTTTACAATCTCTCTTGAAGGACACTAGGGGCATCTACCTGAGGCCTTATGCAAACCGGCTGTGCCTGCTGCTCCCTCAAACCGCCTTTTCGGCAAACACCATCTGTGGTGTCATTTCTTTCTACAGGTTAGACTCCTACCTGCCCTTCAGTGCTGTGAGAGTTCCCTGCCCAAGGACCAAGCCCGTGGTGGCTGCAGCAAAAGTACATGGATGTTCAGGTGCCTAGGTACTTGGCTCCAGGCACAGCTGACAACACGAGTGTCTCATACAAGGGCAAACTGAGGACGAATGTTTTTGCACTTGCCCTCATCCCTTCTTCCAGAAACAGAGCCCTTATCTGATTCAGGGAACTCTTTATGCTCAGTCCATGTAGTTGGGTGGGGCTCAACCAACCCTGGACACCAGATTGGACATGTGGTACAGGCCTGGCCAATCAAAATATTCTATTTCCCTGATCACAGTGATTGGTTCGGAGATGGGCGTGTGAGCCAGACCAAGCTAATGACTGTCAGCCTTAGGATTTTGCTGGTGCTATCGCGGGAAAGGTCCTCTTTAGAAGGGGCTGTAACTTGCAGAGCTACCCTAGGAGCTGCTGGTTTACCTCGGCCACTGCAAAGAGTGAGTCTGTCTGAGGACAAAGCTAAGACAGAAGGAAGTAGAACTGAGAACTAGTAATTGGTTTCTGATGACACTGATTCAATTGCATTCAGCTACCCCTGGTCTTCTTAGTTAAATGAACCAAATGTTCCTTTTTTTTTTCTTTGCTTAGTTGGTTTGTAGT
>CM053515.1:17840108-17984248 GCA_028627145.1 Eidolon dupreanum | reverse complement strand
AGCGAGGGAGGACAGAGCCTTGTTCTCCTGGAGATCCCACACTTTTCACAGGTCCAGGAAGTGTTGAACAAATGAGTAGGAAGGCCCAGAGTAGGATCTTATTCTTCTGCTTCCTTACAAGGGTCCAGACAGACTAGTTTCAGCATGACTGAGAAATGTGGAGTTGGGAAGAAATTATTGGCTTTTTCTTGCTCCTGTGATCTCGTCATCTATGGATGAACGAAAGAATCCCTTTAAAATTAAAGCGTAAAGAGTTTAAAATTGCTCTGAGTTCAAAAATCTAAAGCAATACTTTAGGACTATTGGCATGCTTTCATCAGCCACCTAAGTCACAAAAGCGTTCCCGTTGTAGCAGGATCTGGGCAGAAGGTTCTCATGGTCCGATGGGAAGGAGGCTGGAGGAGGGGAGTTTGCCCTAGTCCGCTTGAGAAGGTAACTTAACTAAGCGAGTAGGGGTGACTAGAACCTAATTTTCATACCAAACCATCTACTGTATTGCTCTCAATCTGGGTTCAAATCCTGGTTCTGCCTCTTGGTAGCTCTGGGGCCTTAGGCAAGTCACTTCGCTTCCTTGAACTTTGGTTTTCTCATCTGTAAAATGGGGAAAATAAAAGTACCTATGTCATGGGGCTGTTAGAAGGATTAAATGAATGAATTCACAGAAAGTGCTTAGAACAGTGGCTACTACAGAGCAGATGCTCAATAAATGTCAACTTTATTTTAGACTGCAAGAATCTAAAAGTACTGTAAATTATTCTGAGGGAGAAAATGTGATTTACTGTCATTAGAAAACAAAATGTACACTTACAATGATAAGTTCTAAGAGACAATTATTGTCATCAGTGAGTTGAGCTTTTTCTTCCTACACGGTTTTGGAAACTTTCTTAAAGATGCTTGATATCTCTTTTAACCTTAAATTCCACAGCATCAGAGGTGTTATGGAAGTCAAGGGTGGGTGACTGATGCTTCTTCTCCTCAACAAATTAAAGAGATTCTCTAAAATTTAACAGC
This sequence comes from Eidolon dupreanum, assembly GCA_028627145.1. NCBI lineage: Eukaryota > Metazoa > Chordata > Mammalia > Chiroptera > Pteropodidae > Eidolon > Eidolon dupreanum. The sequence continues at coordinate 17,983,237 of CM053515.1, read as the reverse complement.
TATAGCTCCACTGTTTTCTTAAATTCAATGAATTAAAAGTAAACCATAGATTTCTAATTATTGCCTGACAACACGAATTATACTTTGAAATGGAACATGCTGATTGTGATAATTTGCAGTAAAAATCAACTTATACATAATACGTTTTTATGTCCTTAAGTTAGTATAATGATTTTTGACCTAAAAAGGGATTGTGCCTATTTTAATTTTCTCTTACATTTTCACCCACCCCATCCCATCTCTTTCAAATGCATCAGAGTCTTCTCTATGGTGTCAATTTAGAGGAAAATTTAATTTCTCCTCTGGAATCCTCTTCACTTTCTCTGGGATTTGCTTCTCATGACTACACGCACACACAGGCCCATTTTCTCTCTAAAACTTAGCTTCCAGCAGGAGAAATCAAAGTCCCAGAGGTGAGTATGTGGCCTATAGGATTATATATATAGACCACAGTCCTGTAGACCACACTTTCAAAAGGGTTTTGCTTTGTTTTGTTTTGAGCATCTACTCTGTTCCAGGCCCCACGTTGGGCACTGACATCATGATGGCAAGCAAGACCCACCCATGTTTTTCTGGAGCATGAAGGTCTTTATCTGTATTATGGGAATAATAATCATATAATAATGACTTAGCCCTTCTCAAGGAGTTGTGTGAGGATTAGATGAGCTAATGGACGTGTAAGTGCTTTACAAAATATCAAAGCACTCTGTAAATATGAAGAATGAACAGGTATAGTACGAAAGAATAAGGCTTGGTTTTCTGCACTATTTATTTATTGATAATAATACAACAACCGCCATTCATTAAACACCTACTATGTGCTAGTCATTTTACATGCGCTCTTGCTAGTCCTCACCACAATCCCACAAGAGAGCTCTACCATTTCCTGCAGGGGGCAAGGTGTTTTGCCCTGGATCACACAGTTAGTATGTGGTGGAGCCAGGATTGGAGCCAGCTCAGCCGGAAGATTTCTCTTTTGCTGCACTCTCATGCAGGCTGTGGGGCAGGGCCTGGGTGTCCTGGAGAAGAAGGTCAAGGGAAGGCTGAAGGCGGAATCAAAAAGGCAAAGACGAGGCCGGGGGTGCTCCAGGGAACTTCTCAGGAAAGAGACAGGAACTAGCAACTAGGGACAATGACTTAAGGGTTTTGTAAAGCTCTAAACCACTAGAACTTCCCCTCACTGGCTCTTCCATTATTCAGGCCTTTTGCCTATAGGGAGAAGCAGTGAAATCTATCCTTCTGTCTGTTCATGTTTAAGTGTTTCCTCTGATGCCAGGCAGGCTCAAGGGGTTAGGCCTGGGACACTCTTCAAAAGCAGAAAAAAGGGGGTGTTGAGGAGTTTTGTTCCATACTCACTTTGGATGCATACCAGAGCCCCAAAGGACCAGGAGCATGGAGGTGGCTAGAAAGTGAAATAGAAAGCCCAGTGTCTCTAGTACCTTTAGGGATGAAGAAAAGAGGAGCACAGAGACTTGAGTCCAACCTGGTCCCGAGCTGGGGTGGGCCAGTAAGGCAGAGGACTTGGCCCTATCCCTGACAGCAGGCTGTCAAAAGGCTGAGCTAAGGGCTTGGGCTGGGCCGTGTCCTCTCTGGCCCTACAGGCCCTGAAGTTCCTCTTCCTCCACCCTCCTCCCTCCCCCTGCTCTACAGGGGCCCACCCGCATTCTTGGGGAATCATAGGCTAAAAATAGACACTTGCCACTAGACTCTGGGCCCAGGGAAATCAGTACAACAGAAGTCGTGGACAGTGGGTTGGGGCTGGGCTAGGGAATAGAAGGGATGACACTTAAAGGTCCCAGGACCCCAAGTAGTGATGCAAATAATTCCCCCACCCCAACCTGGCCTTTTGAGAGCCAGGCCTTCTAGCCTTCAGCTCCATGACCTTCTATGGCTGGGGCTATTTGGATCCCAAGCAATGTCACTGTGCCTGCCCAAGAGATAGAGCATGTGGCAAAAAATAGCTTCACCCCCTTGCAATATTCCTACCCATAACTGGACACAGCAAGTCTTTATCAGTCCAAAGGCATGCTCCCACTGGAGCAAAGGTGCTTTTCTGGGAAGGCAGAACCCGTGACTCCTCAGCCCAGAGAGGACTTTGTGGGGCTCTCATTACCGACAGCATCGCTGGAATCCTTTGGACCAGAGTCCAGCCTTTAGGGCAGGAGGTGGGGGTGGAGGTGGGCTGATGTCATCTATCAGTACCCATCTGTCAACTAAGGAACCTTCCTTGGTCTTAGCTGTTCTCTACTTTCCAAACTGTGTCACTGACAAATGCAGGGCCACAACCAAAACATACTTGATGGATTCAAAGAATATCATTCCAATGGAGTCACTGCTTGGACCTCTGTCTATAGGAAACCCTGGCTCTATGTTAACTCCATATTTGACGATATAGAGATTGCACCTCCAGGGGCAGCACCCTCATACCTCTAACAATATTAATAGCAACAACGCTAGCTACCATGAACCGAGCACGGCTGAAGTACCAAGTATTGTGACCATGATTTTACCTGACTGTTTGTGGATTATCCCATTAAATCCTCACATGTTATAATTTCATACCCATTTATTAAGTGGGAAAATGAGGCATGAAAAGATTAAATTTTTGCTCATTTGCACACACATAGTGAGTGATGGAGCCCAGGTCTGATGGCTTTATATCAATCTGACTCCAGAGCACATACCTGGAGCCTCTACAGGGAGCATTCTGTTTCAGGTGCAGGACTTTAAGAGAAAGGGCAAGGGAGGGCACAAAGTCAGTGGTGAAAGTCCCCAAAACACTTCCCTAGAGAGCTGTCACTGTGCCCTGTCCACTGCTGTGACCCCAGCTCCTGTCAGTCTCCATATTACACGTGAGCCATTCTGACCTCTGGGGTCTTTGCATGTGCGACTCCCTCCACCTCCAATGCCCTTCCTTCTTCCCTGATCTGGGCCAACTCCTCTTCATCCTGCGGGTCTCAACTTAATGGCCTGTCCTGTCCAGGCGTGTTCTTACCACACCACGTACTCCCATCTTCTAGGCTTTAGCACAATTGTTATTGAAATACATGTTAGAATCATTGTGTGGTCAGTCGTTGTCTACTCTGATTAGAATGGAAGCTCCACGAGGGCAGGAGCTGTATGGATCTTGTTCACCAAGGTACTCCTGTGCCTTAGTACAGCACTCGGCACATATTAGATACTCAGTAAGTATTTTTGAACTAAGGAAGGCAGGAACAGATGAATTATTTGTTGAACATTGGCTGAATGATTCAAAGAGTGAATGCAAATGGAGCTGGCTGAGTGGGAAATGGCAGCTGGGGCACAGAGGAGGAGGGCAGGGTTGGGGGAAGAGGCTGCCATGAGATATAGAGCCTTGTTGGGGGTGGTGGCAGAGAGGTGCAGGAAGGAACTGGATGACCTTTAGTGAACTAGATCACCCTAAGACTCCGTCCAACTGTGAAATGCTTTGACTTGATGTGAAGATGGGCTGGCATCCAGGATGTTAACCTTTCAAGGTCGTCTCCCCAGAGCCCTCCATGTTTTCCTGAGCAATCAATCAGAGTAAATCCCACAGTATGAGTTCTGAAACTTGTGAAGAAACAACTGTATAAAATCACTTTGAAATGGTTCTGGTGGCAGCTTCTCCCAGCGGTGAATTCTGAGGGGTGGGATTCCTGCAGGTTTTTGCTTTCTAGCTTACATATTTCTGTAATAATTGAATTCCTTCTCCCTCCTTCCCTCCCTTTCTTTTCAACAAAAATGTATCACCTCTGTATGCATAGTAACAAAGCCAAGTTATTAAGAATGCCTTCAAATATTTAGGAGTAGAAGTGTCTCTTCCTTAAGGAGTTTCTTTCTTTCTTTTCTTTTTTTTTGTAACGGTTACAGCACCTAGTACTCCTAAGTGGTCTCTCATCCAAATACTAACCAGGCCCGATCCTGCTTAACTTCCAAGATCAGATGAGATTGAGCACGATCAGGGTGACATGGCCACAGACTAAGGAGTTTCTAGTTTCAGAGAATGAGGAAAAAGGAGGGAGGAGGGACTGGAGTTATAACGACGACATCGATCATTTTAAATTTTTTTTATTTTTTAAATTAACGTGCAGTAAATTTGACTTTTTTGTGTACATTTCTATGGATTTTAAGATATGTGTAACCACCACAATCAGGATACAAATCAATTCCATCAGCTCAAAAACCACCTTGAGTCGCTCCTCTGTAGTCATACCCTTCCCCAGCTTTACCTTTTGGCAACACCAATCTGCTCTCCATTGCTTTGTCTTTTCAAGAATGTCATATAAATGGGATCATGTAGAATGTAACCTTTTGAGACTGGCTTCTTTCTTGTTCATTCAATTGTTGCATGTATCAGTAGTTTGTACCTTTTTATTCTTTTTTCTTTTTTCTTTTCTTTTTTCTTTTTTCTTTTTTTTTGCTGATAACGCTCCAGTAGTATAGATTTACCACAGTTTATCTGTTCACTCCTTGAAGGACATTTGGGTTGCTTCCAGTTTAAGGCAATTATGAATAGAGATGCTATCTGTGTACAGGATTTTGTATAAATATAAGTTTTCATTTTTCAAGGGTAATCTCCTAGGGATGCAATTGCTGAGTCATGTGTTAAGTGTATGTTTATCTTCATAAGAACGTGCCAAATTGTTTCCCAGAGTGGCTGTACCATTTTGTACTCCCATCAGCCATGCATAAGGGCTGCACTTTCTTTGTATCTTGCCAGGACTTGGTATTGTCAGAGTTTTGCTTGGTTTCATTTTTAAGCCATTCTAATAGGCCTATAGCGGTTCTCATCATGGCTTTATTTTGCACTTCCCTGATAGCTAATGCTGTTCAATATCTTTTCATGTGCTTTTTTGCCATTATCTATTTTCTTTGGTGAAGCCTCTGGTCAAGCTTTTGGTCCATTTCTTAATTGGGTTGTTTGTTTTCTTACTGTTGAGTTTTGAGAATTCTTTTTATATTCAGGATATCAGCTTTTTGTCAGATGTGTGATTTGCAAATATTTTCTCCCAAACTACAACCTGTCTGTTCATCCTCTTAACATTTTCTTTCACAGAGCAAACATTTCTAATTTCAATAAGGAAAATGTTTTGTCAGTTTTCTTTTACATATCATACTTTTGACTTTTTGTCTAAGAATTCTTTACCTAACATCATTTTTTGATCACTTTGTGCCATGCTGGGCAGTCCACGTTATTAAACCCATTTAATCTTCACTGTGACCCTATGAGGTTGGGACTATTGTTATATGACCTTATATTACAGATGAGAAAACTGAGGCACAGTGAGCTTAAATAATTTGCCCAAGGCTCACCCAGTTTTCAATGGTAAAACTGGCACACGAACACATGCCTCTAACACTTCAGAGCCTGCCCTCTTCTCTCTCCACTGTGATCAAGCTGAAACTCTGCCCGTGGAATCTCTCACTGGAAGGTCATCAGAGCAAGGAAACTGGGAACATTTGCTCCTTCTTGTCATTTAGTTCTTAGCTTAAATGTCACCTCCTGAAGATCCTCCCTGGCTTCTCCATCTAAAATAGGTCCCTCTCTTCCCTGCCTTTCCCCTTTCCACTTCTTTCCCTACCTCCTTCTCTTAACTGAGAATGAGTTTCTCCAAAGCATATTCCATCATCTGATATTTGTTAATTTTCTTCTGTTATTTTTTTTCTTCTACATAATTTGTTTTTTCCCCACTAGAAGGTCAGTTGGGTGAGAGTAAGGATCTTAATCTAGTGCCTGGCCCAGATCAAGCATCTTCCATATGAACAAATTTATTGGTGTGTATAGACATTATGTATAACATTTGTGTTTTTTAAAAAAGAATATATACATGTATCTGCCAGTATCCACCTAGAATATCTGAAAGGATACACAAGAAACTGCTGTAGAACTGGGTGTTAGGATACTGGGGAGAGAATGAAACTCATTTTTCATTATACATTCTTTTATTCATTTAAACTTTTCTACCATGTGCATGTGTTGCATATTCAAAACATATATTTCTTTTTATAATAATAACAATAATAATAATAATAATGATAGTAATACTGATGATGATGATGATGATGATAATAATAATAATAATAATAAAACAAGTATCTTCTTTCTGGAAGGCTGAGCAGCAAAGCAAGCCAAGAGGTTAATCAGAAGACAATTAACACCTTCTCCTAGACCAGCAGCTTATTTGTAGGATCTGAAGCTAGGTAGGTGTTGAAGCAGAAAAGGTTTTACAAGACTAGACAGGCAGGTAACAAAGTAAGTCATTATTAATAAGCAGGATTTATTAATGAATTTTTTAATAAAGTGTATGACTACTGCAACAATTCAAATTTTTAGATGTATCTGAGGCAAAACTAACACCATCGGTTTAACTCCTTGGACACACTGTAATTAGAAATTTGATTTCCCTACAATTTTCTTTGCTTAAACAAGGGCTTGGGGTGATTTGGGTGTGTTTGTTTCATTTTCTATTAAAACGGAATTAGACCATAGACGTTATTCTTTAACATCCTTTTTTGCAGTTCATATTAGGTTGTCATACATGGATCTATCTCATTTGCCTTACAGCTATATAATGTGCACCTGTGACGATGCAATCACAGTGTTTCTAGATTCTTGTTGTTATGAAACTGTTGCAATGACTATTCTATCCATCCATCTATCTATCATCTATCTCTCCATATTACTATCTATTATTGCTTCCATTTCTCAAAGTTGTCACACATATTTTTGTCATAATATTTTGGAAAAATTTTTTTAAGAGACTATAATTAATTTTTGTAGAGCCCAACAATAGGTATGTGTGGAAGTAGTTTTCTTATACCTTTATCAGCTATGAATGTTACCAGTGTTTTTCATTTTTTGCCAATATTAGGAGACATATGGGAGCTCATTATTTAATTTTCATTTCCTTATTTATACATGTTTGTTGCCCATTTTCATTTCCTTTTCTGTGCACTGTTCACATTCTTTGTATTTTTTCAGTTCATTTGCAGGAGCATGTTCATCCCAGAGATAGTAAAGTTTTGTTATATAAGTTTAAATATTTTCTCCCTCACTCTCATTTATCTTTTGACCTTGCTTGTGATGTCTTTTGTTATATAGAAGTTTAAAATTTGTATGTAATCAGATCTTTCTATTTTTTCCTTCATAGCTATTAATAACCACGGATGTTTGTGTAACCCAATGGTTTTCATACTGTGCTCCTAGCCTTCGGGCTTCATGTGGATGAATGGATGTCGAGGGGGTCGGGTTGAATGGAGCTGTTGACTACCAGGAGCCCACCCTTGCCCTTTCCTCTGTCTTTTTGATCTTTCACATGCTACCACCAGTACTGTAGTGGACAAGGGCCTAGGACCTAGACCCAGAATTATTGGGCAAAATATTTAATCTCCCTGGTCCTTGGTTTCTTAATTTCTTCATCTATGAGATGCCTGCCCCTGGGATTGTGATGAGGCTCCCTTGAGCTGGTACATGGAAAGCCACTGCTTAATTAGCACTTACCATGTGTCCAACAGTGTAGGCAGCATACATACAAACATGCTCACCCTGTCTTTTCAACCTGTCTGAGAAGCTGGGAAGATTATCCCTGTTTTACAGAGGAGGAAACTGAGGCCCAGAGAACTTAGGTCACTTGCCTGAAGAGATAAGAGTAGGGAGTAATGGAGCCAAGATTTGCACCCTGGTCCCTGTGCGACTTCAAGGTTTTGGTTCTTATCCACCCTCTATATCACATTTATATTTATAGAGTACCTACTAAGTTCCTGCCTAGTGCTGGATGTTGGGGATCCAGCAGTGGACATGACAATGTCAGTCAATCGTTGCTTACAGTCTACTGGAAGAGGCAGTCATTAACCAGCCAATTCCAAACTGAAGTTAAGTGCAATTATGAGCTGTACAATGAGAGACAGTAATGGTGATTGCTCTTTTAGATTGGGGGATTAGGAGAGGCCCTTCTGAGAAAATTCTCTTTGACCAGATATGTAAAGAATAGGCAGGATTCGGCCAGTTGGAAATAGCGGCATTTCAAGTGGGTGGGCTCCTAGGCAGGCTCTGAGAATGGAATAGAAGGTCAATATGGCAGGAAAGTAGTCTGCACAATGTTCGAGGTGGGGAGGCAGAGGCAAGAGATACCAGAGTATGTGGTTTGAGATAAAAAGTCTCAGCTTGATTCTCAAGGCAAGGGGAAGCCGTAAAGGGTGTAAGCAAGAGAATGCTACAATCTGATCGTGCTTTAAAAATATCGCTCTGCGGATATACGTATATCTTGGGATGAAGAAATTCTACTCCGAAGTAGGTACACAACAAAAATGTATCCTTATGTGTATCAAAGACAACAATATTGATAACTACACTCTTTGTCATAGCCTCAAATTATAAACTGCTCAACTGTCTCTGGGCACTCAACTGAATAAATGGTATAGTCAGACTATGGAATGCTATACAGCAATGAAAATGAATAAACCACACATAAAAATGTGGATGGATTTCACAAACACAATGGTCAGTGAATTAAGGCAGATATAACATACTATATATTTGATTAATCCATGCATTTAAAGTTCAAAATCAGGTGAAACTAACCTATGGTGTTAGAAGTCAAGATAGTGGTTATCTGGGGGAGAAATGAGGGTGAGCAGAAAGAGACATACAGGGGCTTCTGGGATGCTCATGATATTCTGCTTCTTGGTCTTGGTGTTGGTTACACAGGTGTATTCATTTTAGGCAAACTCATCAAGCTTTCTGCTTATGATTTGTGCACGACTCTGTTGTATGTTCCACTCTGACCTGTATCTGAGCATTGAACTGGAAAGGGGCAAGTGCAATCTTGGGGAGACGACGTAGGGCTATGGCAAAATCCAAGTGAGTGGTGGTTGGCTCACAGGACTGGTGATGGTGGAGGGAATGGTGGCCTGTGAGCATGGGACAGGAGTGGCAAGAGGGCTCCTCCCCAGCTTCCAGCATGAACACTTGGGTAGGAGGAGGTGTCGGAACTAAGGTGGAGAAGGTGAGGGAGAGCAGATTTGAAGAAGATGGCAGAATCCAAGGCCTTCGTTTTGGACACGGAAACTTCGAGATGTTTCCAAAGATGACATTGTGGGAGTAGATGACTATGAGATGTACAGGAAGGTTTTATTTGAAAAGAAGACTTCTGCTTAAGAGAATGACAAATTGAAAGCCACTGTTCTAACCCTTTTTCCTTTTACAAGCACTTTCAGTTCCATTATGTCCTTCCACTTAATTTCATAACAAAGATTCTTGTATGGGAGGCAAACTGGGGGTGGGAGGCATGTTGTTCCTTTATGTCAAAAGTAGAGATATATTTGTGTGTGTGCTTATATGTGAAGTGTTATATTTATCTATTAAAAGAGCAGGCCCTGGGATGGAAGCTGGGCTGACCTGCAGAAGGCCACAGCTGTGATGAGAAGGCTGATCCAGTCCCTGGATTTGGCTCTCACTGCCCAGGGGCTGAACTAAGAGGCCTGAGATCCAAGTGGAATGGACAGACAAACTTTCAGATATCATCGGGTCCCTGGAGCAGACCACAAGTGCCAGAAACATGGGCCCTGTTCCTTTTTGATTCAATTTCTCCCTGCCTCCCTCTGCAGACCATGGATCACCTCTTTTCCGAACCTGCCGGACCCTTCAAAGCTCCCCATTGCTCTCTGGAAAGAATTCTTAGCACCAGCCACTAGGCCTGGCCAGGAGGAGGTCTTATAGTTTCTGCAGCCTCATCTTTCACTCTTTTGACCGAGTTCTCCATGTTCAAGCCACATGGGACTTTCTATCTACTGAATGCTCTCCATTTTGCCTATTTCTTGGCCTTTTCATCATCTGTTTCCTCTGCCTGGGTTTATCATTACACATCTTTCACGTCTCAGCGTCATCCGTTTTTTTCAGGAAGACTTCTCCACTCCCTGAACTGGATGAGCTGCTGACCAGTCCACCCAAGGCCCCTGGCCTTACCCAGGGCGACCCTCACTCCTCTTCATGGTAGTGCACGGTCTGTGGCGCCAGACTGTGTGCTCCAAAGTGGTAGGGACTGTGTCTGCCTTCTTGTCCCCTGTAACCTGACCCTGAGCACAGTGCTCAGCATAGGGACTATTGACTGTTTGTCCCGTGACCTCCCAGACTGAGGGCTGTGCCCTGCTCCCTGGGATCAGGTGCCAGATGTGTTCTCACAGCCATGTTCTTCCCTCGCCCTCTGGGATAAACCCTCAGGACTCAGCCATTGACCTTGAAGCTGGGAGACCCAGTGTCCACTGTGCACTCAGAGACCTGTCTTTGTGTTTACAAAATCCCCTCAAAATGCTCATGACCATGATTGATCCCTTACCTACTTTTTTCAACACAATACTTGGACACAGTATAGGCAGATGAGAGCCAAAACCTGAACACTCCTCAACCTCTTGCAAAGGACTAATTAGAGTCAAACTCACTGGGGCCAACTCAGTATGAAATAACATAGTCTCGTGAAGACATCTAATGACAGTGCCAACAGTGTGAACAGTGATATGAGGGTGTCTACAACAGCACTGCTCATCACAGTGAAAACATGGAAATAATCCAGATATCCAACAACAAGAGATTGGTTAAAAGTAGAAATCGAGACAATACTCTGCCACCATTAAAAATGATGTTGTGCATGTGTGTTACTGACATGGAATTACATTCACAACACGTGTATGTGTTAGGAGCTATTCAGTGGCAAGTGATAGAAATCTATCTTGAAATGGAAAAAAGTACAGGGAGGAATCTTTGGTTCATGGAATCCGAAGGAGAGCTGGACAACCAAGGTTTGAGAAGGACCACAGTGTGGACAGACCTTGAGACAGCAGGAGTCTGGACTCAGGTCCAGCATTCCCCCTCCATCTGCCGTGTTTGCCACTCCTTTCTCATGCCAGACTTACTTTCTTCCTGCAGACCAGATAGTGGGGAAAAAGGTCTGGGAAACAGAAAAGAGTCTACCTGAAGGTATCTTTAGCCCTAAATCTGGAAGTCCCAAGCAAGCAGTAAAATGGCCATCTTAGGTCAAGTATCTGAATCAAAATCCATCAACGTGAGCAGAGCAGTGACATACTGTGATTGGCCCATCTGAGGTCAAGACCTGCCTTTGGATCAAACAAATAAAACCCGGGAAGGGGTCTCCTTGACCTAATATGAGAGCTCCTGCTTAAACAGAGAAGAACATCATTCCCCCGGAAAGAAAACTGGGCCAATAATCGCAGTTATCCTCTACCTATTGTTAAAGGAAATGGATTACAAAACATTAAGTGTAGTGAAGTCCCATTTCTGTAAAAATATAGGGTGGGGACAGAGGACACGATAGAAAAAAGAAGTCTGAAAAGATATTCTAAAATGTTAAAAGTGATTTTCTTGTGACTGTATTGTGTTTTCTACAGTGAACAACAATTATTTTTGGGTTTACATTTTTTTTAAGAGAGAGCTATATTGACGCCATAAATATTTGGAATGTTAAATCAAGAGGTTATCGTTCATGTCTCTTGCCTTCAGCCAGCCCATGTTAGATTTAAAACACAATGATTCTGTGACCTGCAGACTTCATTTGTGTCTCCAGTCATTCATTCATCTGACAAATGGATATTTACAAGGGGCCCAGTAAGTGCCACGCAGCAGTGTAGGAGATACAGAGATGATGAAGGGCCAGACTCTGCCCTCAAGAAGATTACAATCTGGCAGAAGAAACAGATGAGTGCGTAACCACTTATGTCATGAAAAGCTCAAAACAGAAGTGTGAGCAGCATGCTAGGAAAATATAAACCAAAGAATAACACATTCTGTTTAATGGGATCTTGAAAGGTGGTCTTGAGCCATCTGGTTTGGAACTGGGCCCTGAAGGTAAAACATGCAGCGAAGGGCTTATCAGATGAGGGAAACAGCCTGGAAAAGGTGCAGAGTCAGTAGGACTTGGAGTGGGCAGGTAGTTGGGTATGGCAGGTCTGAGGGAGCAGGTGGTGAATTCCATTCACTAAGCATTTAGTGAGCAGCTGTTATATGTCAGGCTTTTGGCTAAGGGCTTGCCGATGAGATAGGAAAGGACTTTGCTTATCCTTCTATCTCTTTTCCAATAAAACAAAATTGAGATTAAAATGTGGGCCTATCACTTCTCCCATAGGAGAGACAAAGGTCTTCCCCATGCACCTTCACATTAGTGGAAGAAGCAAGACCAGATGTATGTGTAGGGGAATAAGGATCCCGACAACCTGCTTCCTGGATTTGTAACTCTACCCAAGTGCTAAGGATATTGGGGAAGAAGATATTTAGAGAATTCTCTGGGGACTTGTTACAGAAGTCAAGCTATGCTCAGAAGGTCCTACCTACTTGGGTTTTGCAGTGGAGACCTGGAGCCACCATCATGATGCTGTCCTCCCAGCTCTGGGTCTCAGGAGGGACTCTGGGGAAGGGAGAATCACTATCTCTGAAGTGTCTTTCATGCACTAAGCTGAATGACCTTGGCCTGAATCGCTGAGGGTTATGTAAGATTAGGTAGCCACTTAGTCAAAAATAGCTTTCATGCTGACTCCGGCCCACAGAATAGCATCCAGGCAAAGGGGGCACAGATGGGCCAGAGCTGGGCACGCATGGGGAAATCCCCCTTCCTGGTCCTCACCACTGAAAAGTCATTCGAGAATGTTACATGGAACTTCAGGGCTGCAGACAGCTGATGTCCCATGCCTGTTTTTTTGGCCACAGAAATGTGGCTGTTTCGCTGACAGGCAGAAACCAAGGGAACGTAAAGACAGAAATCCAGTATAAAACATTAATAGAAAAGCGAGTAAGAGGGTGTAGTGGGCAGAACTAGAAGTTTTCAGATCTGTTACTACCATGGACACTCTAGAGGTGGGCACTTTCATTTAATCATTCAACGAATACTTACTGAGCAGCCACTATATGCCAGAGACAATACTAGCATAGGAGACACAAAAGGTAGTGACAGACACCATTCTTATTCTCAGAGTGTTAGGCTGTGGTAAACTGTCTTGTACTTCATCCTAATGATAATGAACCCTTTACAAGACATTGATATTCACAGTAAGTGAGCCAGACACAATCTCTGGCCGCATGCAACTTATAGCCTAGAGGAAGAAATAGAGGAATAACAGATGGAAAAAAAAAAAAAAAAACAGACAAATTGTCTTTATAATAAAAATTCCAATAAAGATTTGCAAGGGCCCTTCCAGATCTGAGAGTAGGACTTCTCTGTTGAATGGGACTGTTACTATCTTGTTCAAGGTTTCTGCCCTGGGAAGGAGCATGTCAGGACCCTTCTATTGTTTCTCTGGAAATGATGTTGAGGAAAAGCCATTTGGACCCTGAGTAAGAATAGGCACCTCTTCCTGCTGTTCAAAATGGACATTTTTGGAGGACAGCTTGGCAACATTCACCCAAGCTTTAAAAGTATGCCTCTCCTTTGACCTAATAAGTTTGCTTCTGGGAATTTATCCAAAGAAAATAATTGGATAAGTGCACAAATATGTACATTATAATGAAACTCATTGCATCCTTATCTGTGATAGTTAAAAACTTGAAATAATGAAGATAGCCAATATTAAGGGATTGTTGAAACAAATTGTAGTAAATTCATAAAGTGCTATAAAATGATTTGCTAACATTCTATACCACTGAATTGGAAAGATACCCATATGTTAAGTTAAAACACTTGGTTTAAAAAGTTGTGTGCAGAGAAATTAGAACCCCTGTGTACTGTTGGTGATAATGTAAAACTGCATAGCCACTGTGGAAACAGTATGGCTATTCCTTAAAAAAATAAAAATAGAATTACCATATGATCCAGCAATTCTACCTCTAAAGATATACTTAGAAGAACTGAAAACCAGGTCTCAAAGAGATATTCATACACCCATGTTCATAGCAGCATTATTCACAATAGGTAAAATGTGGAAGCAAACTAAGTGTCCATTGACGGATGAATGGATTAGCAGAATTTGGTATATACATACAATGGAACATTATTCAGCCTACATGGAGGAAACTTGGGGACATTATGCTAAGTGAAATAAGCCAGTCACAAAAAGACAAATACTGTCTGATTTCACTTATATGCATCCCTTAGAGTAGTCAAAATCATAAAGACAGAAAGTGAAATGGTGGTTGTCAAGGGCTGGGAGGAAGGAAGAATGAGGAGTTATTGCTTAATGGGCATAAAGTTTCAGTTTTACAAGATGAAAAGAGCTCTAGAGTTGGACAGTAGGAACGGTAGCACAACATTATGAATGCATTTAATGCCATTGAACTGCACATTTAAAAATGGTTAAGATGGTAGTCAACAAGCACAGGAAAAGACGCTTAATATCATTAGTCATTAGTCATTAGGGAAATATAAATCAAAACCACAATAAGGTACCACTTCATATGCACTAAGAAGTTTATAATAAACAAAACAAAACAAAAGTGTATAAAACAAGTATTGGCAAAGTCGTAGAGAAATGAGAACTTTTGTACATCGCTGGTAGGAATGTAAAATGGTGCAGCCACTGTAGAAAATGATTTGGTGTTTCCTCAATGAGTTAAACATAGGATGACCATTTGACCCAGCAATTTCACTTCTAAATACATATCCAAAGGAATTGAAAATAGATGTTCAGTCAGAAACTTATACGCACATGTTCAGAGCAACACCATTCACAATAGATGAAAGGTGGAAATAATCCATGTGTTCCTCAGCTGATGAATGGGTAAACAAAATACAGCCTATCCATACGATGGAATATTATTTGGCTATAAAAAAGAATACTGATATGTGTTGTACCATAGATTAACCTTGAAAATATGCTAAGTGAAAAAAGCCAGACATAAAAGGCCACATATAACATGATTTCACTTATAGAAAATACTCAGAGTAGGCAAATCCATAGAGACAAAAAGGAAATCAGTGGTTACCAGGGGCTGGGAGGAGGGAATAGGGAATGACTCTTTAATGAGTCTGGGGTTTCTTTCAGGATGATGAAAAATTTTTGGAGCTAGGTTGTGGTGATGGTTGTACAAAATTGTGAATATACTAAATGCCACTGAACTGTATACTTTAAATGATTAAAGTGGTGACAAAAAATTGTGTATGTTCCAAAAAAATAACTGGAAGCACAGATGAGAAAATGTTAACCAAGATTATATTTCTGGGTAACAGTGAGAGTGACTTTTCACTCTTTTTTTTTTTTTTGTATAGCTGATCATTTTACAAGAAGGATGTTTTTCATTAATAGTTAGAGTGAATAAAAACGATGAAGTATTTTCATTTTAGAAAGAAAGAAGGAAGGAAGGAAGAAAAAGAGGGGGATCTTTGAACCACCCCCTCCCTGTCTCTCCCATCTACTTGGGGCTGCAGGCCTTGCTAGAGTGGCTGACAGCTGTAAGAGTTTCTGGTTAGACACCAAGAAGGACCCTTTAAGTCAATAGGGGTGAGGACAGATCTCTTTACACATCCTATAGAAAGATCCCCAAAATATATTGTGTAAAAAGCAATATTCAGAACATAGTGCCACAATTAGCATAAACACACACACATAATTGCTAAAGAATGTATGCACATACATTTGCAGATGCAAAGTACTCTGCCAAAATGAATAAAAATACAGCAAGCATGGTGTTCCCCAGGCAGGGGAGCTGGGCAGCTGGAGGAGAGGAGAGGGAGGGAAGGAGGCTGACTTTTCACTGTATCTACTCATCTCTGTACTTTTTGAATCTGGTTAACAGTACTTTTAAAGTGACATACTTTTTTTCCTGAGTACCTGCTTTAGATCTAAAAACAAAATTTCGGAAACATAAAAGATTTTTTGATAAAAATAAAACAATTTTTTTTTGTTTCTGCCTTATTCTGTATTTAGCTAATTAACAACAGACATTACTTAACGTAAATAAGGCAGGTATTCCTTCTAATATTAAAACAACACAAATATTTGAAGTAAACACAGAATACTCCTAACTTACACTCATAGAGAAAATATATTTAATAATAAAATGTACTTTAAAATAAAAGTATGTCTTTTATTTTTACTTATCTTTTTCTTTTTTTCTAAATTTTCTATAATGATATCTACTATTTTATGTTGGAAAAGATCTGTAATTAACCAAGGTTTTGAACATAGAGCCACTGGTTTTAGGCAGCTGGTGCAGCAGTACTGGCCTGACCTTGACCTCCAAGCAGCTCTGGACCCTTCCCTCTGGCCTTGCTCTCTGCAGCCTCCTTGGCCCACACTCTCCCACTGCCCTCAGAGGACCTGCGCAGCCTGCCTGCCAAACCATTCCCCTAGCCTCTATCTTAAGCCTCCTTAACCCTCAAAACATGCTGGTGGAATCAAGACACGGAGGGCACGGTGCTTCCGATTCCTCTCTAGGAGGGGGGAGGGGCTGTTTGCAAGGTATATGTATCCAACAAGCACAGTGTTTTACACTCTAGTAATAGTTACAGACATCGTTTTCTAAAAGAATTTTTATTCATGCTTTACGTTAGCTGAGCAAACATTAATTGTCTGTTTCAAGGAAGGGGGCACACAGATGTTGGGGCACACAGATGTTGGGGAACACAGATGGTGAAGTGGGCTAGCGCTGGGCACCACCCGCTCTGGTCCCCAGTGTGGTCATCATTTGGGGACCTTGATGTTTAGCTGCCTGTCCCACCCTGCAGACAGAAGCGGGAAACAACGATGCCTCCAGCCTCCCAGCCCTCAGTCACGACACTGGAAAACCTCCCTGGGTTGTCCCCTTGGTCTTGACGCCAAGAGTTTGGAAGTTTTCTTCTGGGATTTGTTGAACCTTTCCCCTTCTTGGCTTCTCTGCTCCACTGTTCCCTGCACACTTCTGAGGTGATGCTAGGTCAGACCAAAATGGGACCTTTAGGAACTTCCAAGATCCTCTGGAGGCTGTTTCAGCAGGGTCTTTACCACCCCTAGATAACTCCTCCGTTGCCTAAAATCCCTTCATTTGAGAACCATGCTTTTGCATTATCAGTTCTAACCTCCTATTAAAAACAAACAAAAAGTTCATTTTTTCCCCTGAATTATAAAAATATATAATTGTGTAAAATAGAAAAAAGTAGAACCTCCTCCGCACCCCCCAAAGTCTCAAAACATTCACACACCCAGTACCTAAAGAGAACCACTGTAATATTAAGAATTGTTTCTTCGAAGTCTTTAAAAATAAATCTGAGTTGTTTTTATTATTATTATTGCTTTATAGAGTTGTGATCATTCTATATATCAATTTTGATACTTTTGAATAAAAACCATTTCGACAGAAGCATTTGTTCACGTTGCTTAAATCCTGGCTCAGCTCTGCTATTAGCTATGTAATCTTGGGCATGTATGTCACTTAACCTCTCTGTGCCCCAGTTTCCTTTGCAGTTACCTGCAAAATGGAGATAACACCAGTATTTACCTTACAGAGCTTCTGCGAAGATTCAGTGAGATAATGCAGGTAAAATGCTCTGCCAACAGCCCAGTGCCGTAAATGTTAGCAATTTTGTCTATTGCTAGCACAGACATGGCTAATTTTGTTTTCCAGCTAGAGTGAATACTGCTACAATGAACACCTCTGTGTCCAGAACCTTGTCCCTATTGAGGGTTAATCCCTTAGAAGATATTCCCAGAAATGAAATCGCTAGACCAAAGAGTCTAGACCGTTTTAAACTTCTTGATACAGATTGCTATTGCCACTCCTGCCAAAGTGGAAGAATCCTGGTTTGATTTACTATTTATGTATTTGTTTATTTATTTATGTGTTCAGCTTTATTGAGATCTAATAATATAACACATATAACATTGTGTAAGTTTCAGGTGTATGATGTGATTATTTGATACATGCATATGCTGTGAAATGTTGACCCTGTTAAGGTTAGTTAACACCTCTTGTGCTGCATGTAATGACAACTTTGTCATTGTTGTGGAGAGCCCTGATTTTAGGTGTAAATCTGTGTTCTGCAGGACAGGACATTGAATCTCCCCTCCTTCACCCCATACAAACAACTTTTGTGGATAAGGGTTTAGAAGCTGTCTTTCTCTGAACATGCTTGCCTGGGAGTCTGATAAGATATCTTGGCATCATCTAGGGACCTGTTAGAATAACCCTGAGACCTCAGTTTCATTCTCTGTAAAACTGGGGCGAGGATCTTGCCCAAGGCGTGGTGAGGCATCATCAATAGCTAATGGCTGGAGCTGACTTTTGTCCTCCTGGTCATAAAAGACCTTTGAATTACTTGGCCACTTTTGAATTTTTCAGGAAGAGTGATAACATTAGACCAAAGTTCATGCCAGTTGGCCAGCCTGCTTCTCTCTAGCACCAATGAGGCTGAGGGGAGAGAGGGGATAATCAGTCCTATGAGTGTCTGGCGGGTTCATTGGAGTTAGGGTCATTGTGATAGGAGACATTTCCCTGTTGATCCTTTCACATATCACTCCACAGGAAATATCCCCATGCTTTGTCTGCTACCCTACCCCTGATACAACTGAAGGAGGTAGGTTTTGACATGCAGTAGACAGAGAACTTAGAATGAGGTGAGGCTTAGCCCTGATATGAGGAACTGATCAAACCATCACCACCTAGCCACCCATCAATACTTCCCAGAAAGATTGCATCAAAATCCTCTCTACCTGGGTCTGGGATCTGCATTTTATCAAGCTTTCCAGAGGATTTTTATCATCTAGCAAGTATATGAAGGAAACATAGGAACCTACATATCCAAATAATATTTGCTCAGATCTCTCTGTATTCAAAAACCTTCAGAGGCTTCCCACACATCAGACTAAAGCCTCAGTTCTTGAGTGTGGCATGCTAGACTTCAGTTCTCCTGCCCAGACCCTTATCTTACCTCTCCCCTCATTTGCCACTCACTGTAGACACTCTGGGAAGTTCCTGGCATCTGAATATGCCATGGGCTTTTTGAACCAGGCAACCTTGCAAGCTCTTGCTATTTTGTTAACTCGGTGAAATCCTTCCCAATGCCTAAGACCCAGCTCTAGTGTTCCATCTCCAGGAGTGTCCCTTGATCTGGCCTCAGACAGAAATGACTCGCTTTCCTCTGAGGTCCCATAGATTCTCCTCATCTGCACCCTCACATGGCTCTGGTCACTTTCCACCTCATTTTATAGGCTTTGTTGGCCTTGTCTCCTCAAAGTTGTGAAATGCAAATCTAAACCACAAAGATGTTCATCTCAGCATTGTTTACCATAGGGAAATAACATAGATGTTCCCAAAGAGGTGACTTAAAATATATTATGAGATTTCCTTCAATAGGGTGAAGAATATAGGTCCACAAGAACCAAGTTATTTTTTTCTCATTGAATATTGAATCTCTCAGCACTCAAAACAACACCTATAATAAAACAGATATTTGTGTTTTTTTTGAAAGAATGAAGAAATAAATGCCATAAATTAATTTCCACGGGACATCCTGGAGGAATTCTATCTAATTATTGTTTTGCTGCATAGCATATACAAGTGAATGGACTAGAAGAACAAGTGGTGGTTTCGAGAGCTGTGGGAAGGGGGAGCAGGAAAGTCAGATTATAGAGAGAACAGAGGTATCAAGTGAGATGTTAGAGGGTGTTAGCTGGATGATGAGTGATATAACTCTCTCCTCCACGGCTCACAAAGTCTTCAGTAAAATATACAGTGCCAGGCAGTGCTTTGGGGATTGTACGTTTTTGAAGGGTGGAATGAAATACAGAGACTGACTTCAATCAGAGAATACCCATGGGTATCCAGTCACATCTGAGTATCATAATATAGAAGAAAATTTAATGATCTGGAAAGATGTCCACAATATATTATTTAAAAAAAATAATTGAGTGCAGGAGGGGAATGTGCAATTGCGATCTCATTTTGGTTAAAATAGAAAAACATCTGTTTATGTCGGAATGGTGAGATTAAGAAATATTTTTTCCTTTATGATTATTTATGCTTTGTATTTTCTTTAACGAACATGTACTGCCTGTGAAATTGAAAATAATGTGAATTATTCAATGAGCTTGAGCTATCCTTACTATGTTTGACTGGTTGGTAAAGAAATTCAGCTACAGCTGAAGTGACATTGTCGAGGTCAAGCCAAGGCTGAGTGGCCCATTGATTCATGGCCAATTCAGTGACCTTTCCACTTGACTGGAAGGAAACACCTTCCTAGTAGTGTTCTGAGTGCTTCGGACACACAGCATCTGAAAGATATGAAAGACTGGACCATTCCCTCTCCCACTCACTCACTTTTGCTAAGTTTCAAGAAACAGTCGTGGTCCAGGAGAGTGTCAGTGGCTATAAGTGCATTCTTTTTTCTCCCATTTCAAAGGACACTCACCAGGTTTTCTTTTGCACTTCAGGTCAGTAATGTGACCCTCCAGTTCCTCTGGGCAGAGAATCACATTAGCAGGATGGGCTGTGAAGCCTCCTGCAGGTTGAGCCAGTTATAATCTGTGACTCATATCTGCAGATAAAAATTCTCTATAAAGGTGTCTGTTGAGTGAGAGGGACACACAGAGAGGCAGAGCTAGAAGGGTATCTGGGAAACATACCTAGAACATAAACTTACAGCCTTGGAAACGAAAAGGCCCTTTGAGGGCACCATCTCTAGATGATTTGGGAAACTGAGGCTCAGGTGGCACAGACGAACAGTACAGCCCAGGCCAGAACCCAGATAGTTTTTGCTTCTTAAGCATCTCTACATGCCATCCTTTTCTGCCCTTCCTCCCTCGCCAGTCACAGGGATTCTACAACACCTCCCTAGCCGATCTTTTGGCCCAGGGCTATGCTGCAAAGGGCCCTGTGAAGCACATTGAGGAATTTGGACTCTAACCTAGGGCAATGAGACACCATGGAAGAATTTTTAGTCAGGAGAGCAAAGGGTCAGATTTGGATTTCAGACGGCCACTGAAAGCTTCTGCTATGTTTAGAATGGACCCAAGGAGGTTAGAGTGGACTCATGGAAACCACTGAGGAAACTCCTGTAATTGTCCAGGTGAGAGGGAGGGCAGTCTGGACCAAGGCGGTGGCAGTGGAGATGGAGATAAGTGGGTGGTCTCCTTGACTCCCTCAGGCCCTCAATGATCTCCTCCTTTGGCACTTAAAGTCGGTATCACCCAATTTAACACCTAGTAATGGGCTTATATTTGTTAGGATTCTTTTAAGTATGATTTCACAGAAACCCGACTCAAGCTAGCTCAAGCTCAACAGTGTTGAGCAGTGTCAGGCACATGGTTTGTGTTCAGTAAATGATGAATGAATAAAGGAATGAATGGCTCTTGACTCTTAGATCATTGTTCTTGCTGCTTACACACTAGGCAGTACTAACCTTAAGCGTAAGTCCTGTAACCCCAAGTATTCTGCAGGCCATCTATTCTGGGCTTGTACCCAATTTAGGAATCCCCTCTACAACGTGCCTGACAGATATTCATTTGGCCTGTTTTGGAATTCTCCAAGGACAGGATACTCACTACTTCAAACAGCAATCCATATTTAAGACAAGTAAACAAACAGAAATGTATTTTTCAAATCATCTTTATTGAAGTATAATTTACATATAATAAAATGCACCAATTTGAGCAGAAAATTCAATGAGTTTGGCAAATGTATTCAGTTATGTAACCAGCACCACAATACAGCTTAGAATATTTCCATTATGCCAAAAAATTTGCTTGTCCTTTGTAGTCAATCTGCTCTTCCCACCCCTGGTCTCTATTTCCTGTCACTATAATTTTGCCTTTTCTAGAATTCTGTTTAAATGGACTATACACTATTCAGTCTTTTAAGTCTGGCATATGTCACTTAGCATAATGCATTTGAAATTCATCTAAATTGCTGCATACGACAGTAGCTTGTTTCTTTTTATTGCTGAATAATATTCTATGGAATGGCTACTACCACATTTGTTCATTCGGTTTCTTTATTCAACCCACCACTTGGATTGTTTCCAGTTTTTGTCCTATTATTAACAAAGCTACTATGATAATTCACATATGCAGTTTTGTACACATATTTTTCAGATTTGTATTGTATAAATACCTACAATAGGATTTCTGGGTCCTATGGAGTGTATAAGTTTAACTTTTTAAAAAGCTGCCAAACTATTTTCTGAACTGGTATCATTTTATATTTGTATTGTTTTGCATTCCTGTCAATATTGTATGAGAGTTCCAGTTGTTTCACATTGGCACAAACACTTAGAATAGTCAATTTTTAAAGCTGTGGTCTCTGTAGAGGATGTGTGATGGTATTGTATTTGTGATTGTCATTTGTGTTTCCCTAATGACTAATGATATAGAACATCTTTTCATGTGCTTATTTGCTATTCGTGTAAAATTGATGTAACTTTAAAGCAATATTTTCTTCTGTTAGAAATCTCCAAGCTCTTTTGGTTTATTTCCATTTAACAAATATTTTTGGTCACTTACTTTATGTCATTTACTGTGAGGTCTGATGTACCTAAGATTTAGATCCAATCTTTGGCCTGGATTTGCTTAATCTCCTGGGAAATAGATACTTAGAAAGAGACAGAGAAGAGCATTCTCCCCAGCAAGAGGTGATTTTGGGGGTAGAGAGTGGGAAGGTGGGGTGGGGGCTGAGGGGAACTTCCACCCGGCTTTGAACTCTGTCATCACAGAGATATAGACATGTTGTCATTCATTCATCACACGCTCATTGAGCACCTACTCGAGTGGCCCAGATGCTGTGTTGGCTTTTAGGGGATGACCATAAACTAGACAGACATGGTCCCTGTCTCAAGGATCTTGTAGAACGAGAGCAACTAATTTGCTCTTTTTCCTTTTGGCTACTTATATTAAAAACATATATCAACCTATCAAAGAATTGCTAAGTGATTAGAAAACATCAAAACAGATTTAGGGCTAATTATATGTTATACAATTTCACATTGATGTCTCATCAAGATGTCTTTCATTTAAAATTTATATATACTTATATATAGAGAGAACATTTTGTTTTTTTTTTATGTAGATTACCTCACTGGGTCCACACCTGTTGTCCCAAGTCTTGTCCAGTTTAACATTTGTTCAAGGCAAACCCTTCCAATTTGGACAATAAGTTATATGCTCACCCCACCTGCCACAGAAACTTGAGTAAGTCAATTCTCCTCCCTAAGCCTCAGCTTCCTCATTTGTACAACAGGCCTGGTTGCCAATTTCCCAGAGATGTGGATCCCTCTTCATTTAACAGCATCTCGATATGCTGCAGTAACTGCGCTAGGCTTTGGGCGATACTGTGGGTTAACAAGACACGGTTCCTGCTCTCCTGTCTTTTATAAGTAGACAAGCAAGATAACTCCAGAGATTTAATTTAGATCAGATAGTCAGGGAGGGTCTCTCTGAGCAGGTGAGTTGGGGCTAAGGCATGAAGAATGAGAGCGGAGCATAAGGGAATCTGAGGGAAGAGCATTCCAGGTCAAGGGAATAGCAAGTGCGAAGTCCCTGAGTCAGGAGATAACTTATTACAAGGAATAGAATAGAGTTCGTGAGTAGGGTCATGTTCTATAAACAGTGAAGAGTCCCAACAGCAATTATTTTACCAGAGGCTTTTAAAACACTGTCACATCCTTTATCTTAAATGGTCCTCAAAATAAATCAAAAAAAGATTGAAGAGGGGCAGAAGAGAAGTATTATTAATCCTGGTTATGAGACAAAAAAATTCCAAAATGGTCCCTCTATACATCTATGCTTAAATTTAACTTGATGTAGCTTCATTATCTTTTATTGCTTTAGATAATGGGACTCTTTTGGGAATTAGAGACATTTTTATACATCTCTTTCCATTATGATATTTAATTCTGTGGTTAAGTCCTCATGTATACTGATTTACATCTATATTGATAAGGATATTAGTTTTTAGTTTTCTTTTCTTGTGATATCTTCTTCTGGTTTTGGTATTAGAGTAATACTGCAATCATGGAATGAGTTGAGAAGTATTCCTTCTTCTTCTATTTTTTAGAAGAGCTCATGAAGAAGTTGTATTGATTCTTTTTTAAATATTTGGTAGAATTCACCAGTGAAGCCATCTGGGCCTGGGATTTTCTTTGTGGGTAGTTTTTTGATTACTAATTCAATCTTTTTACTTTTTTAGGTCTATTCAGACATCTTATTTGTTATAGAATTCATAGTTTATGTCTTTCTAGGAATTTACCATTTCACCTGATTTGTCCAATTTATTGACAGCTGTTCATAGTATTCACATAGATTCCTTTTTATTTCTGTAAGGGTTAGTAGAGTAATGTCCCTTCTTTTATTTCTCATTTTAGTAACTTGAATCTTCTCTTTGCCTTGGTCAATCGAGCTAAAAGTTTGCTCATTTTGTCAGTCTTTTAAAAGAACCAACTATTGGAATTTCTCTATTGTCCTTCTATTTTTTTAATTTTGGCTCTAATTTTTGTTATTTCCTTTCTTCTGCTTGCTTTGGGCTTAATTTGTTCTTCTTTTTCCAGTACATTAAGGTGGAGGTTAGATTACTGATATGGGATCTTCTTTTTAATAGAGATATTTAATGCTACAAATTTCCCTGTCTCTTTAGTTGTTTAACTTCAGAAGTCTGGGGTTCCATTGCACCCTCTCACCCAACCTAAAGAGGCTGGAGTACAATAACCAGGTCTAGAGTCGGGGAGGCTTCTCTGGGTCCTGATACTACCACTTAGGTGACCTTGGCTAAGAACCTACCCCTCTTGGGTCTTAGTTGTTTCTAATATATAAAATGAAGTGGCTGAGCCACATCATCTCCAGGGGCCTTCTAGTCTAACTAGCTTGGAGGGCAGGCTCACTTCTGGCACTTCTCTGTAACCCTGTGGAGTGGACATCTGTTGTTTCTACCTACTCAACACCTCTCCCTCTGGAAAAGGCACATGATTTTTTGGGGGAGGAGACACACTCGCTCCCATATTATATCTACACCTTTTTCTTGTGTGTGTGTGTGTGTGTGTGTGTGTGCGCCATGGATCCTTCAACACTTTGTAGAAGCCTATGGGCCCCTTCTCAGACTGATTTTTTTTAACTGCATAATATCAACTATACATGATTTAAAAGAAGTTGATTATATTGAAACAGTTATCAAATGATTAGAAAAACAAATTTATCACATAGTAATATATATTTCTTTATTAATATGTTAAATAACAAGATCTAATTGGTCTAATAACTACCACAATTTCAAAATAGTGATGAACATAAATACTATTTTGAGATATCGGTGACAGCTGTGATACAATATGAAATGTCTGTGATTTCTGTTGGTGACAAAGTTATAGGTACTTTCAATTCTTTACTGTGATTTGTTAGCTACATTCATAATAGAATGGAATGGAAAATTTCAGTTAGAAGTTAATGAAAAAAGAGGTATAATATTTTCCCATTCAAATTAATGGTCACTTATAAAAAAAAACCTTAGTTTTGGGGTTTATATAAAACCGCTTGACTTGTGGATTCAGAGGTAAGCATATAACCCAGTGAGAGCCAATCAAAGCCGGGATTGGCTTAGCAATGGGCATTCGTGCCAAAATGACACAATCAGAGCAAATCCCAGACTTTTGCTGGACAACTGGGACTGTTTCCTCTGCTGGACTTGCTAAGGAGATGGGTTTAGGCCTGAAGCATACCACCTTACCACCACCAGGAGAAAACCTGCCTCAGAATGAAGCCAACACAGAAGAAAGCAGATTTGAGAAATGAGCATCCTCATCTTCTTGGAAACATTCCTCTTTTTAACGTGTTGATTATGAAGCCAATACATTATCTGTTAAAGCCAGTTTAAGTAGGATTTTCTGTTCATTGCAACCAAAGCAATTACAATGAATACAGTCTTGTAAAGCTTAGCAGAATGGCAGACGCAAAGTAGTTTGTTGATGAAAGAATGATAAATGAATTTTAAATAATGTAGTAACATGATTAATATTATGTACTAAACTCTTATATGCAGATCTGGCTTGATTGTGTATTAATAGATGAAGAGCAAAATCACAATAAGCATTCCATAGGCTTTTGTTGGTTGAATGAATGAACATGTCCATTGTCATTCTTTTCTATCCCCAGCTTTGCCTATTCTTCAGTGACATAACCAGGACCATATAATCACCTGGAGAACACAAGTCTTGACAACAGTTATAAGTCAGGTCAGCGGCACACTTATACTGGGGAATACCACACAGCAATTTAAAGGAATCAAGTAGACCTATATGTACTGATATGGGAAGACCCCCAAAACACATTAAGAAGGAAATTACAAAATGGTAACACAGAATGATTCACTTTCATTAAAAACGAAATCTTTCAAGCAAAACTTTGAGTTTCTCTATGACTATGTAAGTGTTTAAATCAAAGGAAACGTCTGGAAGGTCACTCATGAAACACCAACAATGGACATCTCTGAGGAAGGAGCGGCATTGGGTGGAGGTGGTCATAGAAATGTTCTTTCTCGGTATTGTTTATATATTTTTATACAAGGATAAAATAATTATGGGTCACTTGCATAATTTAAAATCATTTATAATGAAAAAAATAATACAGCAACTCTGACAGAAGGTGGAATATTCCCTTTCAGCTCTTTTTTTTTTTTTTTTTTTTTAAACCCCTAAGGTGTCTGTCAATATTCTCAGGGAAGCTGAAGAGGGCAGGACTGTGACCATGATGGTCTGCTGTGCCCTTGATGCTGGGCCCAGAGTGTTATGCTGCGCCCTCTATACCTTGCCATGCCTGTGAGGCCATGCCCTTTCCACAGGGCTCTGCAGTTCTGGCCACTCCAGGAGCCAAGGAGATTCCGCCCCATATAAAATGCTCCTGGGGTGGCCTACTGACCTGGATTCTCCTCTCGGTGTCCTGACTCCAACGGCCTCTGCTGCCAAACTCCACACGGCCCAGATGATTTCTCCCGCAAACGGGAGAGGGAATCAGAGCATCTCACAGTCAAGGAAGACAGGCTTTGGGGAAGACACCCATCTGAGGTGTGTTTGGGATGGCTCATCCAAACATGAGCTTAGGCTCATTCAGTCTAAGTTCACCGTTGTGCAGACCAGGACTCTGACTCTCAGCTTGACCCCCAGTTCAGAGCTCATTTTAGGGAGGGTTGCCAAAAGGTCGACCACAGAGCTACTCCTCTGTGTTGACTCCTTTATGTTGAGATCTTGAGTCTCTAAAATATCCCTATTACAGAGCATATCTGTTACTTAAGTGAAACATTTGGTACCCAGCAATACAGTTTATCAGAGGATCTGGTTTTTAGTATAGAAGGCAAATAGCAAGTTACATTTTACTTTATTGTAAAAACAAAATTGCAACAGCACATGGGAAAATATTAAAAGAAATTATTTCTGCCACTCTAATCATGTTTCATTTGTTCACCTTAATATCTCCACGACACAGGAACTTTACATGTACATTTATGCATAGAGTCATAATCATTTAACAAACTTTTTATAAACTTGTTTCACTTAATGTTATACATGTTTTCCTGTACATTTTCCATACAGTTTTCTACCTTCTGCAGGCTATTTAATCATATATAACTATATCTTCACTATTCTTATAAAGTACTTCATACAGAAAAGCACAAGAAACAATACACTACACAGATCCAGCAAATATTAATAATTAAAAAATATAATTTTAAAGAAACATTACAGTTACACTTGGAGCTCTCTTTTGTGCATGTACTATAATCCTCCCAGGACAAGCTACATAATTTGCAAGGCCCAGTGCAAAATAAAAATGCAGAGACATATTCAAAAATCATTGTGAAGAAGTGGTTCCATAGTGTAGTGGTTAGCATGTCTGCTTTATACACAGAAGGTCCTGGGTTCCCATCCCAGTGGAGCCATGGTCTGTGGTCTACAGCCATGCCACATTGAACAAACCCGATGTCTGATCTTGGAAGCTAAGCAGGGTCAGGCCTGGTTAGTACTTGGATGGGAGGTCACCTATGAAGACCAGGTGCCGTAGGCATAAATAATAATGATAATTTTAAAAAATCATTATGAATTTCAAGATGGGGACAGCAGAGCACTCAACCAAGCGTGGGGCGCTTCTAAGTTCAGGCCCCAGTGTGACGACACAGGTCATACACCTATGAAGCCAGCCCTGGCTCCTCTTCTTCTCTAGCTTTCCTAATATTGATCTGTGTCTTCGCTGCCCCATCTTTATGCTTTTACTTCACATACATGTATTGACTAACATTATGGAGTGTTATTTGCATATTTAGAAATATTGCAAAAGTGGCATAATACTCAGTGTGTCCTTAGGCTGGTTGCTTATTTCACTTGTTTTTGTGATTTTTCTGTGTGGATTCATGTAGATGTTATTGATTTTCACTACTGTCTGATATTCCAGAGATATCTGTGATCTTACCATAGGGTGTGATCTTACCATAGTTCTTCTTTCCAGTGCCCTCTACATTTTTATTTTTTAACCACAATTGACAATACTGAGGTAAACATATTTGGACTCAGTTCTTTGCACACGTGTGAGCTTTTGTCTACTATCTGCAACTGGATATGGATTAGAACTGTTCTATCTTCTCAGATGCTAAGGTTATTTCCAGTTTTTTGCTTGGCAAGAGTGTGTTCTCCCTGTGTGTCTCCACCTGGATGTCTCACAGTCATTTGAACGCCCTCTTAAGAAAAGTCTCCCCATGTTGTCTCTCCTCCAAAACTCATCATCCATTGAAATCAGAAACTGAGTGTTCTGACCCTTCCCTTTAATTCCCCCAAGACTTCTTACCTGTGATCCAAGGCTACTGATTCTCACTCTAAAATATGACTCTAATTTATCTACCCCTCCATCTCTCTCCTTTTGTTGTCTTGGCTCAGGACTCTGCTTCTCCCCTGGGCTCTTCTCCCAGCTCCTAACTGGTCCCTCATCCCCTCCAGTCTCCAGCCTCCCAACGTCCTCCACTGAAGAACTTATTCCAGCCTAGCAAGTTGCATGTTGACTCATCTCTCCCCTGCACATTGTGCAGATCAGAGCTGTGAGTTACACAAGAGCAAAGATTGTCTCATGGTTACTGCTTGTAGGCCTGTAGCACAAGTACCTGGCATGCAGCAGATTCTAAAACTACTTACTGAATCAAAGTATATATATAAAACCATCATTCTGTAGTTTTCTTATCTTTTGAACTAGGCCCTTAGGATAAATTCCCCAAAGGAGCAATATATGTGTGTGTGTGTGTGTATACATATATATATTTATATATATATACATATACATATATATGTATATATACACATATACATATATATATTTATATATATTTTATATACATATATAAATATATTTATATAAATATATACATATATAATTATACATACATATATATGTATACATATATATGTATATACACGTATATATATATATTACATACACATGTACACACACATAGCACCGGAGATGGCAGGCCTTGGGGACCCTCCAAAGCTGGCTTCTAGGTTCTAAGGAGCACAACACCAGTCAGAGGTCAGGCTGGATCTTGTAGGGACATCTCTGGAAACTGTCCCTCAGGGCTGCGACTCTGATGTCCATGGGCAGCAGCAGAAAAGCAAAGCCTAAGAAGAGCTCAAGTCTTTAGTTCTATGTATGTGTGTGTGTATAATTATTATCATCATCATCAGATATAATATATACCTCTATAAGAAAATAACCGCATATCTGGGCCTTTGTTTCTCCATCCATCATATGGGCATAAGCAGGGCCCTATCTAGGACCCTTTGCTCTGTGGGCAGATGAGGAAACCATTCGTTTCTATCCCTACCCTGCTTTATTATTCTACATTCTTTTACCTGGACAGTGAAGCCAGTGAATAACATGCTCTCCACTGCCCTCCACAGTTCTAAAGTCCTATCATTCAATGGAAGGTGGAGATGGTTTTCCGAATTAACACGAAACAGGTGCCTTTTTAGTTTTTCTTGGCTTGAGTTCCTGCCTCCTGGACAGAAGCTGGGAAATAGGTGCATATCTGGCTCCTTGGCCTAGGTCATAGAATCACAGCGTTGTGGGTGTCTGGCAGGAAACCTCAGTGATTGTCAACACCTATGTCCTATCTCCCTCATTCATTCAACAAAAATTTACTAAGCAGTTGTGTTGAATAGCATGTGGGCAGGGATAGTCGCTGTTGTATTCACTGATTTATCCATGGCACTTAAGACAGGCGCTCATTAAACATCTGCTGACTGATGGGCAGTTTCCTGCAGCAGTCATTGAAGGGAGCCTATGAAATGCAGATTCCTGGGCCCACCACAGGAATAACCTTTAGTGACAGGGCCCAGGTGACTGTCACGCCCTCCAGAGTTTGAGAGCCATGGTCGTAGTGTCTGAATAAAGCATTCTCTTATTACCAGAAGGGAGAAAAAGCTGATGTTCTTACTTCTAAGCATTTGTTAGTAGTGACTCTACTATTCTAGTCAAATACGTTCATTTTGCTGTCGCCATTTCCATGGAGCCTTCAGGAGTTTGGGCTTCACCTGGAACATGCGCAGGGCATACTTTCACTAATCTTGGGAGAGGCAAGGCCAGTAAAAAGGCAGAGAAGATAGCAGTTGAGCCACATGAAGTCCAAGCTTGGCATTATTGTTATCTTTCACTTGAAAGTCATAAAATAAGATAGGTGCCACTGTTCCAGCTTCCTGGGAGTGGTTAGCTGGTGTAAAGTTTTTCTCAGTCTTTTCAAGGGACTGTGCCTTGGACGGTGCACAGACCTGGGTTCAAATCTCAGCATTTCTCTAACTGCTTGGTCTTGGGCTAATCGCTTTAACTCTTTTTAAGTCTTAGTTTCCTAAGTCATAAAATGAGCAGCACAATGTCGA
The DNA here is from genome assembly GCA_028627145.1 of Eidolon dupreanum. Lineage (NCBI taxonomy): Eukaryota > Metazoa > Chordata > Mammalia > Chiroptera > Pteropodidae > Eidolon > Eidolon dupreanum. The sequence continues at coordinate 17,952,440 of CM053515.1, read as the reverse complement.
CTATGTAGGGCTGTCAAAAACAACCTGAGATGATACAAACTCAGGTGTCTGGTATATATGCTCAGCACAAAAACTGCTAGATTTTGGCTGGTACCTATAAATTGTCATCATATTTGGGCTGGAGTGTTTAGTCGACAGTCATTTAGCCCGGCTCTTTCATTTTACAGGTAGGGAAATAGCCTTCTAGAGGGGAAGCAAATTGCACAAGGTCATCTAGCACTTTCAGTTTCTTGAGGGCTTCTAATCTCAATGAAGAACTTCAAGTTCCTCCACAGACTAGAGGGGGTGATTAAGCTGACAGTGTGGGTGGCCTGTGATGAAAGAATTCCTGGGATAAGATGTTTTTGAAAAGGAAGCTAGATATTTAAGGTGAGGTGCCTTCTCACTTTAGTTTCTTGCCAGCCAGTAGCCCATTCTGAGGGTACAGTGAGATTCGTGAGACAATCCCTGAAGCTGGGCAGTTTGTGGCTTTTCTATTAACACCGAAGTTTTAAAGACAAATGCATTTGGGTGAGCACTACGGGGGCCTTCCCCGGGAGGCCCTGCCTCGTACTGCAGCTCTGTAAGGCCATGGCCAGTGATGGAAGGCCTTGGAGACCCTCTAAGTCTGGCTTCTAGGCTCTAAGGGGCACACCACCAGTCAGAGGCGAGACTGGATCTGTTAGGGACATCTCTGGGAACTGTCGTGCAGGATTCTGACTCTGATGTCCAGGGGCAGCAGCAGAAAAATGGGGTCTTAGGATAGCTCAAGTCCTCATTGCCAATGGTGATGATGCTGGTGATGGTGACACAGTGAAGAATAGCATGTCCTCTCTGTCAGTTGAAGGGACAATCAATTCATTTTTTTTTACATGCGTATATTTCACTCATTCTTCCCAAGGTCCCTGTGTGGAGGAAACTGAGTCTCAGATTGGTTAAGTAGTAAGTGATCAGAAGTACATAGCTAGTGAGCATCAGGATTCAAATTTAAATCTATTGGAGTTCAAGGTAGCAGCATTCTGTAGGTGCTAGAAGAAAGGTAAGTAACACTAGCCATAGCCTTCAAGAGATATATACTTTATCTCTATTTTTACAGATGAAAAAACAGAAAGTCAGAGAGTTTAGCACATTTCCCATGATGTTAAGCACTGTGCCAGGCACTGTATTATCTCTTCAGTCATCATAGCAGCCCTATGAAGTAAGTAATTCCATGATCTCCGTTTGTGTAGGTGAGGAAACTGAGGCCTGAGACTAAATGACTTTTAGAGGTTCAAAACCAGGCAGTCTGACTGGAAGGCCCATGTTCTTAAGTTCCTGAGTTGTCCACAACTGGAACAAGATATGGCAAGGCTGGTCCAGCACTCAGGACTCCTGACTCCCAGGGTAGTGCTCCAAGGCCAAATGTAGACTCTCTGTTGGAATTCGTTGTTCCTTAAAAGTGTACTGGCTGAAAGCCCAAGGAGTGAAATCACACCGTGCGGTTCTGGGAAGCTCAGATTGGAGAAGGAAGCTTTTGCTCCAGTGTTCATGTCTGGGCAGGTGTACTGGGACTCTCTCCCTGTTTCCTCCTCTGACTGGGAAGGAGCCCATGCTGGGGTGGGGTGGGGCACCCTTGTGAGGGGAGAGCAGGAGGCAGGCATGCACGATAAAACAGGCCTAACTCTTTCCCGCCTTCAAGCCTTTATTGGGGCTGTGCCCTCATCTCCTGCCTGGCAAACAGCAGACCATGATGATGGGAGTTCAAGGTTGGAGTCAGAATACCTGAGTTCAGGTTCTAACTCAGGCACTCACTCCATGTGCACCTTTGACTCTGGGCAGTTTCCTTATCTATACAATGTGTGGTGGTGGTGAGGGATCAAAATTCTCCTGGTTTTTAGTTAACACATTATTTATTAAGTACCTTCTATGTGCCAGGCACTGGAGACATGGTAAGTACAAAAGCAGATTCAGGGTTTGCTTTCATGGATCTTGGAGTCCAGTAACGAGAGAAATGCATAGATTAAATCTTCACTAAAATGTAAAAAGACAACTGGGACCAGTGTTTTAAAGGAAAGTCCTGAGGAGCTAAAGGAACCCATGACCATGGGGAGAGGGAAGGGTCTGACAGTCTGAGGGGCAGTGGAGGAGGATGCCCTGAAGATGTGGTTACAGGGTGAATGGCTGCTGGGCAGGGCCAGCATTCTGTGTGTAGATGGTTCATTGTGAGATGGTTCATCTGAACAACTCGGAAAAAGTTAGTGGGCCAGGGGAAGCCTGCAGGAATCTGGTCACTTCAAGGCACTGTGTGCCATCGTAAGAGAAATCATTGAAGTTTTTTTTTTGTTTTTTAAAGGGTGAAGGGCAGTGAGAGAGAGAGAGAGAGAGAGAGAGAGAGAGAGAGAGAGAGAGATGGCCAAACTAACAGAATATGAGTCAACGCATCTTTCACGGAAAAGATAAAAATGCCACCCCTTCCTAGGAGCCTTCTTTGATTTCTCCACCTTTGACACTTGGTATCCCTCCCTCTCTGGCCTTGCAGCCCGGGTAGAGAAACCCAAGCCTCCGATGCAGTCAGATCTAGGCTTTGTCTTCCTGCTGTTGAAGTGTACTGTGGCTTCAAACGAGGTCCTCTGCCTTTCCGGGCCTCAGTTTCCCCAGCAGTGCAGAAGCAGGTTGCCTCGAAGGACCCGCCCAGCAATAAGGCAACGTGATTTGTTCTGGCAAAAGTGGGGGGCTGCCCGCATTGCTGCGCAGGAATCGGGCTGCAGGCTGGGCACCGTCACCCTGCTGCGGGCGCTTTCCTCGGGGCTGGGGACTACTGGAGAGGATCGTGGCTCCAGACTCGGCGCAGGAAAGTGGGGGCTCGACCCCTGGCTTGCGCAGGCACCAAGCGGCCCCGCCTCCGCAGCCAGCGGCCCTGCGGCAGCCTGGGCCTGAGCTCCGCCCTCCGCCTCCCGCCTGCCTTGCTCCCTCCTCCCGCCTCCCTCGCTCGCTCGCTCGCTCCCTCCCCCCCGCCGGCTCGGCGCTGACTCCGCGGCACGCTGCAGCCGCGTCTGGAAGATGGCGGGGAACGACTGCGGCGCGCTGCTGGACGAAGAGCTCTCCTCCTTCTTCCTCAACTATCTCGCCGACACGCAGGTACCGCCAGCTGGGACCGCGGGCCCAGGGCCAGGGGTGCTGAGCTGCCAGGGCTGCCACCGCAGTCGCGGAGGCCGGGAAGCAGCGGTGGGCTCATTGAGGGGATCGGGGGTTCCAGGCTGCAGAGCCCCCGTTCCATGCACCCTGCGATGCGCTCTGTTAAGGGGGGCAGGGAGCTCGAGGTCCCCCCACGCAAGCCAGAGCGTTGGGGGCGCCACGGCCACTGGGGAGGGTCTAGCCTTGGTGGCTTGCAATCTGCGTCCCCCGCCGGCAGAGCTGAGGGGTACCGCGCTTCCCTGAGGTGGAGCTGCGCCAAGGTGTCGGGGACCCTCAGGCAAGCTCTGCGTGCTGGAGGCGCGCCCTCAGGCTCTCGGCACTTGCTGCCGTACTTTCACGTGGACTTGTGGCCCGGCACAGGTGCCTGCCTCCGTTCTCGGAGTCCCCTGGTCCTCCAGTCTCTAGTCCCCACCGTGGCTTCCCATCGGCCCAGTGGCTTCTCATCTGCACCCGCAGCTTGGAGTTTCCTGCCAGTTGCCCGCTAAGGGCATAGGGGTCTGAGGGGCACGTGGACAGGCGGGCGGGGATAGCACCTTCTTGATCTCAGAACCCGGCAGAGCCCCCTCCCCCCGAGAGAAAAGCATGGCAGGATGGGGGTAGAAGGACCTTCTGGGGGCGCCGGGTCCCCCTGCGGCGCGCGGCCCCGGTGCGCGCTCGGCGATGCTGGGGGAAGGGAAAGAGAGGCGGCGTCCCGGGCTCTGGCTGCGCCTGGGAGCCCCACCGGCGACACGCGCGTGACAGGAGAGGGTGCTCTGGTGTGCTGGGTTTGTGGGGGGGCGGCTGCCGAGGAAGCTGGTGACTTGGAGACCGGGGGGAGGGGGTGCTGCTGAGACAAGCGGCCACCAAAAATGCCTACACAAGACGCGCTCGCCCCCCACCCCTTGACTGTCCCCCTTGCCTGTTGCAAGCATAAAGTTTGGCCCCATAGTTAGGGCTTTTTCTCCCGGCGCCAGGCTGCGGGAAGCCGGGAGAATGAGGATGCAGCGGAGCCCAGAATGAGACTCCGGCTGCGGGTGCACGCTTGGGCTCGGAGAGGGGCCGCCGGGCGGAACCGGGCGCGGCTCGCGAGGACTAGTTTGGTACCTGGAGTAGGAGCGCCAGTGCCGGCTCGTTTTGCATAACACTGAAAGGGAGGGGGAAGGCGGAGGGGGGCGGGGGTGAGAGGGCTGAGAGGGAAACTTTGCTTCTTGTTATAATCTGCCTGTCTTTAGGCGGCAGCAGCTGTCATGGGACCGGGTGGGCGGGGAGAGGCTTGCAAGCTGACTCCTAGCCGTGAGACGCGACTTGGAGGGGACGCAGCAGCCGAGACGTTCAGCTCCCGGCGGACGCCGGGTGGCGACTCCAGGCTGGCGGCTGGGATGGCGCGCCGCGGCGTGGCGGGGTGTCGCCTAGAGGAAGCCCGCCACACGCCGGAGAAGACCAGCCCTCGTCCGCTGCAGACGTCCATGCGTCAGGGAGGCGCGGGGCCTCGTGGTCGGTGGCGGGCGCGCTCGGGTGGGTTCCGGGCAGCGGCTGAAGGGGCTGGTGGCGTGCGATCGCCTTTCTCAAGACCGGGGTTGGGGGAGCGTGTGTGCTGAGTGGGGCTGCGCGCGCGGATGTGTGTGTTTGTGTGCACACGCCGCGCGCGTTGAGCTCGTACTTTTACCTCTGACGAAACCGCAGTAGAGCTCCCGCGGCGGTCACCGGGCGCCGTCACACGCCCTGAGCCCAGGTCTGCGCAGAATGTCGATCCTAGACCCAGCACCACTACCGTCCCTACAGCCCTTCACCTCACCCTCCCCCGCCATCGACAGCCTGGGACTAGAGGCACTGGTTGCGGGCGGGACAGAGTTGTCCCTGGGAATGTTCTGTCTTCAGCCCTGGCACTTGTCTGGTGTCACCAAACCTCTTGCCTAAGATACGGGTGAAGGAGGCCTGAAATAGCCAGAGACTGGTTCAGGGACCCAGAGCAATAACTGTCCCAGATTTTAACTCCATCTTCAGTGTTCTTCTGCTCACCAATAATTATTTGCCCTATTAGACGCCCAGCGTGCCTACCCAGTCAGTAGGGATATTTCGCCCAAAGAAACTAGAAAATTGGGTAATCAAATGTCAGCAGAAGCAGTTCAGTGAAAGTTAATCTGGGACGTTTGCTTTTTTTTTTTAACCACGTGACAGGCTGAGGATCTTCTGGTGATTTTTGCCGGCCCAACTTGGGAAATGTAACTGATAGCGGGAGCTTTGCAGCCGACCCTAGAAGGCTCATAGAGCACAGCGCGAAGAGGACCGGGGCGGGCCATCACGTGCCTCCTCATTTTACAGTTGGGGATAGAGGCTGTGAGGGGTGAGCGGCTTGTACAGGACCATGCAGCCAGCGGGTGACAGAGCCACCCAGGGCTCCTGACTACAGGTCCTGTGTGTTACCTCGAAATAGCACTGGACTTGGAGTCAGAAGGCCTGAGTGGAGTCGCCTTCCCCACTCTCTGGCTGGGTGACCCCAGAGCAAGCCATTTTAACTCTTGGAGCCTCCTATCTACCATCTGTCAAATGGGGCTATTGATGCCGGCAGGAGAAGCCAAGGGCCTGGTGGTGGGGGTGAGCACTGTTTGCATGTGCCTTGTCTGGTTCCTGCAATTTCCTCCTTCACCCTTCCCTCCTCCTTTGGAAGGGGTGGGGAAAGTGAATAAAAAGGTAATTTATTGTCTTTATCCGAAAGGCTTGTTGTCTTTAGTAGCTAATCCAGGGTTAGATAGAGGGAGGACTTCTGTTTAGGAGACTTAACTTTTATCCATTCTGGCCAAAGTTCAGAAATCCAACAGACCAAGGATTGTGAAAGTTTCTTGGAAAGGTCTGGGACATGTATTCCAAAGGACTTTGGATTGGCTTCACCTTTGCTCAGGCTGTGCCCCTTGCCTGCAATGCCCTCACCTACCCATCCCGCATGGCCTTCTCTAGCAGGCTTTCCCAGCCTGGCTCGCCCCGCTTTCTCTTCTGCTTTCTTAGTTTGTGTTATACAACCAAACATTTTGTGTGTGAGTACTGTGTGCCAGTAAGATTCAAGAGCTAGAGTTGTGCCTTTCATCTCTTTGTGCCCCTATGGCACTTGTCACCATGTTGACTTCCTTTGCTCAGCTCTTGGCTAGGCACAAGAATTACAGGCAGAGGAAGCTCCTGGGCTGGCCAGGGAGACAGCTGGGCAGTGAATATGGGGAGAGAGGAATGCAGAGGGCTGCAGCTGTGGGCAATGTCTTAGGCTCCAAAGGCCACACAGTAAGCCCATACTAAATATGGGTTGTTTGAAGTCACTTGGGACATCGATCATAGATGTCCGAAATGTCAGAGTTGGCAGGAACTTCATAAATCAACCGGTCCAACCCCTTATCATTTAAAAATATTTAATTGTAGAATTGTTAGAAAATATTGGCAAGCATAAAAAAAGAAATTGAAAATATGTAATCTTACCCAAAGGTAATCACTATTAATTATTGTGTATACTTCCAGACTATTTTCTTTCCTATTTATTCCTATTGATTATATCTTTGCAGAAAAATGGAGTCATTCTTTGTATATTAATTGTAAGTTGGAATCACACTGTTGTAACTTGCTTTTTTCCCCCCTCTAAACAATATACTGTGACTACCCACATCAATAAATATCCTACTTAATGTCATAATATCTTAATGATAATATAATATTTAATTGAGGGTTGAACCAAAATGCATTTAATCAGTCTTTTATTGTTAGTCATTTAAGCTGGGTTTTCTTTTTAAATTTTGTTTTGTTTTTGCTCTTGTAAGCTGTGCTAAAATGACTATCTTTGCATATATCTTCGTTCCTTCATTTAAATTTCTAGAAGTGAAATTACTCTGTCAAAAGAACTATGCAGGCGGTTGGTAAATGCATTTCTAGATTGCCTTCTAGAAAGATTGTGCTAATTTATACACTTACCAGCATCGTGTGGGAATGCCTGATTCCCTATTCCCAGATAACGCTTGGTATTTCCATTGTTTTTCATTTTTACCAGTTTGTTCATCAATAAATTCTGTCATTCTTATTGTTTTAATGTGCATTTTTTGATTACTTGTGATGCTGAACATTTTCCCCTTTTGATTATGGGCCATTTATGGTTCCGTTCTGTAAAATTCTGTGTTTGTAAACTTGGTCCATTTTTCAGTTGATATTCTATCCCTTCATTGTTCTAAAACTGGATCTGAGCATCGAGAAGGGCCCCCGCCACATGGAAAATTGGGAAAATGGCTTGAAGTCCAAGTGTTCTCTTGCAACGTCTGAAATGTTGCTGCCTCCACAGCCCCCAGAGTAGGGTTAGCTTCTTTTCCAAGTCAGAGTTCTAGCTATCTATAGGAGCAGGTTGAAGTACAGTCTTTGCTAGGTACCTTTGCCTACGCTTTACCTGTGTGAGACCAGGGGGAGTAACTTCTTCACCCAAGCCCAGAAGCGAACATGTTTACTGGGTTTGTTTATCGGAGGCCTGTGCTCCATTTTCACTGGGGCTCCTTCACTAATGCTAATGATCAGGACACCTATGAAACCCAGGAAAGGGAATGGCACAGCAACTGGGCCCCAGGGGCTCATATTTCTCCTTCACCTTGGGGCCCTCTTCTCTCCAGCTAGTATAAGCCAGCCAGAAGCTCCCCCATTGCCAGGGTGTGAGTCACCCTTTTCCTTCTCTCTCTGGAATAATAGGAAGAATACTGCTTTGAGTCAGAAGCAATCTTGCAAATGGGGTCTTAGGCTTGGAAATGAGGCCATAATTCAAGCATTGCAGGGCTAACAGCTATTTCCATCATCATCATCATCATCATCGTCACCATCATCAACATTTATTGAGCATCCTCTAGATGCCATGCATTCTACCCAGCCTTCTATTTGCATTATTATGTTTCATTCTCAAAGATTCTGCAAAGGCTTAGGTGCTATTATTATTCCCATTTTATACATGAGGATTTTACTTATCGACTTGCTGAAGACAATTTACCTACACTACCTTTTGAGTAAGTAGAGCCAAGATTAGTGGGCAAGTTTCCCAGACCACCTGACTCCAAGCTCTGTGAAGACAGGGACACCCTTCTAGTTCTGTCATCGTTGTATTTCCAGCACCTTGAGCAAATGAAGGCACAGTGTGTAGAGAGGAGACAGGATTCAGAAGTTCCTTTACTTCTCTAGGTCTCAGTTTCTCAATTTGTGAAATGGGGCTAATAGGCCCTAATTCTCAGGGTTGGGAATTAAATAAGGTATGCAAAATGGCATCAGCTGGCTACTCATAAAACTTGGAATTCTCTTTTTGAAGCACTTTAGAAGGGCAGGATAAGGTAGAAAGCTAACTCCCATCCATGTAATCTTTTTTTTTTTTTAATGTAAAAACTGGGACTTATATTTCTTGTTATATAAGGGTGAAGGGAACCCAAATAAATTCATTTGTAAGAGAATGAGCAAGTCATTTACTGTCCTCCTCCAAGGTAGTCACATCCATGCTGTCCACACAACTGATGCAGAATCAGTGGGGTTGGGTTGACGCTTCTGTTCCTTTCTCCTCTTCTGGTCTTGGTCCTTGTCCATTCACAGCTGGATTCCTGCATTACTATCAAACAGACCTTGGCCACACTAGGCTTTGCCCTCTCTCACTTGTCCTTGGCCCTGATGGAGGATCAGTCCTCCTAAAGTGCATGTCTGATGTCAATCCTTGGCTCAAACGTCAGTCATGGCTCCCCAGTACTTTTAAAGCCTAACGTTTAACCTGACCATCAGGTACTTGAAGTTGGAGAGTTAGGCCCCTGACTTTATCCTCAGTTGTCTGCTTTCCCTTTGGGATCCTGATCCACCCAGAATATGTCATGAATTTTCTTCCTGGAAGCTTAGGCTCATGCTCTTCTGTCTCCTGTCTCTGTTTCCACTATTTCCATTACTCACCCTGCAGGACCCAGCTCCCAAGCTGTTGTTTTGGTGCTGCCTTCTCTCTCACCTCCAGGCACAGCTGCATCCTGTGTGTGGCAGCATGCACTCACTTTGAAGTCAGCCTACCTGGGTTTGAGTCCTGGTTCTTCAAATTGCTGGCTGTGATACCTTTTGTAGGTCACGTAAACTTTCTGAACTTCCATTTTATCATCTGTAAAGATAAAGATAAATATTCCCTTATGTGGTTGTTGCAATGAGTCAATGAAAATCAAATGGCAAAGTGTGTGTAAAGCACCTAACACAATGCCGGGAATATTAAATAAGCACCAAATAATAGATACATCTCTTCTAATATGGTTCACATTAAGCGTTATTTAGGAAATCACTCCAGATTGTTAAGCTCCACAAGGGCAAGGGTTTTTGTTTGTTTCATTCAGCATTTTTTTCCCCCACAGTGAACAGACAAGTGCCTGAAACACAGTAGTCATTCAAAATCCTCACTGAACTAGACCTTGAGCCTCTTCAGGGTAGACACTTTTTTGTATCTTCAGACCATGTGTTCCTGAGAAGGGACAGATTAATAAATGCTGATGGAATGACCTGGAAAATCTTCCCATATCTCCACCCCCACCGTTATAACATACTCATAGCCTACCTGCACGTCAAGGCCCCGCTCACACCTGTCCTGTCTGAAAGCCTTTTAAGCTAACTGTTCTTCTACCTCTACCACTGACGTGGAGACTGCCACTTACTATCCTGGGCTGCCTGTATTCTTTTATCCCTGCGACTAGGTTGACAGCTCTAGGAGGGCAAGAAATGATATTTTTATCCTAGACTAGCACTGGGGTATCCATTAAGTAGATGAGTTTTTGAACAGAAGAATGTTTTATATGATTAGGTATCAGGTTCTCTGAAAATTTTGTATTTTAAAAATTTTACTGTGGAAAATGTCAAACTTACATAGAAGGAGCAAGTGGCAGGAAGGATCGAGTGCATTCCTGTGCCCCGATCACTCAGCTTCAGCTGTTCGGGGCCTGTTGCCACTCTTGGCTATCCACCCGCATACCACATCATGTTATCCATGACTATTGCAATATGTATCAGCAAAAAGACTTTTGAATACTATTGCATGGGTGCGTTCTAATAATTGTAAGCTTGTTTCTGTTTTCCCTATTTTGTAAGTGATGAAATTGAGGCACAGAGGGTAAGTCACTCGAGGTCTTGGCAGTAGTGAGTGTCTAACCTGGGATTTGAGTGTTGGCCCCTGAGCAGCTCTCTCCCACCAGGCTTGGGAAGGCCCTTAGGGAGCATCTACCCCTGACTTTTCCAGAAGAAGGGACACTGAGACACAGAGGAGAAGCTGCCCAGCTAGAGGAGGCCCAGATCCCTGACTCCCTGGCCAGTTATTTTCCAATATCAGGACTCAGAGGGGTAGGGTGGGAGTGGTGGGCTGGTGATAGTGATGGTGGTTTTAGTTCTGGGGCAGGGACAGGATGGATAGTCTTTGGAGATACACTGTTGCCTTAGGTGGCTGTGGCACCCAGGAGTGCAGTCCACCAGCCAGCTCCGCAAGTTTTTTCTGCTCGCACTGTTTCTAAACCCAACCCACTTACTCCCCTTGCAGTTGATCTTGGGTTTTCTCAATAGGTGCTCAGGACCACTCAATGAGGGAGACAGGGCCACAGGGTCAGCAGCCTAGGTTCACAGAGCTGAGAGGTGGGACCTGGCCTGCGGTTGCATTGCTGAGCTAGGCTCCTGGTGGCAGCTGGACTCCTGGGCTCCCTGCCCTGCCCTACCCTTTCCTTGGGGCAAAAACTGAGTTTCTAAAGTAGGAGACCTGGTTTACAGTACAAAGCTTTTACAAATGGGATGGCAAAGCCATTGATTAATTATCCCCAAAAGCTGTTATTACTGCTCAGTCTTAGAAAACAAACTTTCACCCTGATTCTTTGTTCAAGTAGCTGAGGGCTTTGAATCCTGGTACCTAACTCTGCTTGGGGCAAGATTTCTTTTGTGCCTCAGTTTTTTCATCTGGGTAATAGGACTAATAGTAGTACATGCTTAGTGAAGACTAATGGAGACATGGCTGTGAAGTGTTTAGAAATGCTCAGTCATTAGGACCCATCCTTAGTATTTAAAACACACAAATCTAAACTCTGATGCTTATCTTCCCACCTGAGCTTGAGGTGCTTGATCCTGTCTAGGCCCTGAGGTTCCTTTTTCAGAGTATTATGTTTTTCTTTCCCCTAAACTTCTGGGGGAAGAGGAATCCATCCATCCATAGCAAGTGTTATAAGAATGACTTTGAATAAACAGTCTAATTTGATGCTGCTTGAAGGAATAAGAAGAAATATCAGATAGTGGTTAAGAGCTCTAGACTTTGGATTTTAAATGCCAAGGGTTTAAATCAGATGTCCACCACTTAATATCTGGGTGACCTTGAGCAGGTGTCTTAACTTCTCTGACTCTAGGTGCCTCATATGCAAAACTGGAAATAATAGCGTGTTGTTCTTGTGATAACTGAAGAAGATAAATAATGCCAGCAGCCTTGCTTGACATTGTAACCTTTCAATAAATGGAAGCCATGATGACGATAATAACGATGTAAATATACCAATGTGAATTTGAGCTTTCAGGGAGTTGGGAGTGCCTTAGAGACTACCTTGCTGAATGCCCTTACCTTGGAGTGAGAAAACAGACTGGGAGCAGACCAGGGGGTGCCTTCAGATCATCCAGCCAAGGCAGGACAGGGCCCCCGGCTGCTGTCCACTTGGCCAGGGCTGGCTCTGTGTGGCAGGGACTCAACGGTCTGGGACCCACTGTCTGGGAACTCAGCTGGACAAGCCCTGTTGGCTGAGATGAATGCTTCCCAGCAAGCTCTGCAGCCGTGTGTTTTCCTTGTGCTTGCCTGGCAGAACATAGTCATGTAGCAGAGAGAGAGAGCGAGGAGACGGTAGAAACCAGGCCCTGAGCAGTTGCAGTAGCTGGCCCACGAGTGGCTCCCTGATGTTGCCATGGCAAACAGCCTTGGCAACGTGGCTGCTTGAACCTTTATTTCTGGTCTCAGGTTCCTCGCAGGGAAATGTGGTACCCAGGACACTGAGGAGGGCCCTGCCCTGGCTCCTTGTCACCGAAGATGACCTGGCTTTCATGCTGCCAGTAATCGCAGGCCACAGCAACCCCTGCTCAAAACATCTGCAGGCCCACCCTATACAACCTGCAGAGCAGACTCCTGGATATGGCATTCAAGGCCTCACACGCCTATTTATCCATCTATTCATCAAATACTGTGTGACCATGCAACACCGTACCTACTGCTGCAAGCACAGAACACTATAATATTCTTAACATGGACCCCAGTGTTAGGTGTTCCTAGTCTGTCCTCATCTTCAACTATATTCTCCAGCATTAATGGTGATGAGAACAGTTAACAAGTGCTAACACTTTCAAGCAATTACTCTGCCAAGCCCCATGCTATATTATTCACGTGTACAGTCACATTTAATCTCAGAGGAACCCCATGAAGTCATCCCCACTGTTATCCCCATTTTGCAGTTGAGTGGACTAAGGCTGACTCCAGAGTCTGTGGTGCTGGTGCTGCCCTACAGTTCCTTCTCTATGCCAGACAACCGCTAGGACCCCTACCATGAGACGTCTGTCCCCCTCTCCATCGCCAGCTGCCTCCTTCACTGTCAGCTTGAGTGCCGCCTCCTCTAATTCTTCCTCGTAGAAGTGGCCCCTTTTTGCTCTGTGATCCCACAGTCTGTTACAGATGGATTTCATGCCCTGCCTTCACTCTGTACTTTGTCACCCTGATGAGCTTATATTTGCCCTCCAGCTACCCCAAACAAACAAACAAACAAACAAGGAAAGCTAGTTAAAAGGGAGAATTTTGCATGTCCTGGCAAGGAGTTTGGATTTGGCAGGCAGTGAGGAGCCAGCAAAAGTTTATATTAGTATTGTTATTAATAGTAATCATAGAATGTAGCTAACACTTAGTGACCACTTGGTATATACCAGGTATTAAGCAAGAGCCTTCAGCTACATTATCCTATATAACCCTCAGATACCCAGTGAGGTTGGTACTATGACAAATAAGAAAACTGAGGCTGTGAAAAGTTCAGTAACTTGCCCCAAATCACCCAGGCAAATAATAGGAAAGCTGGGTTTTGAACCTTGGTCTGCTTGGCTTCAGAGTACATGATCTTAACTATTGCATTGTGGCTAATGTGTCTGAACATGTAATAAAAAAACTGGAATGGGAGCTATGGGAAGCAGGAAGCAGGCGTCTTCACTTGGCCTCGGTGTGGAGGGCGGGGGCTCAGTGGAAGTGAGTGGGATGTGGGGAAGAAGGCATACTGTAAGGGACTTAGAGTAGTGTTCCTCCAGCTAAGACAAGGCTGCATTTGCTTTGTGGGGGATTTCCATGGAGAAGGAATATCCATTTATTCAGGGTCCACTATGTGCCAGGTTCATCCCCATTCTTGACCTTCCCGGAGCCTTGTTAAATGCAGAACTCTGGTCCCAGCATGTGATCACCTTTGTTTATGCATTTATTCTTTTTTCTCTAACTGGTCAAGACCAGAGCTCCCTAAGGAAAGGGATCTCCTCAAGCTGATTCATCATCAAATCCCCCCAGTGCACACTGTACACCCCTCAATAAGTATCTGTTGACTATTTGATGAATATTGAATGAATAAACAAATGCTCTTTGATCTTTCAGAAAATTCACCAACCGTTTGCCTGTCTCTGTGCTTGGAGCTGTGCTGTGATGTGTGTATAGGGGGCGAGAGGAGTGTAAGGGGATTGTACTGATCCCCACCTGGAGCCCAATACCCTTGTCTCCAAGATAAACCTTGTACACAAAAGAATGAAAAGCAAAGACTTTTTGGTGCCTCCAACACTCTCTATCAGAACAAATTTCCAGTAGGCAAGTCTCTGGGGAATGTTAAACCACCGTTAGGATTCCAGTCTGTTCCAAGGCGTTACTCTGGCCTCACTGAGAAGGGGCTCAGAGCTTCAGGAGCTTTGGTGTCTGCGGGGAGGTGTCTGGTCTAATGTCTCTCCAACTTCCAGGAAGATTGAAACCAGCACCTTACACTGGGCTTCATGTCCATTGCCCAGTGGCTGATTCCAGAGGGACTGGGCAGGTCAGCCTCTACTCCAGAGGAAGAAAGTGGGGATCCAGGGAGGTAAAGGGGGAACAGAACCTGGGGGGGGCATGAATACAACACTTACTGCTCAAGAGGATTAATTTCATGCCTTATCTTTCCTCACTTGGTATCCCCTCAAGACTTAGTCCCTCCCACATCTGATTCCCTTCACCCTTCTTGCTGAGTTCCCATGAGTTCTTAGTTTACGTGTAATTCTTACAAGCGTGGCAGTCTCGTCTAGGCCTTGTGATATTAGAAGCAGCAAGACAGTTCTGTTAGGATGTGTGTGCAGGCACTGGGCAGGTGTGAGGTTCCACCAGAGAGAGAAACGCACGGACTGTGGCACTGAAGGCCACTTGGGGCCTTTGAGTGAAGAGACAAAGAAGCGCCTTGTTCCTGAGTACATTACTGGATAGAAGTACGAAGCTAATGGGCCATAGAGAGCATGACATCCCTGAAGAAAGGTATATTCTGTTCAGTGTTCTCCGTTCGAGGAGGCAAGGAAGAATGAAATACATTTGGTATTAAAATAGAAAGTCTATCAAAAGCAGGAAAAGTTTCAAAGTTATCTATAAACTTAGCTTATTGTGAGCACACGTTATTCCTTGATGCCAGATGCTTGAGTTAGTCTAGCTATAAAAGTTTCTTTAAAAGTAAGTGCTGTCTATGGCCAAGCCACCCTAAACATGCCCAATCTTGTCTGATCTCGGAAGCTAAGCAGGGTTGGGCCTGGTTAGTACTTGGATGGGAGACCAACTGAGAATAACAGGTGCTGTAGGCATTAAAAAAAAAAAAAAAAAGAAAAGAAAAGAAAAGAAAAAGAAATAAAAGTGAGTGCTATCTCCAAATGTGAGATGTCGTCTTTTGTATTTCCAAGGCCTCATGGGGTAGTGGAAAGAAAGTATGTGGCAAATGCTGATACCACCTACTTTCTTGTTTATTAATTTGTTCCTCTTTGGTTTCCTATTGTTCCTGTGGGAATGAAAACTCCAAAGGAGGGGGCTTGCCTATCTGCTTCTTTCTGTGTCGCCAAGGCCTATAGCCTAGGGCCTGTACGTGGTTGGCATTCATTAGATGTTTCTTGAATGAATAAGCGAATTCATTCAATTCATGTTGTGCTCTTAATCTGTATTGACCACTGCCTTGAGCTCACTTAACTCTTCCAACAACCCCAGAAGATAAATACCATTAGCCCCATTCTTTAGACAAGGGACCTGAGGCTCAGAGGGTAAGTTGTAGGGCTGGGAGATTTAGCTCTTTTGCTGGCCAAGCCACGCAGAGGCCCCCAGGGGCCCAGCAGGCAGTTATGACTAGGAAAGACTCATGCCCTAGTGACCTGGTGACCTCACACCACTTTCTTCTGAGGGTTGGGCAACACCTCCTCCCAGTCCTGTGGGGCAGCTGTGGGTACCTGCTCAGCAGTGCCTTAGGCCTCCAGCTTTCCCCAGCACTTGCCCTTTGTCCTAGTGGCCAAGGGAGTGGCGGGTGCCTGGCTTGCCCTTTGTGGACCAGCACCCAGCAGGAATGTGGCAATCTCCCACCTCTGGGGGTGCAGGTCAGGGTGGTCTGCAGGCTGGACACTGAGGCAGGTGAACCTAAAGCACAGTGGTGTTCTCTTGCCACAGACCCCTCTCCCTAGAGCCAAAATAGGCCCGGATTAGGAGGGGTCAAGTCGTGAGAGAGCAGGGTGGGTTCAAGAGTGAGGTGAAAATAATGAGAGGGAGGAGGAGGATTTAGACTCCATCCCAGAATGAGAAGAAAGACTTCCTTTGCTCAGGTGACCTCATGGTAAATTTTCAGTGATCCAGTTGCGGGACCACCAGAGAAAGAGCAATATCGGCCATTTCCAGGTGATGGTGTCCATGGGAGGCAGACTAGAACAGTGATGAAGACCAGAGCTCTGAGTAAGGGTTTGTCATTTAGCAGCTGAGTGAATTAGGGCATGTTCTTTAATTTGCTTGGGCCTCAGTTTCCTCACCTCTGAAATGGGATAATATTATATGTCTCAATGGGTGGTTGAAACGTTGGGAAGATAACACTGTCTGAAGAACCTAGTGCAGTGTCTGGGTGTTATTAAAAATAATAATGATAATCAGTGACTAGATGATTTGATGACAGATCGGTGTAGGAAACCAGTAGGTAAACTCCATGCTTTATAGCTCATGTATTATCATTTGATGCCTCTTCCTTTTTCTATCTATGCAGCACTTACTCCCTCTGGGTGGGAAGCTAGGACTGTAGATTTGAACAAGGCATGTTTCCTGTCCTGTGGCCATGGAGGGCGGCCAGTGCAGAGGGAGTGTCCAGACAGCTCTTGTAGCAGGAAGAGTATTGATGGATAAGTGGGACACGATGCAGAAGGGCATCCTAGGCAGAGACCAGCCTGTCATAAGGCCCAGCACATCCTACAGCTGAATGAGCAGTGAGTGACTGGGGGGAGGCATGAGCTGGAGGACTCCCGTGAGGGTGAAGAACAAATGGGATGACCTAAGCGCCCAGAAGAGTCACAAGCAGGAGCACCAGAATTTACACCCTGAGAATCTAGCTGGAGGCTGCTTTGGGTGGGGGGTAGGGTGGGAGTTCTTGGGGAGGGTGACTTTGACAGTGACTAGGTTTTCCCCAGGCCTCACAGGTAGGATGGAATGAGTGGTAGCACCCCGTGGTCTGCACAGCTTGTCCACAGTCCCTGGGTGTGGAGCGGAGGCGTGAGACTGAAGCATAGCTTCTCATCAGCAGTCCCAGGTGAAGTCCTTTGCCATCGTGGTGGGGCCAGGCCCACACAGCTACCAGGTACTCGACAGACAGGGGAAAGTTGGTAGCTTTATACAGTAAACTCTCAGTAAATTTAATGATGATAATTATTAACATAATAATAATTAGTATTACTCCTATTACCACCACTATTATCCCTTTAGCATGTGACTACGAAGTTCACATAGCATTTTCACATTCATAGTTCACTTCCTTGTGAGGATTTTTATTTTCATTTTACAGATGAAGAACCTACAGCCCAGGGATGTAGAAGTGTCTTGACCAATAAAGTTGCTGTGGGGGGACCTCGACAGGAATGTGGGATTTGTGGCGCCCCCAGTCCACCTGGTCAAGAAGGGCCAGTTTTTGAAAGGGGCGCCTTAGCCATTCATGTCTGTGCCTTGTCTAGACTAAGTTCCCAGGATTATCTCTATACAGCAACAGATCCCCAGTCTTTCTGGAGTTGCAACATTCCCCTATTGTGTGATTTTGCAATAGTTGCAACTCCTCCAAGGAAATGTGACTTCCACTGATTCCTCTGTAAGTGTTAGGGAAGTGGAAATCTTTCTGAGAATTTCACGGCTGCACTGGAGATGAGTGGAGTGCCATGGTGAAAAGATTGAACCTGGGAGTCTGGAAGAAGGGCATGGGTTCAGGTTCCTCTTTGCTGTGAAACCTTGGACAAGTCAGGCCCCTTCTCTGGGCCTGAGTTTCCTCATCTGTCCCATCTCTGCCATGCTGTGACTCATGATTTTTCTATCAGGGGGCTATCTTGCTTTAGTAAATTCTGCTTGGGGCAGAACTGCGAGGTTCTGGAAAAAGAGGGAAAAGGTTAGTTAGTTACTGTGGACAGATGGAGCTAGGGAACTGTCACATCCCAGACAGGCAACTGAATTTCCCTACAGCCAGCCGGCAAAGCCCGTTGCAGGTTCTTAACCCTGGTTGCATCCCCTTTCCTGGTGACAGGTGCTGACTTCTCTTTGAACTGCAAATTGGAAGGAATGTGTCATGGGATCATGTGCCTTAAACGAGTGGGTTTGGAAGGAGGAGAAGGAAGAGGAGGAAGTCCAGGCGGGAGAATCCCTGATTTCCAACCTCCCCAGTGAATCACGGAACATTTGGCTAAGTCACTCATGGGGGTGGAAAGATTGGGTGCAAATCAGGAACTTCAAAATCCTCTACAGCTAGATTCTATCTAAAATTGATGTCTTCCTTTTCCCCACAGTCCTGTTTTATCCATTTTGAATCATTTTTTTGTAATGTGTCAAACTGCCTTTCAGTTCTTTCTATTTCAGTTAAAAAATATTTAACAGAGGAGGGAAGGTGTTGGTGAATTCTCAGATACCCTGGGGGTCCTCACACTCCATCTTGGGTGCTCTTTGAGGGCCAGGATGGCCATTCGTGGGCCCTGGCCCTCAATGTCTCTCATGCAGAGCTGCTGCCGGCTCAACCATGAGGTCTGCAATTATTTAAAGAAAGCTCACATCAAGTGGAAAAACAGCAACCGTACTGACCATGTGGCCAGTAGGCAATTCAACACCAGAGCTACCCAACTCCCTCCGGCCCTCACCAGCTGCTGCATTTTGCAGTCGGGTGGATTAGTTGGCGACGGGACTGATGGGCAGGGCCAGGTGCACACGGTGGGTGCCCGGGCAGGCGGCCTGGTCCTGCTTCAGCCTGGAGGACAGGATCTGCCTGCATCCAGGGCAAGCTCTGCTTTGAGCCTTACAGAAAAGTTAAAAATTTTAAAGCAACTTGGTTTAAATATAAGGGAAGCTAAAAATTATGGAATTTAAAACAAAAAATTTATATTGTTACAACTCAGGCGTATGTTTCCTTGTTCCATGGTTCACCATTGACCTCGAAGTGTTTTGGAGGAATAATCGATTGTCTTAAATTTCTTTTTTCATTTTATATTTTGGTTGGTTGTTCAACAATAGAATATATATTTAAGTTAATATTAAAAATCTTTTCAATAAAACAAATTTAATAATTTAAAAAATTTCCAGTGTCAGGAACTAACTTGTCAGAGAAAGTGAGACGACTCCCATCTTGTAACCTCTTCTCTTCAAGAAACAACTCTTAGCAGTTTGTGTTTAAATGCCTTCAACAGAATATCTGATTATCTGGGTTTTCACAAAAATTTTATATAAATTGTATTTTTTTTGTTACAAAAGTGACAAGTGTTAATTTATTGACATTTGAGAGACTACAATTAGGTAAAAGGAAAAAAAATTCCAGCACGTAGAAATAACCAGTCAAAAGCAGTGTGTTTTTTTGTTTGTATTTTTCTTTTTCTTTTAAGTAATGTTGTAGGTTCCACCTCCAGCTAAGCTTCTTTTCTGGGGCACACTTTTCCTGCCTCCCAGCAGTTATTTATGGGCTGATTTCTGCTGGTGACCTTGAGAAGGAGAGAGTCTAGACTCTAGACTTGGTTTAACTGTTGCCTACCACGTGACCTCTTCTAGCCCCTCTTCTCCCTTCATAAAGTGGGAATGACCCCTTCATTGCTGTGGGAATACAGGTATCATGGATTTCAAAGCTATTTGCAAGTTGTAGGGTCGTAAACAGATATAAGGTCACTGGTGTTATGACTTCACAACCTGCACCCGCCACAGTAACTGCTGCTGTTTT
The DNA here is from genome assembly GCA_028627145.1 of Eidolon dupreanum. NCBI lineage: Eukaryota > Metazoa > Chordata > Mammalia > Chiroptera > Pteropodidae > Eidolon > Eidolon dupreanum. The sequence continues at coordinate 17,932,857 of CM053515.1, read as the reverse complement.
AACTCAGTATTTGGCTTGGAAATATCTGATTACCTCCAAGTATTTCACATGACCAATTGCCATTATACCCCAGGATTTAATCACCTCCAAGGTTTGGCTTTTACTCCACACACTGTCTACCATATCCGTCTGTATATATGTTTTCTTAATATGTACAGAGCAAGATAAACACTCTTGCTGGTAGAGAAGGCATTCAAACCCAGGATTCCTGATTTAGACTCTTAGACTGTTTGAAGTGTTAACTGATCTCCCTTGTGATTTGGGCTTCAATTGGAGCAGACCCAAGGGGAAGAGATTGTATGTGTTTCTGTGGGTGGGGGTGGGTGCGTCACACATAGCATGCTCCAGGAAGATATAGCTACCTAACAAGTTAATTTTCATACTGGTTTCAACATACAGCATTGTTCAATGGACAAGAGACAATAGACTTGCTTTCGTATTTATTTTGAAAACCTAATATGCGATCCTGCTTGAAAAATTGTAAAAGTAATAAATGGAAGTCATCTTTGACCTTATTGTATTCCTATCCACAGAAAAACCCTGCTACCAATTTCTAACATGCTCTTCAGGGATAAACCTTGCAGGCACCAGCATATATATATGGTCTAACTTCCTGATTCCACTTTTTGCACAAATGGTAGCAAGCTAAGAACATTGCTGTGCAACTTGCTTTTTTCCGCTTAATAATTTATCTTAAAGATCATTATGTACCATTATGTAAAGAAAGAACTACTGCATTTTTTGGCTTGACTCTAGTTTGTTTAACCAGCCCTGTGTTGGAGATTTAGATTATTCCTAATTTAGTGTTCCTACTAGTCTGCAGTGAACATCTCTGACTGTCAATTTGTATGTGCGTAAGTAGATGTGTAGGGTAAATACCACGGAGGGGAATTGCCCAGTGAAAGGGTGTGTGCATTTAAAATTTTGATGAATATTGCCACATTCCCCTTCATGGAATTCTATCAGTATTACATTCCAACAGAAATGAATAAGAAATGCTTGTTTCCTCACACCTTACCAACACAGTTTGGTATTAAACTTTTTTGATCTTTGTCAATCTGGTGTCTCTGGAGTTTTAATTTGCAGTCTTTCTCAAATGGTTAGGAGTCACTGGTTTCTCTAAAGAACTGCCTATTGTGTTGTTGATTGTTTTCTTACTGATTTGTATGGGTGGGCTTGTTTTCTCCAACCTTCCCTCACCCTGGAACTTTCTCAGGCTCCACCCTCCCTTCTGGCAGCCTGGGTTGGAGGAGAAAGCCCACTGGATTAGGATAGGGATTTAGATCCTGGTCCTGCCACCTACCTGCTGTGTGACCTTGACAATTCAATAACTCTTGAGTCAGTCTCTCCCACTCTGAAAGGTGAGGATGTTAGTTCAACAGCAGGGTTGTTGGGTAGATGAGATAATCAATGGGAAAATGTTTTATAAACTGTAGAAAATTGTAGAAACATCACATTAATATTTACTTAGTTTCAAATGAGTGATAAGATTTCAGATTCCTAAAACTTTAGGGCCTACTCATCTTGGTTAAACAGGTGAGCAAAGTGAGTCCCAGAGAAAATAGACTTGCCGGAGTCCTAAGTCAGAGCTGGCCTGACTGGCAATTGGGTCCTCGGTAGTCTTGTTATATAGTAGGAGCCATAGACAGTGTAAATCAAGACATCCTGATTTTTATAGTAAATTATCCCAGCTTCCATGACAGCCTTTCTCTTTCATGAGAATGCTGTGTGGCCATATCGCAAGAGTCTGTACTTCAGAACTGAAAAATACCTAGGTTGGAGTACCAGTTCTGCCAGCTGTTAGCTGCAGACTCTCCATCTAGTGACTTTACTTTTGGGGCTACAGTCACCTTTCCTGTAGATACAGAGGGCTGTTGAAAAGGTTTCTGTAACCACAGTGGTTCCCCGTTTGGCACATGATGGAGCTTGGCTGATGGTGTCATAATTACTGTTTCACTTTGCAGGAGGCATGGGTGCCTGTGGTCAGGGAGCCAGGCATTGGCATGTGACACCCTGGGTTCAAGGCCTTGGCCTGCCCTTGTTTGCTGGTTGGGCAGCTGACTTCACCTCTGAGGTAATGATAGGAGTCCTGGACACACAGGGATGATTTGAAGAACCAGTGAACTTTGTATATAAAGTGCTTGCTGTGTAGGAGGCACTTAATAAAAAAATAAGTTATTGAAAAGACACTTATGGAAGTGCCTATTATGTGCTGGCACTGGTCCAGATGCTGGGGGTTTAGCAGAAAGGAAACAGAGGCCCTGGCCTTGGAGAGCGTATGTCCTAGTTTATTGTTTTATGTTTCTTGTTGCTCTATGTAACATAGTAATGGCATAGTAATGGCAGCGTAGTCGTCTGGCCAGCATTAGGTCCTGATGTAGATTCTGTTTGACCCCTGCCTAGAAAGAAACTCTAGAACACATACTCTGAGGAGATTTAGGGATTTTCCCTGCCCCTATAGATTCTGCAGATCACTTCCTATAACCTTAGGGAACTTGACTCAGCCAGCCCGCTTCCTTTGACCTCCCATAAGCCATGGGGGCCTCATCTGCTGACCTGTGAGAAGAGTGGATCAGAGCTTCCTTGACTGGGGCCCACAGCTCTAAGGTCCGGTGCCTTGTTTGACATGCCATGAGACTGAATCTGGCTTGACCTGGATCTCTCTGGCTCATTCATTGTTCTGCCAAGGGGCGTTTCCCTCTCATCCAACCCATATTTAATGCACATTTCCTGTGTGCCAGCTGTGCTTAGACCTGGGGACACAGCAGTGAGCTAAACTCGGTCCTGCTGATGGCAAGCTGGCATAAGGAGACAGAAAATAAACAAGATGATTGCAGCTAGTGATAAGCCCTGAGAAGAGAATCAATAAGATAAGGACATGTGATGGTTGGCGGGGGGGAGGAGGGGGAAAATCAAGCCACATTAGAAGGGGTGATCTGGAAGCCCCTCTGAGATATTCATGCTGAGGCCTGAGAAATCAGAAAGGAAGCAACTTTTTGGAGGAAAGGGGTTCTAGGCAGTGGGGATAGCAAGGGCAAAGTCCATGAGTGGCCGAGTTTGTCATTCTCACAAAATATACCCAACTTATGCAAACTGGATTCAAGGGAGGCCATGTAGAGACCTGGGTGTTTGAGCATCTTGTCAGAGCAGATGATATGCTAGTTATAAATCAGAGCAGGCCCCACCAGAGGGGATTGCTAAGTGAGTCTGGGTGAAGTGAGTGAATAAATGCATTTTAGGCCATTGCTTGAGCTACAGTATTCTCTTTGAAATGAGTAAAATTCTTCAAGATCTTTGTAAGTTGCAGAATTGAGGACTTCCCGAGTTCAGAATAGCTCCGGCAGGCTGTCCTAACAGATGAGGACTTCCAGACTGGTTCTCTGTCTAATGGTGTCAGCATCCACAGCCACCATGGACACAAAGTCAATTTCCACCCTTGGATCTGCGATTTAACGCCTGGCTGCTCAGGTAGCTGCAGAGAGTGGAGGTCAGTGGGGCTAATTGGGTGGCTTAACAAGAGAGCGGTTCTTAGAATTGGAATAGCTGGGCCCAGGGCAGGGCCAGGATGCAGATAAAACAGGAGGGATAGACCAGGCGGCTAGGTCTGGAGGAGGCAGGGAGGCCAGCCAGGGGTAGATGCTGGTCAGAGCTGGAGTGACATAGATTAATGTGGAGGCCTTGGACTCCCACGGACACCGCTGCCCAGGTGGGCAGTATGGGGCATTTTCTAGCCTGGATTAATCTTTCCTAGCAACAGCCTGGGTGATGGGGACGTTTTCTCCTTCCCTCCCCCTTAAACCATGACTGTTGCCCCCTATCCTACATATAGTACTGTCTGTCTGTGGTCAGTACCAGCTGGTTTTGGGCACAGGTGTACCACATGATGGCTATGTGAGGGTACAGCTTACAGTGGTAAAGCTAAAAGGTCACTTGGCCATCTCATATCCCTCTGTGAGTTGGACTCTAGCTGGGTAACCTGCCTTTGGGGCAAGTCCAGCCTCTTACCTTATTCTAGGTCAGAATTCACTTACTCATCCATTCACTCATTCACTCATTCACCTAATTAATCATACTATCTTTTCGATTGTTCATTTATTCAACAAATATTTATTGAGCCATAGTTCGTGCCACTCTGTTGAGTGCAAGGGGCACAGTCAACAAGACAGAGCATCCCGCTGTGCATTACACACATGACCAGTACTGTTGTGAGACATACTTCAAAAGACAAGTACTAGGACCTGGCTGGGGGAGCCAAATCTGCGTGGGATCTCCAGGGTGGTCACATGTCAGGGCAGGTGCCACTCTTTGAGATCCAGGGTTGTATATGAGAGCTCATTGTCAAGGGATTCAAAGGTGATCGCAGGCCAGCTCTGCCAATGTACTTGAGCCTAACTTCCAGGCTCCAGTGGCATTTTGTGTCTCAACTGTGGGGGTCATAGCCTGCTTTAAAAAAAAAAATTCAACAAATATTTAATAGTTATAAATTTTTCACATTTTCTAGTTTTAAAGCACATATAATTGATTAAAGAATTGGCCATTTTATATAGTCATGATTCCTCTGATTCACATCAGAGTAACTTCTGCTTTGTTTTTTAAATATAAAACAAAAATTTATTAAAATATTTCTTATAAACGAATTAAATCTTTATCGAAGAAAATTAAAGAAATCAATGTCCCCTCCAAAAGGAAATAAAATCCACCCGTACATTTCCTATTCTTCCCATAATACATTTTTTTCTTTTGAAATAAATCAGATCATATTGTCTTTGTGACTTTTCCACTTAGCATTATATTGGATAATAGGTCTTTATTAAAGTCTCATCAATCTTTATTAAGGTTTATAGAGGGTCTTTTCCATGACCTTACATTTTTTAACTCACTGTTCTGATGGCAGCAGATAATGTTCCTCATGGATGTAGATTGAGATTCTGTTTTTTTGTGGTTTGGTCTCTCCTAGAGAGCGCCAGTTAGGTTTTATTCATAACCTCAGGCAAGTAATTCACTCCCATTTGCCTCTTTATTTATGTGTAAAAATGAGAAATAACTACCTTTCTCTTGGAGTGGATGTTTGGGGTTAGCCAGCAGATGGGCCCAGTGCCTGGAGAATGCCCTAACAATAGTTGCTACCTTGGAGCAGGGAGTTGGGGGTAGTGCTGCCACCATTCCTGATTTGGTGGCCAGGAGCTGGAGACACTGAGGGTTTAGTTGCCTGTCTCGCGCGGCTGCTGACCTGAGTGGAACTTAAGCAGCATATAAATGAAAGTCAGGCTGCGCCCTCGGCGGGGTGGGTTGGTTCAGTTCAAAGATGGTGCTCCTGCCCCTCTCCTCTTCCTCACGGACCAGAGGAAGTGCCTTTGCTTAAGAACAACCAACATCCGTCACCAGGCTTTCTGCCAGCAGCAGTGTGGGGCGGCTGCAAAGCTCCTCCTTGGGAGTTGGTGAAGGGCCTGGCTGCCCAGTGCCCCTCAAGCTGGGGGCCACCCACACCTGCCCTGGATATCAGGTTCAGAGAGACTAAGCCACCTGCCTAAGTCAGGCAGTGTGTTAGTGGCAGGGCTGGGATTTGAACCCAGGGCTTTCCTACCACATCTTCCATGTTAGATTATGTGGGGGTTCAGAATGAGTCACCCCAAGATGTGCCTCTGTGGTACGAGGATTGTTTGAGCTAAAGGCAGCCTTAACCACAATCTCAAGAGAAACTTCTGTCCGTCTCTTAACTATGTAGAATTTGAATTAGAGGTCTTGCCCATAATAAGAGATTATCAGAAATAACCTTTTTTGACCTATTTATAGGGCAGGGTGTACATGTGGGGTCTCTGACTCTCTCATGTGTATGAGGCTCTTATACATATGTATCTATTAAACTTGGTTATTTCCTCTTGCTAATCTGTCTCATGTCTACTTGATTATTAGACCAGCCCAAAGAACCTCGAGAGTAGAGGAGTTTTTCTTCCTCTCCCATGATTCCTTCACCCAATGGGATGGAGTACCTGTTCCATACAAGGAGCAATGGGGAGACAGACAAAGAAGGGGTATGGTTCTTGCTGAACCAGAGCACACACAATGCAGGAGATGCTGCAAGGGTCCAGGCTGTAGCTGGGACGTCCTTCGGCATACGCCGAGCCAGGTCCTGTGCTCAGCACTTGGACATAGCCGTGAACAAGCAGACCACACCAACCGGCAAGCAGCAAACTGTCAGAAGGTTGAGGCTGATGGGCCCAGTGAGGGAAAGAACACTGTGTCAGAGGTTCCTGGAAGAGTTTCTGGGGTGGGACTTGCTTGATATTGGGCTACACCAGCCACAGTGCCCCTGAAGCCAGGGGCAGGACCTTGGCATTGAATGGTAGCTAAGGGCAGGGCTTTTGACTAAAACCAATTGGAGTGCTGAGTTTGAGGATGCTGCCATTTAACATGTTGTTTGAACTTGGGCAAATGGCTTGGCTTTTCTGAACCTCCTACCTTGTTTAAAAGGGTGCAGGAATAAAATAAGAATACATGGACCTAATGTATCTAAAGCAGCCATGTGATTATCATCACAACTCCTTTATGCCACCGTTCTTCACGGTGGTGGCAGCAGGTGTGCGGAAGTCTGGGACATGCTTGGATTTGGCATTGCTTATATATTGTGGAGTGAAATGTAAGTGAAGTCCAAATGCTATGCAAATGTGACAGACACTGTCCTACTAACAATCTCATGCATCTGCCACACAAATAAGAAAGGGACTGAGGCCTGCTGTGCCTGGCTGCCCCTGAAGAAGTGGAGGAGCGGAGTCATTTCTGGAATTTGCCCCAAGGTGTAGCAGATCCCATCTGACCTGGTCCCATGGCGCATTCCTAGTTGCTTGCCCATCCTTGAAGTAAAGGAAGAGGAAAAGGCTCATGGCCTGAACTGGGGGACAGGCTGGGGGGAGCAGGAACGTCTCTGGAATCAGGGCATATTTCCTGCCGCTTCAGTTAATAAAGGCGGCACAGGACGTTTGGTGCATTTGCTCAGTGACTGGTGCTAGCCCGGCGTCCGGGCCCTGCTCACACTCCACAACGCTGTTTTGGTTTTGAGGGCCCTGGAGGGACAGATTCTGGTCTAATCCTGCCTCTGTAGCTTATTGATGTGCCAGGCTATGGATCCCCGCTGTCTCCAGTCTCCTCATCAGTAACAAGGGAAGCACCTACTACCCTTTGGATGCCAGTAGCATCAGCCTGGTGGAATTATGAGGGTAAAGCAATGTAATGCATGCTTAAAGAACTTAGCACAGTACCTGTCACCAGTGCTGGTGACATGTGGGTGTTGAGCTGAATCTGTAACTTCTATCCTCTGGCTTTCCCTGTGGTCTCTTCCTTGAGTTCCTCAGGTCCCTTCCGGAGGTGAACTGCCTGCCCCCTGTCCCCTTTCTCTCTCACAGTGGCATTGAGAGCTTCACCATGGCCCCTGGTCCTGGCTCTTGAACTTTTCTTCTTTTCTCCTATGAAGTTATAACTCACTTTGACTCTCAAGTTGAAAGAAAGGCCTCAAACACGTGGTGTGTTTCTGTTCCTTGTAGTCAGGGGATTTCGGTTGCGAAGGGTGGAGTTCAGGGAAAAGAGTGGGTGTTTTAAGCCTCTGTTGAGACCCATCAAGTGTGGTCCTGGGTGTGGCTGAGTGGAATGTGTACGTGAGATGAGGGCATGGGAGTCCAGAGAGTGGGAAAGCCCTCAGAGACCAAGAGACCACCGCTCCTGGGGCTTTTACCCTGTTTTGGTCAGAGCTTCTGTGAGGGACTCCGAAGACTGTATGGACTCTTTTTATGCAAGAAAAAAGAGTCAAAACACAGAAAAGTTTGCATGTAATTTCGTAGACTGATAGCCAGGCATAGGCCCAAAATAGGAACTTCTATTTGAGACCCTCCACCTTCATTGGATATAGAAATTGAGGTCCGGAGATATACCCCCACACTCCACAAGAATTGGTAGAGGGGGCTGGGGGTCAAGAGAGTGGGGATCAGAAGAAGTGGTGGTGGGGTGGCTCAGCCAGAGGCAGGGCTGGCGGGGTGTGCTTGGGAGCAGGGCTCATGGAGAGATGGCCCCAGAGGGACATTGGCCCAGGCATAATGGCCTCCAGCCCTGCAGAGGAGGCTGAGTCCACTATGGCGGCTACGGAGGGGTGATGGGAGCTAATTAGAGATATGGGACCATTGAATTCATGGTGGAATTAAGGTGGTATGAGGATGACATGATCCTTGGCCAGTGAAGGTACTGAACTCAGAGAGACCAGGCGTTGGGTTGGAAAGACCTCAGCTGTCACTGTTTCATGTTTTTTCATTAAAAACTTTTAAATATGCAGTACAATATTCTTAACTATAGTCCATGCATTGCAGGACTTATTTTATAACTGGAAGTTTGTTCCTCTTGACCATCTTCACTCACCACCCCCTCCCGCTCCTGCTTCCGGCTACCACCAATGTGTTCCCTGTATCTATGAGTTTGTTGTTTTTAAGATTTCACATATCAATGAGATCACAAGGTATCTGTCTTTTTTTGTCTGACTTATTTCACTTAGCATAGTGCCCATTTATATTGTTGCAAATGGCAGGATTTCCTTCTTTTTTTATGGCTGAGTAGTATTCTATTCTATATATATATATATATATATATATATATATAAAATACCACATCTTTATCGATTCACCCATTGATAGAACATAGGTTTTTTTTCATATTGTAGCTATCGTAAATAGCGCTGCAACGAACATGGGGGTGCAGCTATTTTTTTGTTACTGTTTTGTTTCTTTCCAATAAATACCCAGGAGTATTAACCTTCTTACTGCCTGCCGAAACCAAATATCGGGCCTGCTCCTGGATCCCAGAGGATTTAATGCGCTCTTGGTTTGCCCGTTGCCAGCCTAAAGCAGCAGCTCATCCCTCCAGGCCTGGGTTCATACCCTACAGTCCTACCTGTGTCCTTTACAGAGCATGGTAGCACCCATCATGGTTTCACTGGGTCCCACTGAAGTCAAATGTGAGATGATGGAATTGTCTGTTCATTTACTTCCCATCCCCTGACCTGCCCACTTCCACCAAGTCAGGTGGCTGGCCTCGCTGGGGAAGGTGAATGTTCTCTGAGTGGCTCTGAGAGAAGCAGATTTCCTGTTTGCACTTGAGAACCTGAGTGTGCACCCAGTCTACACTCAGTAGGGGAGGCGGAGGGGTGTGAGGAGGAAACAAAACCAGCGTGTTTCTTTCCAAGTCAGTTTGGCTGGCAGTGCCAGCCTGGCACGGCTGGTGTGGCTGGCGTGGAGATGAGGACAGGGTCCCTGCTTTGAGTGGGCGGAGAGCCGTCCTAGCAACTCCCTGGCCCCTGGCCCCTGTGCCAGGGGAGGAAGTTGGCTCTCTCCTGGGAACAACAGTCCTCTTTCTGCAATGTTGGATGTCTCAGCCCGTTTCCCACGCTGGCTTGGCTGGCGGGGAAGGGTCTGGTCTGGGGTGTAAAGTTCACGGAGGTGGGGTCTGGGGCCTGAGGGTGTGTGTGTGCAGGGGATACAGGAGCCCACAAAGGCATTCCTGTGCCTCCAGCCTTTCTCCCTGCTCCAGGACATGTGGTCTGGGTGGGACCTGCTGCCAAAATTCCTTGATCATAAAATAATTGTTTAGAAATGATGGGTTCCCAGGGGAGGAGTCTTCTTCCTACTTTTTCCTCTGAGTCTGTGGTGACACCAGGAAGCTTTGAGGATGTGTGACGAGGTGGTGTTAGGATGTCTCACAAGCATGGGGTCTCTGACTTTATCGAAGGGCAAGGTCGGGTCTTAGAACTACTGGGGAATCTAGAGCCTTGTTCTCAATGTAGTGGAATTCTAGAAATCTAGAACCTTCTCAGATCATGAATTCATGGATCTCCTTTGGTCTAAATTTCCTCTTAAAGTAAGCAAGCTTCTCTCAGCGTCCCTGGAAAATGCTGTACTCACTCATCTGTCCCCTCTAAGGACAGAGCATTCATTCCCACTGGGGGTGTCACCTTCCCTTTGGGCATCTGACAGCTTAGGTGTTACTTTCACTGAGCTGAACTCTGCTCCCCTAGAACTTTCTACTATTTGTTTATATCCTTCTACGTACAACCTTGTGTTTCCCCCTGATAAATGATAATCAAAATGGCTAAATGATAAACCGCAGGAGAGGTAGCTTCTCCCTGGGACCAGAAGCCCGTTGAGGGTGGGGAAAGCAGCCCTTGGTTTTTTCACTTATACATTGGACGAGGGTTGTATTAGCTTTGTAGGGCTGCTGCAATGAATTACCACAAACTCAGTGGTTTAAAGCAACATGTATTGATTATTTTAGTGTTCTGGAAGTCAGAGTCCAAAATGGTTCTCACTGGGCCAAGATCAATATTTTGGCAGGGATGCATTTTTTCCTGAGGAGTCTAGGAGAGAGAATCTATTTCCTTGCCTTTTCTAGCTTCTAGAGGCTGCCTACTTTCCTTAGCTTGTGGTCTCATTCCTCTGGCCTCTGCTTCCATCATCATGTCTCCTTTTTTGACTCAGACCCTCCTGCTTCCCTCTGATCAAGATCCTTGTGATTACAGGGAACCCACCCAAATAATCCAGGGGAATCTCCCATCTCAAAACACTTAACTTAATCACCACTGCACAGTCCCTTTTGCCATGTAGGGTGCCACATTCACAGGTTCGTGGGATTAGGATGTGGACATCTTTGGGGGACATTGCTTGCTGCAGGGGTGAACTCCATCATTTCCAGAGTCCCCTCACCTCCTCACTGCGCCTCCTCCGTGAGAGTGCAGCCAGGGTGACTGACAAGAGCATGTATCTGCAGAATGTGCCAGGTGGGAAGAGACTGAGAACGTTGGGGTGAGGTGGAGTGAAGAAGTCAGGTCCCAAAGGGGCCAAGGGGAGCACTGGGATGGGAAACCAGATTGTTGTGAGCTCCTGATCTGCTGTGGCCGTGGTGTGTGGTCAGAATGGATGTGATACAGTGTGGGGTCAGGGACCAATAGAGCCAAGAGCCAGACAGGGCAGGCCATCACCCCACAATGTGCTAGGGTGGAGAGCCCTCTGCGGGGTCTGCTCTGATCTACTCTGGGTTGGGGTTGCCCCATGACCCTTGGATAAACAGGCACAAGCATAATGCTAGATGTTGGGTCAGAATTTGTTTTAGTAGCTTTGGTGGTGAAGGCCTTTGCTATGAGTTTACTGAGCTGGTGATTGTGACCTGTTGCTGTGAAGGTGTTTGGCAGGGACTTTGTTGGCTGTGCTGATGATAGGTTAGGGTGTGATGGTGTCTGTGTCGTGCTGGCTATAGTGGGATGTGGGGTTTATGCTAATGATGCATCCACTGTGGTGTTTGGCATGACGGATTTGGCTGTGGCGGTAGCATGGTATTGCTGTGGTGTTTGTTGTGTTCTCTGTGACCTACTGAATGACAGGTGGTGGCTTTGTGGTGGGGTTTGGTGCTACAGTGCTTGTGACCTTGTGGTTTGGTATGACGGTGTCCTGTGCTGCTGGTCATACCATGGGGTTTAAGGTAATGGTACCAGCCTCGGTGATGGTGTAGGGTGGTGTTTGCTGCTGGGGTGTGGCGCTTGGTGTTTTTCCTTATAGTGCTGACTGGGCTTGTGCTTTCAGTGTGTACCTTCTTGCAATGGCAGTTGGGGTCAGACATTGCTATGGTGGTGCTTTGTGCAGCCAAATGAGGTCTACATGCTTTTTATGAATCAAAACACAACCATGCCACCCAAAGCAGGATGCCCTTTATACCCTGTCAGTTTCTCTGCCTAGTGTTTTGTGGGGGCCAGTTGACCTGAACGTGGCAGTTGACCTTTCTCAGCTACGGCTGCCCACAGGAGGGAAGACACTGCTGGCTCCTTCTCTGGCCGATGGGCAGGGACGGGGCAAAGCAGCCTCTGCTCTCAGAGGTTGTGTCTCAGTCTGGGCCCTGTCCGGCTGCCCTCCTTCAGCCTGACCTCCGCCTGGTCCCTTATCCACCTCTGTCTTCTGAGGTTCTATTAAAATGATTGTTGAACTCCTACTTACCTTTCAAAGCCTCAATCCTCTTCCAGGAAACCTTCCCTGACTGACTCCCTCTCTCTCACCTGCCCTGACCCTGAGTGACCTCTGCCCATTTTGGGGGTTCCATCATCCCTTGCTGTTAGGACCACTCACCCTCAACTTTGCATTTTACTCCTTTCTTGAGTAAACATTTATTTAGTGCCCACCATTTGCCATCACTGGGCAAGTGAACAAGATAGACAGCATCCCTGCCTTCTTAGAAAGGGATGGGGTGAGGGAAGACAGACAGACCTTTCCAGATGGGAGCTGAACGTAAACTTCTGAAGGAGGGGACCTGATTGCCTGGTTTGATGGTGACTCTTTAGGACTGGGTGACTATAGGCAGGGCCCAGCCTACCAGCCCCTCCTGCCAGCCACCCTGCTGATATTTCTATAAAATGTCGGTACTCTGTCCCCCGGATCTCACCCAGTCTGGGTCTGGGGCCCCATGGCAGCCTGCATACCCTGTCAATCAGAAAGGAGTTGCCTTACAGGTGTGCCTTGGGGCTTCAGCCCCAGCTTTGCCTGTTTTGGCCATTTTAGCACCACTTTGGGGAACAAATGAGGCACTTGTCCTGGGTCCCCCTTTCAGCTCTGACCTGAGTGCCCTTTGAGTAGAAGCCAGGAGGTTTATAGCAGCAGAAGTCCAGAGGTAGGTTCCTTTCAGCGGCCATGAGGCAGAGAGCCTTGTGGAGGCCCCTGCTCCCTCTGGTGAGAGGACACCACAGTAGAGAAGTTCAAAGCGTAGGCACGGTGGCTTGGGTTAAATTGGGTGTAGCTGCTCACTGTGTGTACTGGGCCCAGATTTTTTTTTACCTATGAAATGGGACTGAAATTATTACATACCCCTAGGAGGTTGTAAAATTTAAATGAGATGATACAGGTAAAGTGCTTAGCAGTAGGCCTGGCTCTGAATAAGGGCTCGATGAAGATTTGCTGCTGCTGTTGTCCTTCTGGGGTCTGGTCTCACGATGGATGACCTGCCTGACCACAGTTGTCACATCTGAGCAGTGAGTGGGGGATTGGGATGATCTCTAAGACTCCCAGTTGTGACATTCATTCATTCGGCATGCATCCCTTAAAAGCCAGGCTGTTTTCGGGGTGCCAGGTTTTTAGGGATGAGTGTGGCTAGGTCTCTGCCCCGCATGTGATCTGACTGCTGAGCATGATCTGATCCTCGCCCCCTTTCCTTCTGCCCCGCACTGATCGTGGACACTCTCCTTTGTCACTAGGCCCTGTCGGCCTGCTAAGAAAGTGGCTGAGATTCTCCAGGACCCGCTCAAGGGAGTCATGGAGATGAGACTGTGGTTTGGGAGCTGTGGGCCTTTTGCCCAGGAGTTGGGTGCTGTCCCTAGATCTCAGAGTCCTTTGGGGAACTGGTTCACAGCGAAGATTCCAGGCCCTGGGCCCAGGTTGCTTGGGTCTGGGATTGGGATTGGCCCATGTGTGTTCACAAGCCCCATGTATGGGTGACTCTGATGTGGCTGGTCCACAGACTGGCATTTGAGGGCCATGAATCATTATTGAACAGAGAGGAAACTGAGGCTCAGGGTAGGGTGAGGACTTGGCCAAGCCCCAGAGTGGGTGAGTGGCAGAGCCGAAACCTCAGTCTAAGATTCTGGACTCCAAGTGCAGTGCTCCTTACTGTCCAGCATGGCCTTTTGGTATTGTTACTCCGCTTCGGCATTTTCTAGGGTCTAGATGGACTCGTCTGAGAATGGGGGCCGTGACCCGCTGAGTGACACGAACCCACAATCAGAGAGCAGGAAGAGCTGCAACTGGTGCTGGCAGCTGTTAGGTAGGCATGGACAGACAGAACTGGTTACACAGCTCCACCTGAACCAGCCTCCCCTTTTCTCCTTCAGTTAAGTGTGTTCACGGGCAGTTAAGGGAAATATGAGGGGTGTGTAGGGGTGTGTAGGGGTGGGGTAGGGCAGCTCCCTGCCATGGAAGCCTGTAACAGCCTCTTGATAGCCTCACGTAGCTGAACTCTCACCCCTCCTGCAGGAGCCATAACTACAGTCCCACGAGGCTGCAGAGGAGGCACTTTTGTGGGTCACTGAGGGCAGGGGACATAGCACTGGTAGTAGGAGGAGAGTTGGAATCCCAGGTTCTCATTCCCATTATCATTACTGACTCATTGCGTAACCTTGGACAGTTTCCACGGCCCTACAGGCCTTCAATTTCTTTCCCTTCAAAGGAGCTCAATCATTCTTGCTCTGCCCACTGCCCAGGTTCCTTGGAGGATGCAGTGGAGTGAGGCAGGCAGAGGATTCTTGGAAGAGAGAAAGGCTTGCCTGAGATGGCACACAAGTTGAAACTCTCAGTGCCCATGGCAGACAGAACTAATCGATCACCATGCTATCCCCCCCTGAATTGAGACAGGCCTCAGGATCCTTTGCAAAACAATGCTTCCAGCAGTCCTTTCCATGAATTGGAGCTGGCTGGCACTTGAAGTAAACATTTTCTAAGAGATCTAGAAAGGGATGCTGAGTCCGCAGCTGTATATATCTTGTGTTGAAGGCTTCAGGTAGAGGATACCCATTCTTCTTCCTCTGTCCTAGGATGGCAGTCAGAAAGTGCTCAGGGCTCTGGATCTCTGTGGCTTTTCTGATATGCATCTCTCTTTGGACCTCCTTCTCTAATTCACCCTTCCCCTCCACCTCCCGCTCCCCCCACCACACACACACACACCTCTCTCCATGGCAGCACTAAAGAGACTTGAGGCATTAGGTCCACTGGATGGTCTATAAGGAAAGTAAATCGAGTGAGATGGAAATCAACTGATATAGAGTCCTCCCTTGCCTCCTCTTTTCATTCTTCCAATGCAACCAAGCTGTCTGAGGCCAACATTGCCCCCTAGTGGTTAGCATCGAGGGAGCACTGATTGCCCAGCCTTCTTTCCACCACCTCCTTTCTCCTCTGGCAAGCCATGACCCCACTTCTTTTCCTCCATCATTGTTAGCTTCCTCATGCAAGTATATTTCTTTTGGACCCCTTATGTACTCCATTCTAACTCTTACAGGTATTGTAGAAAATACAGCAGAGTCGGTGATGGACGTGCTGAAAGACCACAGGATGGAAGCAGGAAGAGCCTCGTTTCCATTGCTAGCTTATTTTGTGACCATGGACAAATTCCTTTCCCTTTATGAGCCTTAGTTTCCCCATATGCACTGTGAAAAGTTTGCTTATGTTCAGTGTTTCCCAAAAGGGGTGCCCAAAGCTTTTTAGGTTAGACAGCTTTTCACTGTGTGGGACTGCCTATACATTCAGGACAAACAGCATCCCAGGCCTCCAAGTCAAATCGCTGTGCCAGCCTGGAACTCCCAAATGCCCCCTGAAGTGATGCCATCCATGGATCAGGAGATCCTGAGATAATTTGTGAGGTGGATGCTGGCTTGGGGCGGCCTGGGTAGGGTGTTGGTGCCATCTACGGCTAGGCTGCAGTGAATTCATCCAGGGGCCTTGGGAATGACCCACCCAGAGGCCAGCACCTTAGAGTAACAAAGGGACCTGAGCAGTTAGACCTGAGTTCATATCCCTGCTCTCGCACCTCCTAGGTCTGAGGCTTCAGACAGGTTTGAACTGGACAGTGTGTGGTTCTCAGTCAAGGGTAGAAATAGCCCAGTAACCTTTTCCCTTTGGCAATAGTTGGGTGAGGCTCTCCCGGGCTGTTTGTATTCTACCTGTGTGTGTGTGTGTGCGCGCGCGCGCGCACACACACACACACACACACACACACACACACCCTTGGCCCCTGCCCTTAGTCTTGACCCTACCCTCCACCCAACATTTCCTGGCATGTGGCACGTTTTAGTTCGCCAGAGGGAGATCATGATTTCCATTTTGCAGATTCAGAGAGTCAGGCTCCGCAAGGTGATGTGACTTGTCTTAAGCATCAGGGCCAGGGCCAAAACTCAGCCTGAATCCATTTCTGTCGTTGTCATTATTGCCAAGGCAGTTTTGAGGTTTATTTCATCTACTATTTATTGAGCACTTTATATGTGCCAGGGCTTTCGAGTAGCTTTCTCAGTCATCTCTCTCTCTCTCTCTCTCTCTCTCTCTCTCTCTCTCTCTCTCTCTTTCTCTCTCTCTCTCACACACACACACACACACGCACACACACAGTCTGCCCATTTTACAGATGTGGAAACTCCTGAGAGAAGTCCCCAAACACATGCCCAGGTCACCCAGTTTGGCACAGCTAGGATCCGAAGCCGTTCTGTCTGTCTCCAGAGGCAGTTTCCCTCGCCCGCATGCTCTCCGACTTCTTCACAAAGCCCAGCACCCCTCGGCCATCGCCAGCCCTGCTCGGTAGTAAGCCCTGGCCAGAGTGGTACTGACAGCTAGGAGTGGGAGGGGGCTTGCTGGCTCTGCACCCAGGAATGTGTATTCCACTACCCTCCCACATTGGGAGGGAAGGGTTAAGTGTCTGCCTCATCCTTCATGGATCACAGAGGACTCTTCACTCCTTTTACAGCCTGGGTCTCCTCAGGAAACTGCCTGTGGCCTGCCCCCTCCCCCTTCATCCTAACTTCTTGCCTTCTTTGGTCCTCTCTCCCCATGAGGGCTGTACCGCCCCATCCTCCTCCCAGAGCTCCAGCTTCCCAAGGGGGAAATACTTGGAGATAGGGAATTAAAACTCTTCTTTGAACGAACACACACAGCATCTGGCTGCTCACATGCATGGGCCAGCATCAGCTGGGTCTCAGCAGAATTCTTGTGCTTACAAGGGATGGCATAAGGGAGGCAGCCCCCTGAACCAAGAATGCTGAGGAGGCCCGTGCCCTCAGCAAGACTTGAGTCTATCTCTTACACCCAGCCCACATCTTGGCAGGAGGGGAGGAGGTCTGTGAGGCCTCCTGACTCTGCCTAGATCTCCAGTGGCCAGAGAGACCCCAGAGGCAGTGAGAAGAGCTTCAGAGCAGGGCTCTCAGGCTCTCTGGGTCAAGGGGACTTTCAAGGCTCGCTCACGGAGACCGCCCACCATCTAGTGCTTGCATCTCCTGCCATCGTACCAAGCAGCTTGTGTTTGCACATGCCTAGTCACAGGGCCCTCAGCTACCACACAAGGCTGCCCATGACCATCTCTGGGCAGCTCTGTCTTAAGCACTTCCTTAGGATGCATGAGCTGCAATCTCAACTCCCACCCTTGGCCCTGGCTCAGCTTCGTGGGACCTCACAGAGTGAAGCTGTCACCTCCTACAAGTCACAGCCCTTCACGCCCCCTTTCTCCCAGGTTTCCTGCCAACACTCAGGTTCACATGTCCTGGATCTGTAACTGCCTGGTGGTGGCTGGGTGATCTCGGGCAAGACCTGGCACTCGTGGCCTCAGTTTCCTTGTTTGAAAAAAGGGAAGTGTGACTGACTGCGTGATCTCAGAACTATCTCCTTAGTTTCCAGAATTCCATGGAAAGAGATTATTCAGTAGGTTCTAGAAGCATCTCACGGGGAGATGAGCTGTGCCCAGTGCCTGTATTTCACAGGGAGTTTACTTACAGACCAGTCTTTTAGGTGAGTAGGTGCCCTAGGAAGCTGTTACTCCCAACAACGTCACAGGTCGAAGGACCGTGTCAGTCCCCTCCTCAGAAGGGTTTCTCTTGATTTTCGTTAGCTACTAGATAAAATCGGATGAGGGCCCATTACAATCTGATCCCAGCCGGGCTCTGAATCTTCCATGCAGCTCATATAAGAGTCCTGAATTTTGTATCCCATCTCTGTCACATCTTGAGTACACGTCACAGATCACGAAGCTTCTCTGAGTTGAGTCTCCCCATCTTTTACACAGTGGTGAGGGTAGACCCCCGTGAGCTGAATGCAAATGGCTGGCACGAGGTAAGTGCTCAGTAACTGGACGACAACAGACGCTGTGTCTGGGGAGGGTCTGTGTCTTCTGCCTGTAAGGTCGACTTTCGGTATGCCCGGCGTTGCTGGACCACTTCAGGCACCACGCAACATTCGCGCCTCTAGGTTTTATCGAGCATCTACTGTATACTAGACGCTGAGGCTACAATTTGATTAAAAGACTGACAGGCCACTGTTTCCATGGAGCTTTCAGAGACACAGAGATGAGGAGACCAAATGGTGACAAGCTCTGGGACCAGGAGGGGTGTAGAAGGAAGAACTAGTGTTTGTGGGGGGTGGAGCCATCAGGGGAGGCTTGTTCCAGGATTGACTTTTGAGACCTACTGGGAAGAAAGAACATCGGAAAGCCTTAGAGGGATCCCTAGAGGAGGCTGGTGTGGTAGGAACCAGGTGTGCAGGGGAGGGAGACACAAGGGGCGGGGGGGGGGGGCCTTGAGCTGACGAGGGCAGGGCAGGTACCGTGTCCTGGTGCCTTCACCCCAGGTAGCTCGCGTCTCTGTGATGTTTGATAAAGGAGTAGATGGAGCCCATTCCCAGCCCTGCCATGCGGGGGCTCTCCCGGTTAGTTGGCATTTCCTGACACCGTGGGGCTGGCAGCAAGTGAGTTTCCCTATCCCCAAAGCTGAAAGGACATTTGGGTGAAAGGCCTTCCATCCTGGAAGGTGGAAAAGGGGAGCAGAGCCATGTGAGGTTGGAGTGTTGTCAGCCCACCCACCCAGGAGGGCAAAGCCCCAAGCACAGGCTCTAACCCAGAGAAGAGCCCTGTGTGGAGAGTAGCAGGAGCCTAGTTTGGCCCCAGGCCTGGCCCCAGGCCTGCAGGGTTCAGATTCTCATCCTGACTTGTCAGCGGTTCTCAGTATGACCCACGTTGGCTCACCTGACCTTGAATTAGGTGGATTTCAAGTCAAACATTACCTAGTGTTGGTGGGCAGAGTCCAAGACAGGGAGGAGGACATCTGGGTTCTGATCTGGCTCATCACAAACTTACCACTGGACCTGAATCAGGGTGCTTCTCCTTTATCTGAGTGAGAGGTTTGAACAAGGGGTCTGTCTCTAAGGCCCTTCTTGCTCAGACAGTCTGTTATTTTAGTTTATTCCAATTTTGCAGATCCTTGGCAGAGGAGGGGTATTTGGGGAAAGGGAACGTGAAGCATGATGAATCTCGAAAAAATTATTGATAGTCCTGAACGTTTAGCTGTGTTAATAGAAGTCCGGGGTCTAGAACTAGGAAGGAGACAGTTCTGTCGCCAAAGTAAACAAACAGATGTGCTCTCAGAGGAAGGACTGGAAAGCAAGATGACTCTAAACCAGGTGTTCTTCCAAATGGCAAGCGCTGCAGAAGTGTGTAATCCAGAGGAAACAGGATTCCAGGGAACACATGAGAGCTGCCTGCAAATATTTGACATGGGCGAGGAGTGGCACTGGCGAATGGAGGTCACAAGGAGAGCTTCCAGCTCAGGCTAAGAAGGAGCTTTCCAAATGGCCAGAACTGCCCCCAGATGGAATAAACCAGCCTGCGTTGGATGGTAGGGAGTTTCCTGTCAGGAGAGGGATGAGAGGGCAGATAGGAGAGTCACCTGGCAGGTTGGCTGTCCTTTGTCCTTTGGGGCACTGGACTGGATGATTCCTGCCTGTTCTGGATGGCTGCCATTCTGTGACCTGGGTTTAGGTTTGAGCCTGCCAACTACTGTAGCATGACCTGAGGCAGTCATTTAATCTCCAAGTGCCTCAGTTTACTCGTGTGAAAAGGAAAGAGAGTGCCAGCCTATCTTTTAAGCTTCTTGTCCAGACTAGTTGAGGTAATGGCTATAGAGTTCTTTGTATGATACAGCCCCAGATGTGAGAGAGGGATAATTATCATTTCCCCCCTCTGCCTTGTCTGCTTGCTACCATGCTGACATTTGGGTTGTGGGCAGGACGTGGGGAATTTCTTTTTTCATAGCTCAAGCTGACTGATCTATATAGTTGAGATTCCGCCTTAAGGAATTTAGTCTTTGGAGGCAAGAGTGAAGAGTAAATACTAATGCAGGGGTAGCAAAACCTGGCAGGAGTGCTGACATAGTCTGTGGCCAGGACAGACATCACTAATCGATCGCCTCACTCTTCCCTGCTGATCTTGGGTAAGGCCTCATAATTCTTACCCACATGATGACAGCTACTGTTAGGATTTGGTTTAAGAGGTGGACTCTATTCTCCACTCCTAAATAAGAAAATAATTATTAATGCCATTTTTGGTCAGCACCAAGCAAGTGACTCAATAAATGCATTTTTAAAGGGAGTATGTATTTTGGTAGGGAGTGAGGGTCGGGTCACCTGTGAGCTAAATTAAACTTGACTGGAATGGCTTCTTGGTGGAGGTGGTCATGGTCTAAACCTAAGAAGGGGTGAGATTAAGAGAAGAAGAGAGAAACAAGATGGGCACGCCAGGCCATTGGCACAACATAGGCAGAAACCCCAGTGGCAGTGCTTGGGAGAAGGGCTCGTGATCAGCCTGTGTGAGCACTGACCCGTGAGCCTGGTCTCTGCTCTACAGTCATTTACTGTGTGACCTTGGGAGAGGCCCATTCCCTTTGTGTAACATAAGGGACGAGAGCTGGTCTCATATTCTCAAAGCTATAAAGAAGCTCTGAAAAATTTTTTCTGCAAAGAATAGAATCCACAACACACACCTCCCCAAGCAGTGGGCAGTGGGTTCCTAATGAATGCCTTGTTGGTGGCAGCATATTAAAGTGTGATCCAAATGACTCAGAAATCTGGGGGCTGGAAGCAGTAGCTATACCAGGATAGTTATTGGGGAAAGAAGCAAGATATAGTCTGAGTGGGGCCTGGGCTTGACAGATCCCTGGATTTCTAGAGGATGGAACTTTTTCTCTGAGGTCAGCAGAAGGTTTGGGTTCAGAGTAGCTTAGCTGGGTATTTGGGCCTCTGAACCATTTCAAGGCACCTTTTCATTCTTGGCCAAGAAGGAAGGGAGGCTGGCTATGGGCAAGGGAGCTGACAGGTTCTCATCTATTTATAGCTGGGATTTTGGGGTCACGCGGCCCTGGGTTCTGGGATGGCCCCATGCCTGGCCTTGCCAACCAATCACAGGGCAGCTGGCCCCAAGGTCCTGCACATTAGCAGGTGCCCTAATATGAACCCACAGGGCTGGCCTGGGCTCTGACCAGATGCTCAACATTCCCGCCTGACTCCCAGCAGGCCTCTGGTGTGCCGCCAAGTGCCTGCTGGGACAGAGGTGTGGGGGAGGGCAGAAGAGAGGGAGAGAAGAAAGGGCTTGTATGGAGGCCGCTGGTGGGGCTGCCCTGGCCTGTGGTTCTCAGCTCACAGGGTGGATGGAAGGTCAGGGTGCTTAGGACAGAGGTTCCGGAATGGGCATCGGAACTCCTGGGTCCTAGTGTCAGTGTCAGGCCTTCCTCACCCTTGGGACAACTCTTTCCCTCCTGCCACACTCGACACCCCAGAAGCCAGTTAGTTAACATCCACTGAGACCTGCAGCCACCCCTGGGATTAGGGACTTTGTCTTGACCAATCAGCACATTTGCTCCATCTGACTCTACTGGGAACTCAGTTCAGGCTGTGCAGTTTTTCATAAAGATAGTATCGTGTTAGGGGATCAATGACTTCGATGATGACTGCATGGGGTCTGTGAGACAGCAAACATGGGCTGGAGTCGTGACCTCGGGGAACTCATCTAATCTGTTGGGTCTTAGGTTTCTCATCTGTGAAATGGGGAGAACTCACCAGGATGCTTTAAGGCCGTATTAGAGGATTAGAGAGCATCAATCTGCTCTATAGTGTTATAAAAACAGAAGCATGGCAATAGCCATATCCACACCCCCGCACGCACGCACGCACACGCACACAGGTGCCTGGCCTAGTCTGGGCCACGCGGGTGTGGGGAACAGCCCAGCTTACCTTCCTGAGGTTGACTGCTCAGGTCTCCTGCTTTCAGGTGCCTCAGACTCAACAGGTCCAGAATGGAGCCCCTCATTTCATTCTCTGCCCGCCCCCCAATCCCCACCCCATTTTCCTTGCCTCTTCTACCCAGGTGGTGGCAGCCCTGAACCAGGGAACCCTCCTTAATTTCTTCCTCCTCTTTATTTCCCACAGTCTAGCCATCACCAAGTCTTTTCAATCCTACCCCAGAATATAGATCACAGTATATCCAGTTTATCTGTTTCTCTTCGTTTGACTTCCTTTCCACTCAGAGGCCGCTATGTCGCCCCGATCTATGAGACAGCCACCTAACTGGACCTCCTGGTGCTATTTTGTCCCTATCTTTCCATGGCAGCCAGAGTGCAGATTTGTCATGTCACAGTCCTGTAGAAACCCCCTCAGTGGAGCCCTATGGATCTTAGGGCGGAGGCCAACCGTACCACCACTGTGGCCGAGAAGTCCTTTAGGATCTGGCCTCACATACTTCCCCCTCATCCCTCCTGAGTCCTCTGACCCTCGCTCAGGCCAACCGAGCTTCTCTCAGTTCTTTCTCTTGTGTTCTGATCACCTGGACACTGGTCTGGGGGCTTCCCCATCTGACTGGATGATGGGGACCCCATCTTTCTATCACGGCTGTAACCTCAGTGCTAGGTAGGTGCCTGGCACAGGTCATCACTGAAGTAACTGTTCAGGAAAGAGGAAAAGTTTCCTCTCAAAACAGGGGGTACTGATATATTCAGGGTTTAGGAGGGCTGGAGAGAAACCTCACTCAGGGTGGCAAGAACTCTGGATCCCAGGCTGGCCTCTTCCTTTGAGGCCTTAGTCTCTGGTCTGTATGACAAGGGGTTGGATGAGATGTCCTTGTCTGAGGGCCCTTGCAGTTTTAAAGGATGGACCTCGAGATAATCATGCTAAATGAAATAACCCAGACAGAAAAAGTTGAAAATCACATGATGTCACTTATATGTGGGATGTAAACTTAAAAGAAACAAATGAACAGGACAAACAAACAGACTCATGGACATGGACAATAGACTAGTGGTTACTAGAAGGTAGGGGATAGAAGAGGAGGGGGGAGGTAGACGGGCTAAAGGGGGTCAAATATGTGGTGACAGAAAGAAATCTAACTATGGGAGGTAAACACACAGTGTAAATATATATATGCCTTGCTGTTAAAGTATGCAGCTGAAACTTATTGGATTTCATTAACCAATGTCACCATAAAAAATAAAGTAATTAAAAAAATAAAAATAATAAAAAATAAAATAAAGGTAAAGCAGAAAAGAGACAAAAAGGCTAACTGCATGGACTTTGCAGCCAACAGACCCAGGTTTGAATCTTAGCTTTCATCGCTCATTGGCCAGGTGATCTTGGGCCTCTCTGAACCTTGGTTTCTTCCTCTGTGAAGGAGGGATGGTATAATCATTTCTGCTGTCTCAAACGATAGGGCACAGGGCCTGACACTTATTTAGCACCCAATAAATAGGGGCTTTCTACTTTGTAGTTTACAGTCTGATAATGGAACATGGAAGTTCAAATAACTCATAAATCTTTATCCATCATTAAGAAATATTTTCCCCCCATATATTTTAGTGCCAAGTATTTATAAAGAGCCTCCTGTGCATTTATTTGGTCTTTTTCTCCCTTGAGATCCCAGTTATTCTCCTTCTCCATACACAGGGAGAGGACTTCTTGGTCTCCTCGTGGTACCACATAAGGGGTCCAGGTGTGTCTGTGGAACCTGCTGTGGGTTAGTGTTGTGGCTGTCACAGACTGGTAGCACCCCAACCCAAGTTGGCACTTAAGGAGGCCAGACAATAGAATTGTTCGCTGACCTTCCCCACCACATCTACAAGGTTATCTGCCCAAGGATCTGGGCTCAGAGTGAAGGCAAGCAGAGGTCTGAGTCTGACACCCATTCTTGGTGGGAAAACGTCCCCAGGGGCAGGAGCCAAGATCAGAGGCAGGTATCTGTGCAGATGCCTTCCCAGACCCCCTGTCACAGGGTGGCCTTCTGTCTAACCCCAGCTTCATGCATGCTGCAGACTCTGCAGAAACCGGAATTTGAGATCGTCAGAGAGGAATGTCTTAGATGGTAGGAAAGGTGGAGAAGAATTCAGAGGGTTGGAGTGAAGACCGTCTAACAGTAGTAAATGTCAGTAAAATGAATAAAGGAATCAATGAACAAAAGAATGAAAAAGGTCTGCCAATAGAAGCAGAATCCTCTCTCAGGCCTCAGAATCAGAGCATTAATCCTTTGGCTCAAGGCTTACCAATTTTATTAGGTGGCAAGAGTAGGAAAAAAGACTTTAGAAGAAAACCATGGAGTTAAGCTCAGTGATTTTTGAACTTTTTTATTCCACCCCAACATGCATGTTAGAAAACACTGGCTCACTCCCCTAGTTACCAGCTGTGGCGTGGATAAGAGAAGCTGTGGGGCCATATGCCTGCTGGATTTCTTTTCCACCCACATCAGAATGTGAGTATTTAATTGCCAGGATTGTTTTGGTTGTAAGTGAAAGAGAGTTGACTCAAAGCCACCAACCCCCAACCAAAAAAAAAAAAAAAAAAAAGAATTAATTGAGTCCGGGAGCTTCATCTCTCAACTCTGCTTTTCCCCCTAGGCTCTTCCCAGTCAGCAGGAAAAATGGCCAAAAGGCTTCCTTAAGATCAGTTTAGCAACTGCAACTGGTAAGAAAGCATTTTTCCCCCAAAAGTACCAGCTAATAGCCTGGGGCTGACTCCTTGTCTGGATTAGGGGCACATGTTTAGCCCTGAGCCAGTTACGATGTCTGGGAAATGTGGGTTCAGCATCACTGACCCATGAGATCTAGAATGCAAAGGTATTGTTCTCCAGAGGGACAGTGGAGGGATAAAAATTGTGCCCTTGAACCATCATCTCCTTTACATTAAAAGTGAACTCATTCTCTAGGTTGGGATTTTAAAATGTGATTAGCAACTGGTAACCTACTGCCCCTTTCACCAGTCTATAGCCACACAGAGGAGACCTGCCGACACTGAAAGCTAAGAACATCTGCTTTTCCCAATAGCTGACACGATTGCCAGTCATGAAAGCGAGGCTGTGGGTCCAGCTATAAGCAAGCTGTCTGTGTTGAGCAGTTTCTTGGATGTAAGGAAGGATTGTTGCTGCTGTGACCACATTCCATCTACTGGGACACTAATCTCTGGAAGGATCTGCAGGGACGTTGACACATGCAATGATGCGACTGAGCTATAGGTTTCCCTGTTTCCCAATCATAATTAGATTTGGAAGTAATCTGAATTTGTATAGAAGACTCTGTCTATAAAATGGAACGGTAGGGTTTGATCATCTACCATCTGTGATCAATTGGTAATGACTGTCAAGAGTATTGTGTTGGAGAGTCCAAAGCTATGATCTGGCTCAGCAGGAAAGAGGCCTATGATTGATTAGCAGCATCTGCAGCGGGCAAAGACATTGAAAATTATGGTGTGATTGCTGTGTAGTAGCCATTCCTGTACTTTTTTTTTCTTTTAGCTCTCTCACTTTAGACACGAATCAATGGAACAAATGGGGACTTACCTGGGAAGTGACTTGAGAATTCAGAGACTTACATTGCTGGCTGTGTGTCCTCCTTGTGGAAATCATTTTCTTTGTTGAAGCTTACTTTTCTCATCTGCAGATTGGGACAAATAATCCAGCTGTCTGAGCCAAGCAGGGTTGTTATGAGGATTAAATGAAGTAATAAATGTGAATCATTTTGTCATACTTATAACAACAGCAAGCAGTTAAATGACACTTATGTCAGACACTGTTCTAAGTGCTTTACTTATATCCTCATTATAGTATCAAAACAAACTTATGAAGTGGTTACTGTTGTTATCCTCATTTTATAGAGAATGACAGTTAGGCACAGACACTAAGTCACATGCCCAGGATCGCATAGCTGTGGGAGCAGGGTGCAAACCCAGGCAGCCCGGTTCTGTGGTCACTGCTGTGAATCCCTTCATCACGGTGCTTCTCACTGTAAACTGTAGAGTGCTGTCCGTCTGAAAGGGATTCTCTGAAGCTGAACCTCCAATTCCTTTCTTGCTCAGGAGATGCCTTACTAATCATTCCCTCATTAACACCCATGGTGGTGAAATTGGTCTGCTGTGGTCTGTGTGTCAACTTTTTAGTGCTTGGCGACCTTTCTAAGACCTTGTGGTAGATAAGGAAGAGGAAGCAGGGTAAGTCCAAGAGTCTGCCCTTGATCTCCAGTCAAACTGCCTGGTTCAGCTCCTGGCTCTACCACTTTCTAGCTGTGTGAGCAAGTTGCCTAACCTCTCTGAGCCTGGGTTTCCTCATCTGTAAATAGAGATGATAATCATACCTCCTGTGTAGGATTATTGTAGGGAGTCAATGGGATAAGCTACGGGATGTGTTTAGTAACATATTAAGTACTCAGTATGGGGGGAGGGTGAGAATGGGGCTGGGGGTGCAGAGGTTAGAGAAACCTGAAATGGAGGGCAGGGAGGGGCTGCCCTTCTCAGGACTGGGCAAAGGACCAGGGCCTTTCTGCAGGATCATTTATTGTGAGGCCATGCTCAGTGCTGAGTAAATCTTCCCCTCCTGGGTGAAAGCTACCGCCCCGCTCCCTGCAACTCTAGCTCCCAGACTTGGGACCCCTCACCTCTGGGGTATGCCTCTGCCCTCACCCCTGCACGCCTCTGCCAGCTCTCCTCTCTGCAGACAGCTCGGCAGGCCGGCAGGCAGGCAGGCAGGCAGCCGCCCTGCCTGTCCACACGCCGCAGTCCCAAACCAGCCAAATCCAGAGTGAGCTAGTCGACAGCCTGTGCTTCCTAGGAGCCTCTGAGGCTTAAAAAATTATAATAAAAGGAACACAATTGGAAGAGATTCTGATTCTAAAGTGAGGCATCTGAGAGTGTAGAAGTGCCCTTGTGTGGGGAACTGACGAAATAAACAAAGAAATGAATGACAAGGCTTATTGATCATTTGCTTTTCTGTCCATCACTCTGGGTGCATTCCTTCTGTTGGGAGTGGGTCTCAGTGACCCCACCTGTGAAATGGGACCTGGTGATCCATAAGGAATATGTGAAATGTACAGATTTCTGGGCTGGTGCAGGAGTTTGGACAGTGGACAGTCATGATTGCTTTGTCACTTGGGAGCTTATTTAAAATGCATATTCCTGGGTCTCCCCCAGAGATGATTTCAGGGACTCTAGGGTATGGCCCAGGAACTGCATTTTTACAAGCTTCCCCAGGAGATTCTGCAGCAGGTGGTCAGAATCAAACCTTGAGAATGCTGAGTCTCTTGATATTCTTTTGACGATCAAAACCCATTTTACCCACCTCAGACTTGAAAATGTACAAACGTCCACTTATAAAATAAGTCCTGGGGATGTAATGTACAGCATGGTGACTATAGTCAACAATACTGTACTGCATATCCGAAAGTTGTTAAGAGAGTAGATCATAAAAGTTCTCATCACGAGAAAAAAATTTATAACTATCTGTGGTGATGGATGTTAATTGTGATCATTTTGCAGTATACACAAATATCAAATCATTATGTTATGTGCCTGAAACTAATATAGTGTTATATGCCAATTACATCTCACTTAAAAAAGAAAAAGAATATCCTTTGATTCTATGAGGTTTCTCCTGGGTTTCCCCTCTGTTAGTCATCCCACCCCAAACTCTTGGGGCAGCCAAAAGACCCTACAAGATAGATGCCCAGAGCTCCTTAAGAGATTTGAGAGATGACTCTGCTTCTTCACGAGCTCCCTGCCTTCCTGGACATGTGCAGGGAGCTCCAGGGCCTGCTCCGAACTGAGGTCAGTGAGCCAAACAAGTGCAAAGTCTCCTTTGGTGCTGTGATTTCATTACCTGGAGAGGCTAGTCTTTTAGAGCAAAAGTCAATATCTGCAAAATGGGTGGTAATTAGAGCGTATTGAAGCTGGAGGGAAATTATTTTTCACTGCAGGACGACTTTTCTCCCCTCTGTGGACAGAATCTTCCCTGAAGGCCCAATGAGTAAAGGAAACTAGGGGAGCTGCTCTGAACAGACTGGTGCCCTGCTGGCCACCTTCCCCCTTTTTACAACCCTTGTTACAGATTAATATAACGAGGGCCTATATCCCAGTGCCTGGTGGTTTTTCTGTTTAAATATAAAAGGATACATCTATAAAAGTTTTACTCATTCAACAAACATGGCATGAATGAGCACCTGCTGGCCCCAGGGGACACCAATACATACACCATAATCCCCTGGCTTTGGGTTCCAGGCCTCCCTACTGGGAAGTGAAGCAAAAGCAGGGCTGAGGGTGCCCCGTGGGCAAGACTTGGAAGGGCAGAGCCTTGAGGATGTGGTACAGAGAGCAAAGTCATCTTAGCAGGGGAAGGGGGAGCGGGGTGGAGTAGTAGAGTATGTACAAAGGTACTGGGAGTAAAGGGTGGGGAAGGGCAGGGCAGGAGGCTCTACAATGGGAATTAATGCAAAGAGTCCTCTGTAGCCAGCAGGGCTCTTTCTGCTGTCCCCAGAGTCCTTAGGGAGACTTCCGATCCTTCTGGGATAGGATGGGGGTTGGAGGTGCAGACATCTTCCCTCTTGAGGCATCTAAGATGTGGGATTCCTACCCCTCACTTCACAGCAGCTTCCCAGATGCAGGAGGGGGCAAAGAAAGGCCAGGATCACCTCTCAGAATGAATTCATTCCATTTTGGGGATGGAGTAAGGGTAGGGTTCAGATTCTAAGTGTCATTTAAGGAGTATAATTTTGTGGAGACACTGGACTAGGAAGCTGAAGTCTCATCTTGACTGGCTACACACTACTTTCCTCTCGTTACAATCTTTTGGAGACCGACTTTTCCCATCTGCAAAGTGGGATAATATTGATTTCTACTTTGGGTTGTCTTTAAGTTCAAAGAATATACTGATGAAAGATAAGGACCAGAAGAGCACACCGACTGGTTACACAGTGATATTAATTAATTAAAGCAGCTTGCATTCTTGGGTGCCTGGGTACTCTTTGCAGTTTGCAGTGCCAGCTTCCATACAGCTCCCATCACAGAGGACATTGCCTCCTTGGTAATATTCTTCCTTATATGGAAAAAATGTGACTCCCACCTATCTGTGTCTTGGATCTGCCCTTGGGCCCCAAGAAAGAAGTTCATGTATCTTGTCCTTGAAGACTTTCAGAGACGTGCAGAAAGGAGGACAATGACACAGCCTTAAGACCAGACATCCTCAACTACTTCATCCAGCCAGAGGCGAGGTGGAGCCCAGGTCACTGGATTTGGTGGTGGGTGTGCTTTCCCTCCCTCCTGCTTGGTGGATTTCTCCCAAGGCAGCCTGTGGGGAGCAGCTGCTATTGCCTGCTCTTTCATTTTTGCCTTCCTAAGAACTGGGTGGAGTGCTGGGTGGAGGCGTTAGGGGAACTCTTGGGCCGGAGAGTGGTTTCTGCCTGCCAGGAGGAGCCCCTGACTCATAGGAGACTGTTCTCCTGTCAGAAGGGAGAAGTAGTTATATCAACAAGTCCCAGAGGAAAGACTGAAGGAAATTGGTTCATCAGAGCATCCTCTGTCTTCTGAAAATCCCAGTGTACTGTTAATAAAAGCATAAGTAGCCCCTTGTTTAAAAGAATGCCCTCGTACTGCCTCACTTGGCATCCATGCAACAAAAGTATATGGGGAAGACAGTCACATCCCGGCCTCCTCATGCCTCAGACACATCTCATCCCATAGCCTCTGTCTTCTGGAATCGGGTACAGAGCCTGTGGTGGCCAAAACCATTATCACAGAGACCAGGTCCTGTTGTTCCCCAAATGATTCTCCTCCAGAGCCCATGATTCTTGTTTTAGAGCGAGCCTCAGCTTGGAGAGCTGGCTGACCAACCAGTGCAGGTGAGGAAGGGTACCTGAGCGGGGAGGAGTGGAGCTTCTTGAAGACAGCGGGCTGCAAGCCAAGACCCCAGCTGCCAAGAGATGATGACCCAAGGGCAGAGACAGGCAGCTCTGAAGACCCTGAGGGGGAGGGGCAGTGTTGCTTCAGGGTAAAGAACCACTTTGAAGGGATGCTGGTTAAGATGGTTCCCCAGGGTCAGCAGCTAGGGTCCTGAGGGCCAAATCCAATCAGCTACCTATTTTTGTAAATAAAGATTTTTTTGGAACCCAGTCACACCCATTTGTTTACATGTCCTTGGCTGCTTTTACCTTTCAGCCACAGAGCTGAGCAGTTCGCTTTTTGGCTTAAAAGTCTAAAATATTTATTGTCTGGTTCTTTGCAGAAGTTTGCCAACCCCTGGTGGTTTGAGCTATCAAGGAAAGGTTAAAATTCAGCCTGAGTTAGAGCAAAACCAGGAGGTGTGAGGTCTCATGGGGAAGGACTTGTAGACAGACTGGCTGATGGTGTTGTCACCCATGTCTTGGTGCTGTAATGAGTGGAAAGGTTTCAGATGGTCTGGATTTCATAGACTTATCAAATGGTAAGTCCAAAGAGGACATTAGACGGTATCTAATTTGACTCTTGCATACCCATGTGGGGAAATCGAGGCCTGGGGATACAAGGGGACTTGCTTGGGAGGCAGCTCTCAGTCTCAAACCCAGGCCAGAGCATTTTGTTCTGATTTGCTATTTTATGGCACACGCGTACACATACACACAAACACACGTGTGCGCACGCACACAAGCAAAATTCTCTAAGCAGGGAAACAGCAAAGAGATGTGTTTACCTCTAAAGCGCAGTTGCTTGTTTTGTCTTTTCTCTGTTCCTTGCCTTTGCATTAGGAGAAGGAGGGGCAAGGATTCTGCTTTGCCCTATATAAGGAGGCTGCTGTCCAGCCAGGCCCATCCCATGGCAACAGGGCTAAAATGGAAACAGGGAGCTCTGTTTAAGGCAAGCTCCTGCACAACAGCTGCCTCCCGCCTGCTGTGGAGAGACCATTGTTTGCCGAGCACCTGCCCTTCCTGCGGTAACCAGATTGGAATGTAGGCACCAGGGGCCCATGGTCCTGGAGTGGGTCCTTTCTGCAGAGTTGGTGTCCCCTACCCCCATGTGTGCCACCTGTACACCCTGCCTTGTGGCCAGGGCGATGGGGCTTTCACCAGGAGCAGCCCGATGCAGTCAGAGGATAAGTCAGAGACTTTCCTGCTCGGAGCCTCAGTTTCCTCCCATGGAAAATAAGAGATTTAGGACCAGTTCTGTCTAAGTTTAGGCCCCTTTCATTTTGTTGTTTTGTAATTCTGACACCTGTGCTCCTTTGAAGAGGCTCTGGAACAAAAGGGTTTTTGTTCTTATCCTGGCATAGCGGTCAAATGTCACAGGTCAGGGAGTCAGATTTCCTGGGTTCCATCCCAGCTCTATGACTTATTTCGCTGGATGTCTTCAAGGGAAGTTAGCAAACCTCTCTGTGCCTCAAGTTTCTGTACCTGTCAAATGGGGATAAAAAGGAAACCTACCCTTGGAGGTACTTGCAGCTATATATGAAAGCATAAGGAGGAGAGTGGGACAAAATGGCTGTCGAGGTCTTTTCCTATCTGGGGTTCCTGATCCCCAGCCTTCAGGCAGGCCTCCCACCTGCTTCAGTGTTGACTGGGGAATGTCCTTAGCAGAGGGCGCTCCACAGCTCCGGGAACGTGATCTGGAGATTAGAGGCCAGGAAGAGGCAGTTGAGGAGAAAGGAGTGTGGGAAGTTTCCAGGGCACTGCAGGTAGAAGTAACTCCATGTGTGGATGCTACATCCCTGCTGGCCCCTGCTCTAGGCAGAGTGATCCAGGAAGGGAATGGCTTCTGAGCAGGATGAGGTCACAGCATCGTGAAGCCTGGGACACCCTTGCTTCAGCCTTGGCCCCTCTGCATCTTTCTGTAGAATCGTCCTTCCCTTGTCTTCTGTTTGGGGATGTTTTTTGGAGGGGCATTTTTTATTTTAAAGCAGTATAACGCAGTAATTAAGAGCCTGGCTTTGACATCAGACAATCCTCAACCAGCTGGGAGAAACTCATTGGTTCTCCTCAGTTTCTTTTTCTGTAAAATGGAAATAATAGCAGCTGTGAAGATGAAATGGCATAATGCATGTCAAGAGCCCAGCCCATTTTCCCATACAAAATAAGCTCACTCAGTAAAATCTGAAGAGTGCCTATATGTGCCAATATACAGGAGGAAGCAAGACAGACTAGTGTTCAACAATTAGGAATGTCCATATACGTAGGGGTGGACAGGTAACAAACACATGAACAGAACAGACAAGATTATTTCAGAGAGTGATGTGGGCCTTGAAGAAAATAAGACACAGCCATGTGATGGAGAGAGTGTCAGAGTAGGGATGGGTGGCCACTTTATATTGAGTGGTCAGGGGAGGCATCTCTGAAGAGGGGACATTTAGTCTAAATGTCAGAAGAAGCCAACCATGCAAAAATGGCTTGTGCAAAGGCCCTGGGGCAGTGACTGGTGTTTGAGCTCTGATATAAAGAATTCCTGGATGCCATGGCTAAGGCGAGTGAGACAGAAAGTGGCCAGAGAGGATGCTGGCAAGCTAGGCAAGGGCCTTGTAAGCCACGGATGTTTGGATTTCATTCTAAGTACTGTCGGAGAGTCTTTGGAGAGTTTTGAATAGGGAGTGGGGTGACATTGTCCGATGTACATTTTTTAAAGACTATTTTGGCCACTGTGGGAAAGACCAGCTTGAGATGGGATTGGGCAAGTAGGGAAGTGGGAGACCTGTTAGGCAGCATTGTAAGAATCTAGGTAAGAGTTGAAGATAGCATGGGCTAGTGTGGCGACAGCAGAGATGGAGAGAAGAGTACTGTGTTTTGGAGAGAGAGAGTGGACAGGACTGGCTGATGGACTGAATGTGAGGGTGAGGGAAAGGGGAATCCTAAGTTTTGCTTCTGAGCAGCTGGGTGAAGGGTTTGCCATTTACGAGCAGGAGGAGGACTGAAAGAGAAACTGCCTTGGGCAGGAATAGAATTCCATTTGGATATAAGGTTGAAATGTCAATAAACCACCCAAGTGGAGATGCCAAGGAGGCAGGATTTGAAAGGGCTCCTTTGCAGGAGTAGCCGAGGATACAGCTAATGCATGGAAGGACACAGTCTGTTTTGAGCTGCAACAGACTGAGTACGTTTCTAACTGGGACTTAACGCTCTTGCATCCCTAAGCTTCTGGATTAGCTTTAAGGGCCTCCCTCATTCACTCGACAGCCTCGCATGACCCACATCCTTCCCTGAGCCTCTGTTGGGCTCAAGGCCACTCAAACCACTCCTCTAGAGGACTCCTGATGGCACGCAGGTGGATCCTTGGGGCTGGTTTGTCTGGGGGCAGATCCTAGTGTAGCCTGAACCAGCTAGCCCAAAAGAACCTTTACAGGGCGTGCCGAGCACTGTGTAAAATACTTTATGACTGAGCTTCTTAACCTCATGTCCACTGACCAACCCCAGGGGATAGAATTCACAGGGTCTGTGAACATGTATGGAAAAAAATATCGCATCTTTATTTTTGCTAATCTCTAAGTGAAAATTAGTGTTTCCTTTTGTTATGAATGTAGGTGACAAACCATAAAAGTATTAACGGTACCTGTGATTTCTGTCACTAATGGAAATCTTAGGTATTTTCGTATCATGTTACAGTTCTTTTAGATATCTAGAAATATTTATGCTCATCGCTACTTTGAAATTATGGGAGATTATTATACTTGCTACTAGACATTATTTAATATAGTAATAAGGAAGCATGTCATATTCCTGTAACAAATTTACCCTTGTTTGTATTTTATAAATATATTTTGACATTATTTGTTTCCTTTATAATCCTGTATTTTATTTTATGCATTTAAAAACATTCTGAGAAGGAGTTTATAGCCTTTCCCAGATTGCCAGTGGGACCTATGGCTCTAAAAAGGTTAAAGACTCCAGCTTTACAAGCATGATCTTATTTCTATTTTACAGATAAAGAATGCTAAGGCTGAGAGAGGTTCAGTATCATGGCCAGGGTCACACAGCTGGTTGAGTGACTGAGCCCACATTAACACAGCTCTTTTTGATTCTAAAGTCAATGTTCTTAACAGTCCTGTTGCTGCCTCTACAGTAGTACCATCAGAGAAAACTACAACCAATTTAAGCAGAATCTACAGCACAAAAATCATTCATATTTTATCTGAAAAAATTAGTATAGCTTTTGCATTTTAGTCCCTAGCATGCCCCCCCCTTTTTATAATAGTTTTCTTTACTAGTGAAATTATTTAATTTTCCATGATGCTGAATCTTGGGAGGGAAACAGAGTTCTGAAAAGAGGCACCATGCCTGTCCTGTGCCTTTGAGTATTTCTCAGCCCAGCCTATGTCCCCTGTGGGTATGTAATTAGAGACAGAGAAGCCTGGTCTCCACTCAGCTGTTTTACATGCTGCCTTATAAACAAGCAGCCTACTGAGCAAATGAGAACACCAAGGCCTCAAGCCATTAGGTGGCTTGCCTTATAGTCACATAGCTTCAGCCAATGGATTTCTAGTTCAAGCTCTTTCCCCCCTGTAACTTTGGTCAAGTTCCAATATCACTAATTTAGTTGAGTGATCTCAAACGTATTACTTACCATTCCTGGGACTCAGTTTCCTCATCTGTAAAATGGACTACCTGTCTTTACTTTGTTGTTAAAGAGTATGCACGAGATGTCTGTAAAGTGTGTGACACACAAGAGAGGCTCAACGAAGGGCAGTGATTATCATGGGCCAAATATGACCAAGTTCTCAGAGGTCTCAGGCAGGGTCTGAGTGCTGAGGAGGGCAAAGACCGCCTTGATACCTGGGAGGTGAGATGGGACCATCACCAGGCTCCCAGAAAGGCCAAGAGCCAAGTCCAACCTGAGGTCCAGGCTCAGCAACAGCCCAGAGCTTCCTAGGTGAGCAGTCAGGACTGGGGAGTGGGGAACAGACTGCCACTTCTCATCCCTGTCTCTCTGTCCCTTTCTCAGAGCTCCAGCACCAGAGTGGTGGTTTTATTTCGTGCACTCATATACTTAATAAGCAGGACCATGATGAGGTTTGGTGACCTCAGGGCCCAAATGCACTGTCTGTTGGCATAAGTGGTACTTGAGTCATTTCCCAGGAAAGAGTGCTGGGCAGGCTTCCAGGAGCTGAATTTACCCTCTGATTCTCTGCTCTCTTCTTCTCCTCCCCACTCCCAAGCTCCATTTTGGAGTTTTCAGCTTACTTGCCTCCATAATACCATGGACCAAGATAAAAAGCAAAACAGTTATTCATTCACCAGGGCTGTCTGCTGACCCAGGCCCTGGGGATCCTGCCTGGCTGGGGGCCCCCATGTTTATATGCATGTTGAGGACACAGGCTCAGTGGAGAATGTGCCTAGAGAGATAGGGGAAGAATGTGGCAGGAATTAAGAGGAGAGACAGGCTGGGGCAATCAGGGCAGGCTCCATGGGGGAGGTGGCATGTGAATTGGTCTTTGAAGGATGGGTTGAAGCATGTGTATGACTAAAAAAAAAATAAAACCTTCAATGAGTAAAGAAACATATAAAATAGAAAGTAAATATTGTCTGACCTCCCGCTATCTCCAAGCAACAAATTATTGTTCCCAAATTCAATATTTTCTTGTGTGGCCTTCTAGCAATAATCTGTGAACATGGGAACCATTCATCTATCCTTCCATCCATTGATCCATCATTTTTAAAAAATGTACAAACAGGATCGTATAATGTTAACTTTCTCTTTTCTCTTAAACCAGCTTGTTAATCTTCCCATAGCAGTGCACATG
Organism: Eidolon dupreanum; assembly: GCA_028627145.1. Lineage (NCBI taxonomy): Eukaryota > Metazoa > Chordata > Mammalia > Chiroptera > Pteropodidae > Eidolon > Eidolon dupreanum. The sequence continues at coordinate 17,897,289 of CM053515.1, read as the reverse complement.
GAGTGGGTGGCTCTGACTGGTGGTGTGGTCCTTGCAGGTAGCTGGAAGGGCATGGACGAGATGTAGTATGTATGAGGAATTTTGACAGAGAATGAGGGAAGCAATACTGCTGAGTGGTTAGGAGCCGAGCCTGACTTTTGAACTTGGAAGATCTGGGGTCAAATCCCAGTTCTAGCACTTTCAAGCTGTGTGATCCTGGGCAAGTTTCCTCACCTCTCTGAGTTTCCATTCCCTCATCTTTCAAGTATAGCTAATAATATCCCCCTTTGGGACTCTCGGAGGCTTTCAGTGAAAGCACTTACCACTCACAGGGGCACTTGGTAAATGAGAACAGCCCCCCTCCATTGTTGCTGCCATAGCTGTCATGTGTCAGCTGGTGCAAGGTGCAGCTGAGCCCTGACAGGTAGGGCCAGGTGCATGGTGGGTGTTTCTGGAGCGATTTTTGGAGAGAGGAGGGCCAACAGATCAATCCGAAGCTTAAAATAGTCTGGAAGTGCAAGAACAACAATAAATAAATGGGTTCCGGATGCTTTTAAATCTTGGCATTTCCTGATCTCAGCTCAGCTGGTCCAGACAGCTTCATCAGCGTTTACTGCTGAGGCCGGCTGCGCACGCCTCCCCTGGCCATGGCCCAAAGCTGCTTTCAAGAAAATCAGATCTAGAAACGTTTGGATCTTTGGCGCCAGGCCTGCAGGCCATGGATGTAAGTTGAGGATCAGGCAGCGTTGGGGTTTGACTCATGTATATGTAAAGTTAAGGCCTAGGAGATGAAGTGAGAGAGAAGGTGGTTGCATCCTCATAGGATGCAGGAGTGAGGTGGTTGCCAGAGAATGGAGTTTTTCATTCGCTCTGCAAGTGTTTATTAAGCACCTATTATGTGCCAGGTGCTGGGGATACAGTGGTTTGCGTTAATCAAATGCCCATGCAAATAAATGTTTAATTACCAATGGTGATAAGCTCTAGAAGGCTGTGAAGGGGCATAATAGGTTTCCTCATCTGGTCTGCGGGGTTTGAGAAAAACTTCCCCCAGGATGCAGAATGAAGGATAGATAGGTGGTAACTAGGCAAAGCGGATCTATGTGTGCGGATGATGTTCCAGGCAGAGGGAACAGCACTCACAAAGGCCTTATCAGGGGAGAGATTCTGGCAAGTACCAGGGTGGAAAAAAGGCCAGGGGGGCCAAAAGTTAGGGTTAGGGGGTGGTGAGTTGATACTATGAAATGATGATACAGAACAAGTAGGCAGGAGTCAGATCATGTAGGACCTTACAGGCCTGAGGAAGGGTTTTGGTCTTTATCAGGGAGAAATCAGGGGCAGGCACATCTGCATCTTGAAAAGATGTCTATGGTTGCTCTGTGTCCAGCAGCCTGGAGGGGGCTGCAGTAGAAGCAGAAGGCCATGCTGCCATTTAAGGTGCAAGTTGATCGTGGTGTGCCCTGAGTCAGTCAGAGTTTGAAGAGTGCCATGACTGGGCGATGGAGAGGCTTCAGTGGCCCAGAGAAGCTGCAGCTGTTCCAGTGGTTGCTTCAAGACTCCTGTGTAATAATCTCACAAATGGCTGTTGTCATTTGAGCACTTACTTTGTACCAGACACTATGCAAAGCCTTTCTCATTAAATCCCCATTTTACTGAAGCCTAGAGAGGTTAAATCACTTGGTCAAGATCACATAGCTCAGCTCCCCACTGTGCAGCTCTTTTGGGTTGAGTGTCTTCTGGGTTGGTGTCCTCCAGTTAAGTTTGACCCTTCTCAGGGCCCAAACCCTCTACTTCTGTCTATTGCTGTGGTGACCCTTGGCATCGTGTCTGCCCTTGCCATAGGACTGGTTCAGAGCTGGGCTGGAAAGGCATGGTCATGCGTGACCTGAAGGGACACAGCCCAGTGGCTCTTGCTTTTCTATCCCTCCCAGCCTGCTGGCTTCTGGCAGTGCTCGATAGCCCCTGTTTAGGGTGTGAGCTGAAATGGCCTCATCTCTGGGTTTCACATGTCACCTGCCTCCTGGGAATTCAGATGGTCTCTACTGCTTGTTTTTTATTTTACTTCTTAATTTCCTCTCCTCTCCTTCTTTCCCTCTGTCTCCATCTGTTACTTCCCCATGGGGATCTTTTCTTCAACTCCCAGATGTGCAGGCAGGACTTGGAATGGAAGCAGAGGCCTTCTTCCTTCTGGCCTTTCAGGAAGGAAAGAAACTAGCAATTTGGGCAGCTGTTGCCTGCTAGACACTGGGCTGAGCTGTGGGCGTGGGTGATCTCAGGTAACCCTCATAGCAATCTCATGAGGTGTATACTTCATCTCCACTCTACAGATGGGGAAACTGGGGCTCGAAGGATGTAGATGCCAAACCCAAGGTTACATTCTACGATTTGACTCCTGATTTAAAAGTTTTTGCTTCCCAAACTTCAATGTGCGTATGAGTCACCTGGGGACCTTGTTAAATAAACGCAGGTTCTAATCAGGAGGTCCAGGATTCAGCATGAGATTCTGCAGACTCTTACGTGCTCCAAGCGAGGCTGATGCTGCTGATCCAAGGACCATAGTTTAAGTAACATCGTGAGGAGCTATGAGGTCTCCCGCGTGCCCTCCCAACACTGGTGCAGATACGCACTGCCAGGATGCTCCCCAGCGCTTGCTGCGCCCGCAGGCTTCCCCACCACACTCAGGACATCTCAAACTGACCTTGCATGTCTCCAACTCCAAGCTGACTGACCACGGTCTCTAAGTCTAGCCAGTGTTGGAATATGGGGCAACTAAGCTCAGAGAAGTGCAGGGACTCGTCCAGTGTCCCATGTCAATAGTGCAGAAAATTCAGGCTTATGACTCCCATTCAGTGCTCTTCATTATCGCTTCAACTAGGAGTTAAAGGTCTCGGGGTTCTAGTCCTGCCCCTCTCCTTAACTTGCAGTGGGACTTTAGGCAAATTACTTCCCCTCTTTGAACTTAAGCTTTTCCATCGTAAAAATGGCTTCATCTCTGCCCTGTTATGAGGATCAAATGGGAGAATATCTAATTTACAGCAGAAAGGATTCATTTCGAGCCTGAAGACCCCAATCCTAGAAGGGCGGAAGAAACCTATAGGGTAGAAAATGGATTCAGGTGGCATTTACTCACATGTGGGCATAGTGGGAAACTCACTGCCTGAAAGATCTCTCTGTTCTCTATTTGAGAGCTCCCTGCTTCCTGCTTGTTTCCCATCGGGTTTGGCTAATAATCAAGCATTGTCAGATGGTTACCCTTTCATAGTTCGGTGCCTGTAATTCCACCATTAGCACACGTTACAGAGGCCCTGGCTCTGGCGACGGAACCTGGGGCAATACCACCCTGTGGAACACATTTCTGTTACATGAGAAGAAGGGAAGAGAAATGTGTGATTTGTTCGACACAAATTCATTTTGCATGCCTAGTTAACACACTTCTATATACAGCAGGTCCACCTGTGGCCGGCAGGAGCTGGCGCCTTGGACACACGAGGCATGAGTGGGTGGGGGTCCGTGAAGCAGGCCTCCTTGGCCTCCCTTCTCCTCTGGCCCTCACTGACCACATGACCAGGGAGGGCCTGCTGGGGCCCAAGAGAATCTGTTTCCCACCAGCTTTATCTGGGAGCACATGGGTCTGGGATTCTCATCATCTGACATACTGGAAAAGGAAAGGCAGGAGTTTCCATAAGGGAATAAATGAATGCAGAAGGAAACCACCACCACCACCCCAGTAAAGGGTGGTGCATGAGAGGGAGGCCTTGCAGGCATCACAGTAATGCGAAGCAGAGATGCCCAAACTGACCTGAGAAGTGAGGGCTCTGCTCTCCCACCTGCACCCACTCATTCCACAAAGGTTTCGTGAGCGTCTACTTTGTGTCAGATACTGTTCCAGGTACTGGGATTCAGCAAAGGTCAAGCCCAGGCCCCTGTCCTCACGTACCTTACATTCTGGAGGGAACACAGTCAGTCCCTGGACTCGGGCTGTGGATGACACACGATGATACAATCCACAGTGACCGGAGGGTTGAGTGTTGTTGGGGAAGGCCTCTCTCTCTGGGACTGAATGCTGGGTAAGTGGTCTAGGACTTGAGAAGGTGTTCCAGGTGGAGCTCAAGCCTGGAGGGGTTTGTTCCTGAAGAAGAAGGCCACCGTGTCTGCAGTGCAGGGAAGGCGGGAGAGTCCAGGAGCTGGTCGGGGAGCGGGCAGGCCCAGGCTACCCTGGGCCTCGTAAGCACAGTGAGAACTTCGAGTTTTTGTCAAGGGCAATGAGAAGTCAGGGAAAGCTTTTAAGCAGGAGAGCGAGTGACTCACTCTAGTCTCAGCTCTGCCTCCAGCTCCCCGGTGATGGCGACGGAGTCCCCTGCCTTGGCTCTCTGCGCCCAGCGATTTGTTACCTGGGCTTCCGGAGCCCATAGAGACTCTCAAAGGTACTAGCAGGGCTTTGAGAACTTTTTTTGCCTCCGCATTATTGCAGTCTAGTAGGTAAACCTGCACAGAGCTGGGAGAAGGGCTTTGCCCCCTGTGCTGTCTTGAACAGCGGTGGTCACCATGACTGGAGGACAGGAGGCTGCGGCAGCAAAGAACTTGGCGGTTAAGTCTGGATTCACTTTTTACTAAGCAGAGAGAGTCATGTCATCTCTCTGATCCTCAGCCTCTTCATCTGTTAAAGGGGTGAATTTTAAATACCCACTTTGCTGGGCACTTTGGTGGACACCACCTACTTGGGGAGTGACTTCCTAGTCTGGGCATTCAAATTAGCCTCATAAAGCCCTTAAATTGCCCATGAAATTATGCGTCTGAATAATAGGTATGAGTGTGTGGGCATGGGAAAATACAGAATTCATATGCAAATGTAATGTCACTGTATTTCTAATATGTGAGGAAGAAGTAGAAATTTGGCTTTTTATGTATTTGTTTTTTGCCGAGCTTGTACTGTTGAATTCGCTCAGGTTAAATAAAAGTATGATGGGTTGCCACTGTATGGTTTTCACTTCATAAAAATGGAAAACCTAAATAATCAACTCCCTCATAATCCCTCCTACTTCAAAGCCCAGGGCCCTGGCGGGCTGTGGGGGTGGAGATCGAGCCGGGGGTTCCCTAGGGAGCCCAGCGTGGGAACTACAGGGCCAGATGGGCTGCGCGGCCCCTCCTGGCTCCCACGCGGTGCAGCAGCCCCAGTAGGGGCAGTTGTGGGCTGAGCATTGCTGAGTCATCTCTCCCTCAGCAGGTCGTGTGTTGGCTGACAAGCTGAGGCTGGTGTGTTGATGGGAGAGGCCTGATCCTAGGTTCTTGGGGAGCTGACTTAAGCCCCTGCCGGCTGGGCTGGGGGTATCCTTAGCTATCCACCACCTTTCCACCCATAAGACAGTCCCGTCCCTGCTCAGAACCCCCAGGAGACAACCACCTTCGAGCTGCCCTTCGTGGGCGAGAGTGCTCCCCACAGGCTCCCTGGCACCACGGCAAGCTGCAGTTGGCGCTGGGCAGCACTGGGCTGAAGATGTGAGCTGGCACCTTGCTGGCCTGTTGAGCATGACATTTCCTCAAATGCCATGAAGGGGCTGCCTGACCTTCACTCTCCTGCCAGGACCCTCTTTCTGCCTCTTTCTGGGTTATTTATAACAGTGTTAACAAGTAAAGGGCTTCTCAGCCGATCCCTGGCCCAGCTCCCTCAGTCTCTCGTGCCAGCCAGAGCAAGAGACACGTAAATAGAACCCAAGAACACGGACACTATAGGACCCCAGAGAACACCTCCAGACAGAGTGTGCTGGGCACCTTTTGTTTCTTCTAGGTTTCTGACACTTTTTTAGATTTATTTTTATTTTCTTGTAGTAAATTATACAAAACAAAATTTATCATTTTAATAATTTTTAAGTATACAATTCAATGGCATTAAGTACATTCACAGCTTTGTTCAAATGTCACGATTATCCATTTCCAAAATTTTGTCATCATCCTGAAGCCAAGTACTTTTTCAGTCCATCTGACATATGAAGATGGCTGACACATGACAGTCGCCCCATTTACTTTCCTTGGGCATATTCAGCTTTTGAGGAAAGCCCTCAAAATGTGGCAAGGAAGGAGAGGAACCGCCAGTTTATGATTGCCACAACTTGATGAGAATGTTGGTGGTCACCCCTTTCAGCTGCGTAGAGTGGGCACATGCCTCAGGGTGAGCTGTACCCCATCTGCCTTCCTTCCATTTCAGGAAAGGGATCAGAATGGGAGTCAGTGGAATGAAGGGGATGTTCTGGTTGCAGGACATCTGTTCTTACCTCTCTCTTCTTAAGTAAAATCTACTCATTTAGCAAACTTCGCTACTTTCATTATAAATAGGGCAAGTGTTTTGCAACTCACCTCAAAACTGAATGCCACTCACCACTCTGTGGGACCACTGATTTTACCTTTGATGAGAATTTAGTAACAGTTCCTTATTTAGGGATGGCCCTTTAGAATTTCCCCACTTTTCCATTCAAATGACCTCATTTTACAGGGCTTAGATAATTCCATAGCAACCAGAGGGTTATGGGCCCCATTGCAGAGATGGGAAAACTGAGGCCCCAGAAGGACATGATCTAGGATGTGACCTGATCTCATTTTAGTTACCTACACATACAGTAACTTGTTCACCATCTCATTCCATCCAGACCAGGATTAGGGTGAGGCAAAGGAGATGCTTGCTTGGCCCAGGCACAGAATTTACAGAGATGCCAAAGAATTCAGTCATCAAGACAAATCAGATTTTAATGCAACGTTTAAAATAATAACAATAGATGCCAAAATATTCATGCTGAACAAAATCTCAAATTAAAAAAAAAAGAAAGAAAGGCAGAAACAGTAAGTGTCATGCAGAGCTAAATAGGCACCTGAAGCCAAAGGAAAAATCAGCATTATTGACCCTCTCCTTATTTAGAATTTTGATATTTTGTATAACACGGATTTTTTGCACTAGTTATTTTTTTTCCCACAATGTTGCATTAAATATGATCCATTTTGATACTGAGTTTTCTTGGTGCCCAAGGCAGTTGCCTCCCTCACTTCACCCTAATCCTGGCCCTGATTCCACCTTGCATTCTCTGTGCCCTACTGTGACAGAGGATGCCCCTCCCTGGTCCCCAGGCCTCAGGTCCCCATATGCTAAGACCTTTTCAACCACCCCTGAGTGTCAAGAGAGCAGCTGAGGGGTGGCATTTGATCCCTGCAGTCTATTTTTGTGCCTGCCCTTCAGCAACTGATAAAATGTTGCACTCGGTAGAGCTGATGTGTTGAAATGGTGAGTGTCAATGTCAGGTGGTTTGTGTGATCGGATATCTTCATTCTTGACCTCGCAAAGGGGCCTGGAACCAGAAAAGAAAAGGCGTTATTGGCAGTTTCGCTCCCCCAGAGCTGGACAGAACTCAAATCGTTATCTGGTAGGTAACTGAGGGTGCCAGGCAATTTGGCCTCCTCTTGGGGCTGTTACAGAAAAAATGTCCATTTTGTGCTCTCTTGCTTTTGTGCACTGCCCTTTACAGTTTACAAGGCACTGCCACATTCCTCTCAGTTTGGTTATTGAGCACCTACTATGTGCTGGGCATTGTGCTAGGCCCTAGAGAAACAGCAGGGAACAAGACAGACACGGCGCCTAAACCCGTAGAGCTAGCTACTAGCTAGCTAGGGGAGGCAAGGATACGCAAGTAGATAAATGAAAAATAGGGAAGAGTTGGGAGATAGATGGTGGTGATGGTTGCACAACAATATGAAGATACCTGATGCCACTGAATTGCACACCTAAAAATAGTTAACATGGTAAAATTTTTGTTATGAATATTTAACCATCATTTTTTAAAGTCTGGGAAATAGGGAGCAAATATCAGAAGTACTAATTGAGGGGATGACAGCAGGGTGATGGGTAAGACAGAGACGGGTGGCCACTTTCGGATATAGTGGTCAGGAAGGCCCATTTGGGAGGGACACTTAATCTGGGCTGGGGGTGATAAGGGAGCAACCATGCAAAGATGAAAGAGAGAGGAGATGTTTTAGGCCCAGGAGCTGCCAGCACAGAAGCCCTGGGGTGAAAACTCAAGCTGTACACCATCCATGAGGGAGCCAGTCTCTGGAGATGCACAGAAGCGAGGTGACTCCCCGTAACCAGCAAGGGATGAGCCAGGGCCAGCTCTACCTCAACGAAGCATAACAACAGATACCTGCACAGCCTTTGCTGTTCACAAAGTACTTTTCCTGCCACTGTCCCTTGAATTCAAGAGGCCCTTGAATTCAAGTGCATAAAATTGACTACAATTGTAGGCAAACACAATGTGGGTGGCATGCTGCCCTAAGATACCCTTACTCGCTTGCTTGCTTCTGTCAGAGAATGTACTTCAAGCTTTTATTGTTTCAAGATCAAAATGAAACACACCGCTTTCTGGGCCTGGGGCAGCCTGTGCCTGCTAAAAGAGGCATAGAATCTGCAATGGGGAGGGGAAATAGCTGACAGCACCCTCTGAGACAGGGGAGGGGAGTCTGGGCTCTGCACAGCCACATACCAGGACATCCAGGAGTTACTCCATCCCAGGTAACCTCACCTGGGCATAGCAACAAGAGACTTTACAGATCTCTATTGGATAAGGGGCTGCTTACAGGCAACAGGAAGTGGGGAAAGGAGATGACTGAGTAAGATAATACCCACCCCAGGAGACTTTCTGTTCTTTCTTTCCCTTGCCTTTTAGAGGGGAAAAGATCTAACACAAACGCTTTAGTGTACAGGGCACAGCTGTTGAGGAAATGGCCTGTCATTTTGGAAAGAGCTTTGGATGGAGACCCTGGAGATCCCAGTTTGTGTCCTGGCCCAGGAGCTGGCTCTATGGATCTTGGGTGACTCCCCATTCATTCTTTCTATCTGCAAAATAAGGCATTAGTCTCGAGAAGTCTTTCTGCAGACTCTTCCAGTGGCCTAACCCCTAGTTCTGTGGTTTGGCAGTCTATTGTAAGGATTTATTTCCTGTCCTATGGAAGTGGGATCCATACACGATAGGCACCTTCTCTGATAAGAGTGGGAGCTGTTGCTGGAGGTGGAGGGCTAGAGAGGGGAATTCCTAGGAAACTGTCAGCGAAAACACAATATCATCAAACATAATGCCTAACATTACCTTTTAATGAAGGCACATGACACGTGCACTCCTTTTTGCCAGTCTTTTGCTATAGGATTGCTTGTGGTGCTGGCTCCGGAATTCTAGGTCCTTTCTCTGCACAGTCCATAACCCCAGTGCTGGCTCCTGGTTCGAGTGGGGATTCATCCTGTGGGATCAAGAATTCAGGCTCTCGTCAAGTAATCTGAGTGCAGAATCCTTCCAGATTCTTGCCAATTTCTCCTAATCTTTTACAATGATCTCACAGACACATATTTGACACAGGTTTTTTTTTTTTTTTTTTTTTAGCAACTCAACTTTATTGAATCCTTCCTTCCACAGCCTTCAACCTAGTTTCCCTTAAAATTGTTCCTTTTGTATTTATAGTTTCTGTTTATGAACCACTTAATTAAATTTTATAATTATAGTTACCAACGGGTAACACAACCAACTCCCAGTAAACAACTCAGCTGGTGGGAGCAGACATGTGGATGACATAGAACGCCTTATCTGAGGCCCTGGGATACCTCGGGCATTTTTTACAGAAGGTGATGGAGAGTATTGGTTAACTTGGCTGTTTGGTTAGGTGATCAGGGAGCTTCTGTTGTACTGAAGGCCTGAGGAGCTCTGGTTAGGATTAAGTCTGGCCTGGCCTTGCAACCCACTTCTGAGCATGGGACCCCATTTTGCTCTCTGGCCTGGAGAACCCACTCTCATTAGACCTGGTGACCTTCTGTCCGGTCACCTTACACTAAGTCTTGAGCGGGCAGCTGCATGACTGGAACTTAGGGCCCCACTGGCCAGGGCTGAGCATCAGGAGGTTGTGCTTGGCAGGCCAGGGGCCACATGCTCCCTCATGGGAAGGGCCTTGAATGTCAGCTTGAGATGTTTAGCTGTGAGTGTTTTAGTAGGAGATCCTTTTAGTGGTCTGGTTTATCTCTAATTTCAGGATGTTTTGTTCTTTTAACCTGGGCTCAGAGTCCCTCCAATTTTCTACTTATTCTTTCTGGAGCTTAACTTCATATTTACAGGCTTCTGAGTCTTATTTCAGAGGAAGCTATAAGTTTTTCTATGGGGACTAAGACCAATTACTCTTCCTACTGTTCTCCTAGAAGCCTCTTTAGGAGTTTCGAACTCATTTAAAAGACAGTGAGAAGAGTAATTCTTTTTTTTTTTTAATGGAAGGGAGATGAATTAGTCATAACTTTTCTATTGATGGGCGACAGAAACTCCAACTGGCACATAATCTAGAAGGGACACTTAAAAAACTGAGGAGTTTACGGAATAGATTGGCTTCAGGCACAGCTGGATCCAAGTGTTTAAATTATTTTTTTTTATCCAGGGAATCTCTCTGCTTCTTGGTTCTGCGTGCCCTATGCTGGCTTCGTTCTTAGGCAGACTCTTCCCAGGTGGTGACAAAGATGGCTGCCAGCCTCTGCAGAATTAAATTCAACCAGCTGAGCCCCTTGTCCAGATGCTCCAGAAAATTCCTGGTGTGTACTCCTACTGCTGTCAAACCAGTTGTTGTGGTTACGGGATGGAGCACATTAATTAGCCAGTTTGTGCTTACCTGGGTGGAGGAGAGCGGTGGCTTCCCCGAGGAAAATCGGTGGGCTGCCACCATCAGGAAGGGGGATGGATGTGGAGCCAGCCACATAACAGAGGTGGGAGGAGGAGAGAAAAAACATTCGTGTAATGAAATGGCTTTGTGGGGACTTCATGACTACTTACCTCGCTTCCTTCCTAGATAGCAAGTAGAGGCACAGGATCCTAGGTCTAGACCAGGCCAGTTCTAATTGACTAGCGGTGGCTTCTAAGGCTCTGTGTTGAGTAAGCTTGGGGCTCAGCAGGAAGGAGAGCTGTGATTAGTTTGTGGCATTCGTGCTTAGGGAGGCATGAAAGTGCCAGGTACCTGCCACCCTAATAGATCTCATGGTCAGTCTGGGCATTCCTGACAGCAGTTTAAAAGGGAAAACTTGCCTTAGACCATCAAATACAACTTCTTGTCAGTGGCGGAGGCCCCAAGCCAGTGGTAGGGCAGTACTTAGGATGTCCAAGGTGGCAGTCAAGAAGCCTGTCAGGCCTGGGGTGGGGGACTGGTCCCCACCATCTCAGGCAGGCCCAGAGAGAGCCAGCATGGTCTGGTTGTTAGGGCAAGATCATTCCCCCCAACAGAAACCATGAGTGATGTAACACTGGAATCAGGGGCTTGTCAAGATTGAAGGAACACAGGATGAGACAGCGAGTAGGTTTAGGACTGAGGGGAAGGGCCAGCAGACATATTTGAGAAGCATTAAACCTCCCATCAGTCAAATGGGGACACTGACCATTACTGCATCTTGGGAAGGTACCAATGAAACCATAGCTGTGAATGTCACTTGAATGTCAACTGTGGTAAGTGCTGTATCTGTAACTGTAATTCATGCAAGGCTCCCAGCCTACATTACTTTAACTTTATAAAACCCTGGGAGGTTCTATTCTCCCAATTTTGACAGTAGAAATGGAGGCGGCAAAAGTTATATCCTGACCTCAAAGGATTAGTATTAGTAGCAAAGCCAGAGCCTAGCCCTTTGTCGTCCTTGTTGAGGCCTCGTTCCATTTCAAGGCAGTCTTTCTCTCTGCACCTTTGTCTCCCCCTCTGTAAATTGTTTATCCATTAAATGCTGAGTTTTACCTAAATATTTCCCCCAAACCTATGTGGATCTCAGAAACCAGATAAGTACAAAATTGTATCAAATACTTGAGTAAGAGAGGTGCCTATGGTCTGTCTGTTTGATTCTCTTTCCTAGAGGGTGCAATGAGAATCCGAGTGGGAAGGTGACTAGGGACAGACCCAGAGCCCAAGCTCTGTCACTGCAGCTTCCTTCCACTCAGTAACTCTGAAAATATGCTCTGGGCCAGGCACTAAGCGAGGTGATTTGCTGATTGCGGTCAGGAAAGTGGAGCCACCAATTTTTCCTGAAGATGCATTCTTTCTTAAGCAAGGAATCGATTTCCGCCAAGATACACAGGCTTCCAATGAAGCCACTTAGGTGGATCTGGATGAAACACCACTAATCCATTGCCAAGGGCATTTATCTCCCTGGCTTGGGGCAGCCACAGCCCTTTCAGACTTGGATGTGGGGTTACTGGAGAAATAACGAGGAAGGTTCAGCTACCAGAAGGGGTGTCTCGCAGCAGGGGTGTGAGCAGACCTGTGGAGGGGCCAATGCCGATGAATAGCACCGCACATCTGGCCCCAGACCTTCTCTGCATAGCCACAAACTTGCCACACATCTTGGATTTTTCGTGGCCTTTGTCTGAAACTCCATCTCCCCATCTGTAAATGAGAATAAATGGTCTTGAATGTTCCTTCTCATTTTCAGAAGCAGGATGTCAGACGACGGCACAGGCTTTGTAGGGAGCAAAGAGATTTTGGGTTGAATCTCAGCTTCACCTTTCTGGTACCTTAGGTACTGTGGGTTGAATTGTGTCCTCCAAAAAAGGATATGTGGAGTCCTACCCAGAGGTGATCAAGTTAAAATGATCTCGTTAGGGTGGGCCCTAATCCAGTATGACTGATGCTCTTATCAAAAGGGGAAATTTGGACACAGAGACAGGCACACGTAGATGGAAAACGTGTGAAGCGATAGAGAGAGAAGACAGCCATCCACAAGCCAACACGAGAGGCCTGAGAAGTAGCCAACCCTGCCAACACCTAGATCTCAGACTTCTGGCCTCCAGTGCTGTGAAGCAATGCATTTTTGTTGTTTAAGCCACGCAGCCTGTGGTGCTTTGTTACAGCAGCCCTGGCAAACTAATACAAGTGACTCAATCTCTGACTTTCCCGATTAGTCACATGGAGACAGTAACACCTGCCCTTTCAGGGTTGTTTTAAGAATCTGATGAGAAGATGCACCTAAGGCACTTAGCGTGGTCCTTGGCATATAGTAATCTCTCACTAACAGTAGTAGCTTGGCCCTGTGCTGTGAACTCGCAGCACCATGGGTAGGGCCCATGGAAGGTGGCCAGTACAGAACAAGAAGGCCTTAAGCCAGACCTTTCGAAGAGAACTGGGTCACCTGAGGCACCCCTTCAAAAGCCTCTCTAAAGATGGAGGAGGCTGGAGAAATCACTATTAATGTAGCGCTTAAAGGTTTTTAGCTAGAGTGGCTTCGGCCTTAATTGACAAGGCCGTGGAGCTGAGGTTTCTTTATTTTTATGTCCTGGGTACACTTTGAGTGTGTCGAGCTGCTATGGGTAATCAATAAGTGCAGTAGTCATGGCCATTTGATGGGTGTTTGTAAAGAAGGTGGCATGGCTTTGATGGGCAGGACACTCATCAGGTGACCCTGAGCAAATCCATTATCCTCCGTGGGCCTCAGTTTCCATTATCAGCAAAGTTGAGGAGGTAGACCCACCAAGGTGGGCATCCCTAAACCTGGAAGCTAAGTGTCAATTCCTTGTGCCCATAGGCATCGTACACGCATATCGTATAAAGAGCGTAAAAGCTATTCATAGCTTTTATCTGGTTCTTGAAAGGGCCTCTAATTCTCAAATTTTCCACAGTAACTCAGGGCTGCTGGTTCCTGGCTGGTCTAAAGTTGTTTCTAAGCTTCAAGAGCGAGTCCTACAGAGGTGGCTGCAGTGAAATACTGGGGTGAGAGGGATCAGGAATATACAGAAAGAGCTCCCCACGGAGCTTATCGCCGGGAGCTTTGCTGGGCAGGGAGGCTCCAGCTGCCCCTCACCCTTGTGTCTCTGCTCTGCGCCCCCCTTCCTGCTTCGTAGGCCTTCAGTGGATCCTACCTACCCCTCCACTTCCCCTCTCCTGGATGCTGCACTGGCCTCACCCATCTGCCTGCTTCTATGCTGGCCCCACCCACATTATACTTACCATCCCTACCTGGTCTGCCTCCACCTGCCTCTCTGAAGGCATCTGCTCCCATCCCCCCGGCTCACCGTGCTGCAGCCTCACTGCCCTTCAGTCAGTGCCTCTCGCCCTGGGGCTTGTGCACACTTGGGCCTTTGCCTTTGCCAGGCCCTTTGCCTGGAATATTCTTCCCTACGTCTTCCACAACCTGGCTCCTCCTTCAAGCCTCAACTTAGATGTCATCTCCTCTAGGAAGCTTTTTCTGAACCTCATTAAGACAGAGTCTCCTCCCTGTTATCCTCCATCAGTGCACCTGGTTCGTTTCCTTCGTAGCATTAACACAATCCATAATGAAATATTTATGTGTTTCCTTCCCTCGCTAGGGTGTCAACTCATGAAGGAATGAACTGAGTTTTATATGTCACTATACCTGGCTCCTAGCATTTAATAAACACTGGAATGCACCCATTAGCATGGCTAAAATTAAAATGAGTGACAATACCAAGTGCTGGTGAGGGTGTGGAGCATTTGGAATTCTCACACGGCCGATGGGTGTGTACAGTGGTACAGCCACTTTAGAGAACAATTTTGTAGATTTTATAAAGTCACACATACATGGACCATGTGGCCCAGCAATTCTACTTCTAGATATTTACCAAGAGAAATAAAAGCATATGTCCACACAAAGACAAACACAAATATTGCAGACGTATTCGTAATAGCCAAAAACTAGAAACAAACCAATCATCCATCTAGAGCAGGCGAGACTGCTGCATCCCACAGTCCCCCTGGGCAGGGAGGAGATAGGAGCTTCCGAGGGGCGGCTGAGAACCCGCCAAAGTGTCCCTTCGGCCATGGCAGTTGAGTGGCGGTGATGAGTGGTCAGGGTGTTGGTGGGGCCTGGAGTGACTTGGTGCTCTGTATTCATGGATGTTTAATATGTGTGGGTTGGAGAAAGACTGGGCAGATGGAGGGCAGGGGAGGTTTGGGGATGTCCCTGGAGACAGAGACTCGCTGAACACCATGCTCCCTGACCTGAGAGCAGGGCACCAGCCACTTGAGAGAAGCTGACCCTCGTGCTACCCATGCATGCAGGATTCTTGCAAAATGCCAATTAAGACATTTGACCTAAATTTGGATAAAAGCCTTTTTCCTGTGTCAAGTTGAGCTAATAATACACATTTATTCATAATTTATGAAGCCTAGTAAGTGGGAACAATTAAGGAAAAGGCCTGGCCAAAACCTGTTTTGCGTAAGTGTCACATAGGCCCTTTTTTGTTCTCTAAGGCAGTTCCACCCCTCTCTGCCTGCCTTGAAATGTTCTTGTTTTTATTTTTTGTAATTTGTCATTACTGTGAGCTACCATTTCTTGTGCACTTACTCAGCCAGGCTATAGCAATGCCCTGTTTCATGTTAACTGTCTGTGGCAGGTGGTGTCCCATTTTACAGATGAGGCAGTTGAATTACAGAGAGGTGAAGGGACATGCCCAAGGTTTCACAGCTGCTGCGTGGGGATTATGATCGATGTCTGCCAGACCCCAGGGCCGATGGTGCACTGTTTCAGTGTCGGCCTCCCAGCTCTGGCGATTTCAGAAACTGGTAAACTGCAGAGACCAGGGTGAGAAAATCATTGCCTTCTGATTTGGGGTCTGGGCTTAGGCCTAAGAGTCTGTATTATTTCTAACTCACTCCCAGGCAGTGCTCACACTGCCCGTTGTGGGACCGCACTTGGAGGCACTGTGTCAGTCGGCGCTATTACTGGAGTCCTCCATGCCTCCATCCCACCCCACCCACCACTGTCGGTGGGTTTATGGCCTTCTAGACCTTTTCCTGTGCGTTTGCATGTGTTATCGTATGCAGAGAAATGCGTAGCCTGATTTTTCTCTTTACACGTGTGGGATAATATTCTACCTGCTGATATTCTGCTATTTAGTTTTTATTTAATATGTCTTAAAGAGAGTATACATCTGCCTCATTCTTTTCAACAGCTCCATAATATTCCATGATACAAGTGATTATAGTTTTATTTACCTATTGTCTACCGATGGATGGTCTTATACTATAAGACTTTATAGATATTCCTATAAAATTCCTGGGAATATGGATGTTTGTTCACAACACAGTAATCACTCAATAACGTCAGCCATTATTATTGCTGTTTTTGTTGTTTCATTATTACTATTGAGGGATTGTTGCCTTCTGGAAATTCCCTTTCAGCTAGGGGCAGTCATGTGAAGGAGTAGCTCTATTTATACATTCTAACAAAGTTTTCAATAAAATATTTTGGGTAAGGGAAAAGAGGTGCCTATGCAGGAAGAGCCTTGAGGGATGTGTAGGAGTATAGAGGAGAAGGGAAGGGAGCAGCAGGCAGGATTGTACTGCTGGGGCCTAGCTAAGCTCCTGGTAGATTTAACGATTGCAAGAGAGCAGGGCAGACCTTTACATTTTTGGGGCACTTGGCAAAATCAGGCCTTGGCCAAGGGCGACTGAAGGCCTAGGCTGGCAGCATCATGAGTAAGAGGGTTCCCACTTGGGTCCAGCCAAGGTTAGCTCTGACCAGCCTCCTTCCTTCCTGTCTCCTCAGGTGGGGTCCGAGGAGGAGCAACTCTGCGCTGACTTTCCAGAGCTCGACCTCTCCCAGCTGGACACCAGCGACTTTGACTCGGCCGCTTGCTTTGGGGAGCTGCAGTGGTGCCCCGAGAGCTCCGAGACCGAACCCAGCCAGTACAGCCCCGAGGACTCGGAGCTGTTGCAGGTATGTCCTCTCGAGCACACCACCTCCTGCTCAGCTGTTCCCCTCTCTGCCCCTGAAAGCCTGGCTCTGCCCTGCACCACCTTCTCCTGTACTTGCTCGTGCAGGGAAGTCTCCTCTTGGGACCTGTCTCTCCTACTGGATTTGTACTTGATCTTGGCAGTCCTCGCCCCCCTGCCAGGCCTGTGTTATCACCTCTGGAAAGTTACAGCTGGGAAGAGCCGCTTTGTCCATGCGCCCCCGTCAGAACCCAGCCCCTCTATGGGTCAGGGAGGATTCCAAGTCTTCCCTTCCCTATGGTATCTCACTTAATTCTTATGAGGCAGGAGCCATTATTCCCCATTCTACAGAGGAAAGAGCTGAGGCTTAGAGAAGTTAAGTCATATGCCTGGGGCAGTTTACCTACTCCGCAGGGAGCTGGATTCAAACCAAGTCTGCCCGCCCCTTGAGCCAGGGCTTTATGACTATGGTGACACCATAGTGGGAATGACTCACATTTACTGAGCACCTGCTCTGTGGCAGGACTGTCTCTGTCTGTGTATATGAACTCATTTAATTATCTTAAAACCTCTCAGACATAAGTACAGTTGTCCCCATATTTTAATTGGAACCTGTAGTTTTTTTAAAATGAGACAGCGCGCTATGCATACATATGCCTCTCATCCAGTGTGCTCCCGGCGCCCAGCCTCTGGGGCATGTGATGGGTGACGTTTATTTCCTTTAAGAAGCCTTCCAGAATGGAGAAATATGATGTCTGGGGTTTGCTTCAGAATAAAGCAAGTTGCATGTGTGGGTATGTTGGTGGCCTGGAGGGAAATAGATGAAATAAGATTGGCCATGTTGAAGGTGGGTGATGGGTACATTCAAATTCATCATTCTTTCCTTGAAATATGCTTCTCCATAAAGATTGGGGGAAGAAGGTGTGGTTCCCTGTGCCTGTCTGGCAACATAGTAATAATAACAACGTACTGTCTGCCAGATGCCGTGTTGGTATGCTGTGAGCATCATCTCAGATAGTCCTCCTGAAGATTGCATCATTCCTTCTAGAAATGTTTATGGAGCTCTGTGTGTCAGGCACTGTGTTCATCAGTGGACTGGACAGTCCAGAGGGGAGATTGACCCTAGATCAGTGAACACATAAAGAGTGGTCATTGAGATAAGGGCACAAAAGGAAATAAACCTGAGATGAGAAGAGGGTCTAAAGACTGGGTGGTCAGGAAAGGCCTCTCTGAGGAGGAGATGCTTCAGCTGAAGGATGAGAAGGAGGAGCCTCATGAAGATCAGAGAGTAGGGACAGAGCTTTCCTGATGGAAGAAGCAGTAAGCGCAGAGTCAGGAAGCAGGAACGCTTGCTGTGCTGGGGAACATAAGGGCTGGAGGGTAGTAGCTAAGAGGAAAGAGCCAGGAGATAAAGTCAGGGAGGTGGGTGGGGGCCAGGTCATGCAGGATCTCATGGGCCATGGTAAGAAGTCAGGATTTTTCCCAAGGCTATTCTAACCTATAAGTAAAGAGCTATTTATACTCCATTTTACCGGTGAGCAAAGTGATGCTCAGAGAGGTTAAGTAACTTGCTGAAGTCACACAGTTAGGAAGGGTCAAGGTGAAGACTCCAACCCAGGAACCCATACCCCTCACTGCCACACAACCTCTCTGCCAACCTTGTGAGGATTAGCAAGATGGGCTCTAGTTCTGGCTCCATCTGGTGACCTTCATTCTTTATGCAAACAAAGAGACCCCTGCTGTGCTGCCCCCTCCCTCACAGGGAGCCAGCTTCTAGAAAATGCTTTCAAGTTGTGGAGACTGATGAAGGAGATGAGTTCAGATGCTGTGCGGAGGCCATTCTCACCTGACTGTACAGGTCCCCACCTACTCAGAGACCGGCCAGACCCACTAGCAAGGTCCTGCCGAGGTCCTACTATGTGCATGAAATAGTCTCAGGTACAAGTCAGTGTGGTGTGGCTCCAGGGCTCCCAGCCCAGCAAGGACAGCAGAATCCTCACAGATGGTCCAGACTGTGGCAGAACCTGCCCACTCAGCCCCTCCCCACCCATGGCCTGTGTTCCCCACCTGCTCTCCCAAGACTAGGCCAGCTCCACCGGTTACACACCAGTGCTCCTCTGTGCGTGTGGTTATGTGGTTAATGCCCCATTCTTCCCCCGCCCCATCGTAAACCCAGTGAGCATGGGGATTGTAACAGCGTTGTACGTTGTGATGGTCTCAGGTCTCTGCACAGAGGCCAGCATTTTCTCAGGACTTAATACATTTTTATCAAATGACTACATCTTTCAATGCCCAGCTCTTATGCCAGTTTCTCCTAAGGCAGTTAGTTGTTCAGTTACGTCCTCTCCTGGTCTCCCATCTTGTGTGTATGTGTATCTATATGTGTCCTTTAGACTTCAAGCTCCTTGAGGACAAACAGGATTTTATTTGTTTCTAGGCCCCTCTCATATTATAAGGACTCAATCATATGCACTGAATGAAGGAACTGATTGTAATATTCTCTTTCCTCCCGAAGACCAGACATGACCCATTCTACAACCTTGAACTGGGACTTGGCCAGAGGTTCCAATCCTCCCTCTGCCACTAGCTCAGACACTGTCCTCATTTGATCAGTGGGACTCAGAGCTGTGCTGCCTTGTGTCAGAGTTGCATTCTAACAATCAAATGGCACCATTGCTATGGAAACAGACTGGGAGAGTGGAGAGCAAGCTATTGTTACAGGGTAGATGACTCCTGGGAGGTAGGGACAGTGCCTTCTGTGAGTCCTAGAGCCAGGGCCACAATAGGCACTTAGGAAGCATTTTTGGAGGAAGCGGGTATTTGATTGTCCTGTCACAATGTGCTGTGTGGCCTTGGTAAGTAGCTTCCTTGGGTTGGGCCTAAGTTTGTCCATGCTAGGAATTAGGAAGGAGCTCGGATTCAATCAGTAGTTGAATCTGTTCAATCTGTTGTGGGGAGACTCACAGGGACCTTTTAGACCCTGATGAAATGGACATACTCTCAGGAAAAAGATGGGGAAAACATCTCCTGAGTTTCCTGGAGCCTACCTAAGTCCTCCTGGACAGCAGAGGATTTCTGAGTGTTCTTCTGGCCCTGGTAGCCTAAATATTCTGCTCTGTGTCATTCCTTCAAGCCCCTCTAGGCCCCAAATGAAGCATTTTCCATCAGATTTCTTAAAGATTCCTTTTTCTCTAGCTTGAGCTCAGCTCAGGAAGGTTGGGGGTGGGGCCGAGTCTATTAATATCTCTTCCTCAGCTGATTAACTCTCCATTAATTTGCACTCCGTTTCCAAGCAGAGCTGGGAGAGTTGAGCTAATGGGCCCAGGAAGAGGAGAGGGGTGGCACAGCTCCCTGTGATGTATTATCCTAGGGTGCTGACGGGACAATGCTGCAGGCAGGAATGGCTTTTCTTCCGGACGGGTCAGGGCCTTCAACCCCACCTGGCTGTCCCTGAGTTGGAACAGCTCAGGAGGGCTGAGGAGAGCATGGAGGCCTTTTGTTAGTCGTTTTGTTTGTACCAACCTGTTGGCTGCTTCTTGAGGTCTCTATTATTTAGCATGGTGCCTGGCACACAGTAAGTCCTTGATCCCTCCTCTGACTTGCTGTGTTTTGTGACCTTGACAAGTCTCTTTCCTGGACCTTCATTCCCCCCACCCTAAAAAGAATGGCAAATAAGCAGGTGTTGCCTGGAGGACTGTGTTAAGAAAGATGCTGGTGTGGACGGAACAGCCACATCTGGTTAGAGATAAGGGGAGTGGTAGCACTTAGATCACGTGTTTCTTAACAGCCCTGGCCACTATGTGATATCTGAGAGATCTAGCTGATATTCGTGATGGTAATATCTCTGGGCCCTTGGCTGTTCCCTCTGTGAAACAGGGAATTCTCATTCCATCCAGTGTTGATGACTCATTTCTGAATAACTTCCCTCTAGAATGTGTTCTTTGAAACCCTAATCTCAGTTGTCTCCCTGTGGCCAGAATTCATTGTTTGGCTCATTCATTCTTCCATTCAAAAAAGTCTTCCATGCTTCAGGCACTGAGCTAGGCACGGGAGCACTTTCATTACTACTTCCAGACTTGCCTTCCTCGCAGACAGCAGGGGATCATGGCTTCCTATTTTACAGAAAAAGCAGCGAGGCTTAGATGAGGGAAATGATTTGTCCAAGATCACTCTACAGGGCAGTGTCCTGTGTGGTCAGCCCCAAGAGTGCTCATTGAGCCCCAGTTTCCAAGACCTTAATTTGCCATAAGGCTAGACAAATTGCTCTGGGGACACAGGGACTCTGGTCTTTGGGTGAGGATGGGGGACAGGCAAGTGAGCCCCATCACATTCTTGAGCCAGAGTCTGTGGGCCTGGATCTGCCCTGCCCCCATCCCTGGGGCCTGGGTCAGGCCCAAGCAAAACCTTCTTTTGACCTTTCTTTTATTCTTAGCTCTGTTCCAAAAATTACAAACATGCTTGTTCTCCTCTCCCCATGTCCCTTTGAATTACTCAGCTGCGCTCCGGCTGCAAGGCCTGGAACAGATTCAGTGTGGCCAAAGGCCGTCACGAGATGTGTATTTCAGATGAACTTCCTGAAGAAAGGATAAACAGCCTGACCTGGGATGAGAAAGAGTGCTGGGGGAGGCATCATGTGACAGAATGTGCTTCCCGCCAGAACAGGCCCAGCAACCAGGGTTTACTAAATCAGGTGCTCGCTACCTCACCTAGAAGCTGTGTGATCTCTGGACTCCTGGGCTTCTGGGTATGGAGGCGGTTGTCTGAGTGGGCTGAAGTGTGCTCACTGACCTTCCTTGTAATAAGTCTTAGACACCAGAGAAGGAAGGGTCTTGGTTTATCTGTGCATGGTGTGCTTGGTCTAAGCCCTGCCTGTTCTGGGTTTGTTGTATGACCCTGGACAGCTCGCTCAATCTCCACAAGCCTCAGTTGCCTCTGGAAAATGGAAGTTAGAATAGTACATCCCTTTTAGGAGCTGTTGTGAGGTTTACCTGTGACAGTATTTACCAAGCCTTTCTGTTCCTTTCATAGACCAGATTCTTTGTCCCAGGACTTTGCACTTGCTTTTCCCTTTGCCTGGAACCTTCTTTCCTCTACCCTTACGCTGGCTGGTGCCTTCTCATCTTTCAGCCTAAGTTTAAATTTCAGCTGCTCAGAGCTGTCTTCTTTGATCTCGAAAATAGCCTGTAAATCTTTACCGTGTTCTTATTCTCCATCACAGCTTCCTTTTATTTTCTTTCCAGTCTTTCTCACTCTTTGAAATGATCTTGTTTGTTTCTCTGTTTAACTTTTTCTGCACGGGAGTGCAAGCTCCATGAGGGCAGGGGCTATATCAGCCTTGGCATGATGTACCTCCAGTGCCTAGACAATGCCAGGCACAGAGCAGCCATTCAGTACATATGTGTTAGCGGAAGGGAGGAATGGAAGAGATGGGGAGAAAGTGCCACAACCACTACCACCACAACCATCATCTCTATCATCATTACCATAATCATCACCATCACCATCAATATCATCATCACCATCACCATCACCATCACAGTAGTAGAAGTAATAGTAATGAGTACTTATCATGTGCCAGGCACTATTTCCTAAGCATCTGAGATATGTTAACTCATTTAGTCCTCAACAATGACCTTATGAAGTAAGTACAGTTATTATTCCATTCGACAGATGAAAAAACTAAGGACCCACCATTGATAAGTAGAGAATCTGGGATTCAATCCCAGCTCCAGAGCCCAAATTCAACTACCATACAACTCTCCATGATGAATGAGGCAAGCAAGCCTGGAAACCCGCAGGAAATTAGTAGTTGTGATTGTTATTGTCATCGTTAAACCCTGAAGCTTCCAGCCTTTCCACTGTCTTCTTGGGCAGCAGAGTCAGGGGGCCTGGGACCTGCCATAGGATGCTGCTTCCAACAGCATAGACCAACCTCAGGGTTGTGTCCCAGGGGTTGGACAAAGGAGGCTGCAGCATCAAGCTGCTATCCTTAGTGGAGGGGACAGGTGCCTCTCAGGCGGCAGCTCTGGGCCCGAGGTCACACGCTGATGAACAGCAGAGCCCAGATTGGGATTCCCCAGGCAAGACCATTTCCAGTATCACCTGCTGCCTGCTCATAAACTTCTGGGATTCCTGGAGTCAATAACACAATCCCCGGGCATCTGCTATCCCAGCAATACTGAGAGGATCCAATGGAGGAAGCATCTGAAAGGGTTTGGCAGATAGGACAGCGATGGTGGTGCAGCCTGTGTGTGCAGAGCATGTTTCCACCATGAAGACGGATGAGCCCAAGCTATTAACTAACCATGTCCCTCTCTGCTTCACCTACCCTCCTCACTGCAGATAATTGACAGTGAAAACGAGGCCCTCCTGGCAGCACTCACCAAGACCCTGGATGACATCCCCGAAGATGACGTGGGTCTGGTCGCCTTCCCAGCTCTGGATGGTGGAGATGCACAATCCTGCACCTCAGTTTCACCTGCCCCCTCGTCTGCGCCCCCCAGCCCCTCCCTGGAGCCCCTGGCCCCGGCTCCAGCCCCTGAGGTGGATGAGCTCTCGCTGGTGAGAATCTATCTCCAGTTGAAGTGATGGTGGTGGCCTGGGATGTGGAACCTGGTTTCAGGGGCGATGGGTGTAGGGAGTGGGGTTCACAGCAAGCAGCCTGGATAAGGATGTGTGAGGCCTCCCCGGGCCTCACCTTCCCACCTATATAGCTGGACTAGCCATGGAGGCTTCACCCGCATTCCGTAGGCCCTTTGAGAGTTTGTGGGTTCACCTTGTGCTGCAAACCCTTAAAATCACATGCGAACATTTTCCTAAAGATTATACATACACACACAATAAAAATCTAAGCAGGAAATGTGGACAGTTAAAAGCAAAACCTCCTTATCCATCTCACAATCAATTTTTCCTTCCCCAGAGGTTTCCATGCTTACTGATCTGTTATGTGACTTTCCTCTTTCACCTTTTTTTCTTAACAGCAAAGGGGCCAACATTATACACTTCCTGCTCCTTGCTTTTCTCATTGAACCGTGTGTCTTAGAAACTCTTTCAGATGAGCACAAGTAGCTCTGTTTCATCCTTTTTGTTCTCTGCATAGATTATACCATACTTTATTTAACCAGTTCCTTGGTTGATGGATATTTATCTTGTTTCAACTGCTTTATTGCTACAGTGCTGTAGTCATTGTCCTACATTGTCCTACATTGTTCAGGCCTTTGCCACATGTAAGTGGGTAAATTCCTAGAAATGGAATTCTGTGTATACAGGTAATGTGATTTTTCCAGTTTAGACAGGTATTTCCAGATTGCCCTCCAAAGAGGTTGGACCGGTTTATACTCCCACTAGCAAAAGTTAAATGTTATCTGTGTAAGCATGTGGGACATGAGGATGTGCATATGAAATCACAGCTTTCTCGGAGAAGGTCTTAGCTTTTATTAGATTCTCAGAGGGCTCTAGACCTCGGTTGCTCAAAGACATTGTCCTTTGTGTATTGGAAGCTGGGATGTCGCAGGGTGTGAAGTCCAGCTACACTCACCTGTCTTGGGCTCCTCACCTTGGTGCTGTGGCTCCTGGGGGCTGGCGAGATTAGGAAACTGAGAGACTGTTGGAGCTGGGAGAAGTCTTGAGTCACAGAGTTTTGAGCTAGAAAGGCCTTTAGTGACCATCAATCCCAGCGACGGGATAACAGACACCCAGAGTGGGGAGGGCCTCTTCTGTGGTCACACAGCAGGCTGGCGTGCCAGCGAAGGCGAGAGCCCAGGTGTTCTGCCTCCTGCTCCAGAATGCCTTTCCTTCTTTTCTGCTGCCTTTAAGTTCCCCCAGCAGCTAGTGTGTGCTGGACACATGAGTATGTTCAGTCCCACGTTGTGGCTCCTGCCGATAGGGGTCCTGCTTCCTTTCAAACTGGAATCAGACCTCCTGGGTTTGAATCCCGGCTTGCGTGTCCCTAACCTCCACTTGACTCAGCTTTCTGGTCTGTAATGTGGGGTCAAAAATAGTGCCTATCTCAAAGGCCGTGAGGAGGAATACAGGAAGTACTATATGTAAAGCACTTAGAACAGTGCCTAGCACATAGAAGTCGCTCAATAAATGCTATCTAAGTAATAGTCCAGCACGACCATTAGTAATGAGGAATCTCTGTGCCATTTCTGTGCTGGGGCTCTGGAGAGGGACCAAATTTCCAAGAGGCAGAGAGCGACCCCTGCTGGTCACAGGTTGTTCCCTCCCGTGCCTTAGACTGCCTCCATTCCAAACAGGTTTTCGAGCACCTGTTTCAGGCACTGTGCTATGCACACAGGAAACACTCACCCTCTAGACTCCCAGCACACCGATAGAGTCCTAGAAAGGCCCTGAGATGTTATTCAAATACCCAGTTCTTAACTTAGAGTCATGGATCCCACAGAGTCCACCAATGGCCTGATAGGGACCCACGGACCTCTATATACCTGTGCATTTTTCTGAGCTTAGCAGCGTCTAGTGTATTCTTAGAGGGACTCTTGAGTCGAAAGCAGTTCAGATCCAGTCATTTCATCCACCCGCCTTTGTCATACCGATGGAGAAGCCAAGGCCTGGAGAGGGAAAGCACTCGCCCAAGGCCTCATGCTGAGTTGGGGCTGGGCTGGGCCAGACCAGGTCCCTTCTCTCCCGTCCACGTCAGAGAATCACAGACATGTGTGTATTGGTTTGGGGTCTGGGGGGATGGGGCAATCCTCCAGCTCCTAGGGGTATGTGGGATGGCCTTTTCTCTGGTTCCCAAGCCTTTGGCACTCCTCGCTGGGGTGACTGGGGCACATGTCCCCTGAGGAAGCACTCAGCGCTGTAGCAAAACCCATCATACTTCCAAACTTATTCTCAGCCTTACCGTGATAGGGTCCTTGGTGGGCCTTTGGTGCGTTCAGCTCCCAGCTCCCGTGGGTGGTTTGCGCTGTGCACCTGCTCTCTGGATGCAGAAGTGTAAGAGTCTCCGCAGTTTTTACAGAAAAGTTAGAAGAGCCAGGCAAGCTTAAGTGTCGTGTGTAACCACTTGTGTAGGGACAGCTGGGCGGCTGGAGGTGCTATGTACATGTACATCCTTGTGTGATCGAATCCCACCTCATGACAGAGTCTCAAGAAAGTGGTTAATAACAGTTGCTTCTGGGGTGGAGAAAGGGGATCTTAGCAGGAGAAGACTTGCTTCTAATTGTCAACTCGTTAGTATTTGTGGTATGTTTTTCCCCACCAGTTAGAAGTCTACTTAAAAAAACAAAAAAACAAATTTAAAAACAACATGAATAAGCAAAAAGAACAAAAGGAAAATCAGCTGGAATCCCACGCCAAAGAATCATTGTGGTAGCCAGCCTTCCAGATTTTGTGTGTGTGCGCGTGTGTGTGCGTGCGTGCATTACAAGCAGATGCAGAGTGTCTCAATAAAGTATACACACCACATTTAGCAATAGAATTGGCAGATATTACCCAAGATCTGTTTGAATTTCTCAAAGTCACAGATATTCTTCTTAGGTAATTAACTCTGAAAAGGATTGTACATTTTATCGGGATGCTTATATGTGTTTGGGGTTGTTAGACAATCTGGTCTCTGTGCTTAATATATCGGGGTCATATTCTAGGTCATTAAATGCCCGTCCTGTGTTCTTCCCATGGTCCTGTGACGACCCGGGTCAGGGTGTGGTCAGTATCGAGGGGCTAGCTCAGGTTCAGGCCTCTCCCCACGTTGCTTCTCCATGGCTCCTGGCTACGGCTCAGCCCCAGCTTCTCTCTCCTCTGCTTCTCCCACAGCTGCAGAAGCTCCTGCTCGCCACCTCCTACCCAGCATCAAGCTCTGACACTCAGAAGGAAGGGACCGCCTGGCGCCAGGCAGGCCTCAGGTCCCAGAGTCAGCGGCCTTGTGTCAAGGTATTTCTGCACATGCCCCCAAGCCCGCCTGGGCCCCCAGGTGGCTTCTGGGAGGTACAACCTTCAGCTCTCATTAGGGATATCAAGTTCAATCAACTTCCAGTCCCCTCCTTGCTCCTCACACGGCCATGTAGTTGGCATGCTGGGTACTTCTTGAGACCTAGGACAGTTTGGGGTTCTAGAAAGAGCCCTGGCTGTCCTTATACACGGCCATGTTCCAGGCACAGTGTTAGGCACTGGGTTAGATTAGGGACCAGGAAGATGTGGCCTGCCCTCAGGGGGCTAACTCTAATGAGGTGACAGCCCAAAACATAAGAGCTTGTGGTTGTGGAAACCACAGTAAGGGGTGTGGATTTCATTTCGGGGGAGCCACTGGAGAGTTGAATGCTCTATCGTGAACACCTAGGAGTGAAGCGAGTCCCACTTCCTCCTTGGGCTCCATCTTATAAGGCTTCCAAGGAGAGGTTTCAGAGGTGATTTCCTGGAGTTCCTGTTACTCAAAGCCTCTGCTCAGCCCTTCCACTCTTGGCCTGGGACACTCCTAAAGGGACTGTTGCCTACAATCCCACACCCTGAGGGCAGAATCAGATAGCATCTCTCTCCAATGGTGGCTCTGTGTAGGATCCTGTCCCCTGCCTGGGCTCCCCTTGGGGTGGGGTCCTGTCCCTGTGCCCTCTCCCTACTTGTCCTGGCTGGCTGCCTTCCGAAAACAAAGGCCTGCCCCTCATGTTCCATCTGTCAAGGGAGCAGCAGCTAAGCTCTTTGAGGAGCCAGCTCCTTGCCCTCTGGGAAGCTAGGAAGTGCCCCAGGAATGTGAGACACACCTGACAGCCATCTGGGCCCAGCAAAGAGACAAGTGCACTGGAGGAAATGCCCTGTGTGGACGAGTGGAGACAGATAAGGCTGGAGAGAGCTGTCAGCAGGGCCGGACTGCAGAAGGCCTTTAACACCAGGCCAAGGGGCCTTGGCCCCTTTATCCGATGGGCACTGGGAAGCTACTGAATTTTTCTTTTCTTTTTTAAAAAGCTTTATGGAGGTGCCACTTACATATCATAAAAGGCACCTGTTTTAGAAGTACAAGTCAGTGATTTTTAGTGAATTTACGGAGTCGTGCAGCCATGACCACAACCCAGTTTTAGAACAGTTCCATCATCCCGGGAAGATCCCCAGTGCCCCCATTACAGTTAATCTGTTCCCACGCCCGCCCCAGGCAACCACTAATGTACTTCTTGGAGCTCTTACTGAAGGCTGTAGTGCAGGAGAGAGGGATGGCCAGCCAGGGCAGGCTTTGTGGTGAATCTGGAAGGGACAAAGTCCATGTTAGGAGGCTGCTCATTCCTTCACTCATTGCCTGAGCACTGCCGGGTGCCGGGCCCTGTGCTGGGGGTAAGGTGGATGAAACTTGGTGATTTCAATGATCCAGGTGAGACATGCTAGGCCTAGCCAGTGGCTGCCTGATGGGGCAGAGGGGGAGAGTAGTGTGGGCCTTCCTCCTCACTGTGGTCCCTTTCCCTCTCTAGATGGACAGCACCCAAGAAAAGAAGGCCCCCACAATGCAGTCTCAGAGCCGGAGTTGTACAGAACTGCATAAGCACCTCGTTTCCGTGCCATCCTGCCTCCAGGCTAAAGCCTGCTCCCCAGATAGGGGCCTGCAGCCACCAGCCCCCCTGAGTCCCCGGCTCCCTGCCAAGGAGGAGGAGGAGCCGGGTGAGGCCTGCCCGAGCCCCCAGCCAACTCCAGCCTCTCCCCGGGACTCCCCAGTGCTGGGCGCAGCAGGCCCCAGTACCCAGGTGCCCCTGGAGAACATGCAGGCGGTGGTACAGCTCATTCGCTACATGCACACTTACTGCCTCCCCCAGAGGAAGCTGCCCCCTCAGGCCGCAGAGCTGGCCCCTCAGCCCTGCAGAAACCCCTCCAAGCAGGTCAGACCCTGGGCCCGGTCCCAGCACCCTTCCAAAGCCTCCTGGGCTGAGTTCTCCATCCTGAGGGAACTTCTGGCTCAAGACGTCCTATGCGATGTCAGTAAACCCTACCGCCTGGCCACACCTGTCTACGCCTCCCTCAAGCCCCGGCCCCGGCCCCAAGACAGCCAGGCCTCTTCTGGTCGCCCATCCCCAGTGGAGGAGGTGAGGATAGCTGCTTCGCCCAAGAGCACTGGGCCCAGACCCAGCCTGCGCCCACTGAGGCTGGAGGTGAAAGGACGGGTCAGCCGGTCAGCCAGGCTGCAGCAAGAGGAGGAAGACGAGGCGGAGGAAGAAAAAGAAGAGGAGGGGGAGGAGGAGGAGGAGGAGGAAGAGTGGGGCCCAAAAAGGCTAGGCCGAGGCTCGCCATGGACCAGGCTGGGGAGGAAGCTGGAGAGCCTGGTGTGCCCTGTGCGGCGTTCCAGGAGGCTGAACCCCGAGCTGGGCCCCTGGCTGACGTTCACCGAGGAATCGCTGGTCTCCACGGAGCCTCAAGGATCTCTGCCCTCGCTGGGCCTGGCTCCTGAGGCCTATGACACGGAGGGGGAGCTGGGCAGCCCTACGGACGAGGACAGTGGCCAAGACCAGCAGCAACTCCAGGGACCCCAGATCCCGGCTCTGGAGAGCCCCTGTGAGAGTGGCTGTGGGGACACAGACGAGGACCCCAGCTGCCCACGGCTTCCTTCCAGAGGTAGTCGGCCTCGGTGGTCTGCAAGAGAGGGGGCAGGGATGGGACACGGCATACCCCACTGCTGGGCAAGTCCCTTCCCCTCTCTGGCTCTCAACTTCCCTTTCTATATGATGGCTTGTTGGGTGGGTCTTCAGGTATCACCCCCAAATCTCTGAGTTTTCCATTATGCACGAGCCAGGTGCCACTTAATGAACAAGGCAAGAGGTGCCTGCCTTGACGGGGCTTGTGTTTCAGTGGGGGAGACGGGCGATCCAAGAGTAAGCAAAAAGGAAGACAATTACATATTGTGATAAGTGCTCTAAAGACTTCCTGGGTGACGATGTGACAGAAGGTGTTTCTATACATTCAGTTCCACAGCGAAGTTGAATTTTAAATGGCAACTGTAGGGGTGATAATAACATTTATCTATTGTGTACTTACTGTGCCAGAAATGGTCTATCACAGATTATCCCCATCGACTTCTTGAAGCCTGTGTGGTAGGTTCTGTTGTACTCTTCATTTTAAGACACAGAAACTGAGGCACAGTCATTCCTTCAGCTAGTTAGTCCTGCATCCGTGTCAGAGCTCACAGTTCCTGGCCTTGGGAGCAAGCTCTGTCTGACTGTGCTACACAGTATGGCCAGAAGGGGTCGCCCTCGTACCCTTCTGCTCTTTTCTGCGAAATCCAGTCGATCCCGTAGTGGTTAATGTTTTGGGAAAGAAGATGGCTTTGAGTTGTCCCTGCCCTTCCCTAAAAATGACAGAGGCTTTTGGGTCACATACCTGTGCTTGATACCGATGGAAGTTTGGGGTCTTCTCCAGAAGGAAACATTGGCCAGCAATGCCATGTTGAAGAATCTTAATATATTTTTGTTTTCTTTTCAGACTCTCCCAGGTGCCTCATGCTGACCTTGTCACAAAGGTAAGTTTTTGGAAATTATTGGTTTATTATTCCATGAGACCTCACCCTGTTGAGGGTATATGTTGGGGGGCTGGCCTGGCCCCGTGCCCGTGCCCTCAGTTGTCCTGTGTGGCCCTCTGGAGCTGGGCTCCCTTAGAAAGGAGTTTGTTTTTAGAACTCGTCCTCTCCAGGCCCAGGGAAGGGGTTCTTTGCTTCACAGGGAAAAGTTGATGCTGCCGCGTGATTTGGGGCAGGTCTGCGCCCCTCTCTGGGCCTCAGGTGCTTGATCTGTAAAATGAGGTCGTCCACTTGCCCTGTCTCCATGCTCCAGTAGATCTGTCCTGCGTATCCTAAAAGAGCTATGCAGCTTTGAATTCCTCTAAAAGCCAGGATGGGGGGTGAGGGGCATCCCCAACAAATTCTCCCCAGGCCTCAGTTCCTCGGGTGGCAGAACCAGGGTCTGTCACAGGTTCCCCTTGCCCTCCTTGGTGCTCAGGGAGGTGGGGCCTGCTGCTGACTGGCCTCTTTTCTTTCTGTCCTCTCCGTCCCTACCAGTGACCCTCCTTTTGGCAAGAAGAGCTTTGAGCAGACCTTGACGGTGGAGCTCTGTGGCACGGCAGGTGAGCCAGGGGCTCAGCTGTGGGGTGTCCGTGAGGGAGCTGGTACAACCCCTAGCAATGAGTCCTCCATACTGAGCAGCCCCTCAGGCAGTAAGGAGTTCCCACGTTGAGCCCTCCCTGCCACTGCATCATAGGCCACACTGGGTTTTGAGATACACAACGAGGACATTATAAGGAGGAGGGTCAGGGCCCGGCTCAGCTGTTCAGCTGCCAACAGCCAGCACGTGAGCTGATGTTGGGGTCAGAAAAGAAAGAGCCACAGTCTTGTGTGGGAGACAGACTCATACTGTGATGAGTACTGTTCTGTGCACACGGGTTCCAAAGTGGGTGCAAGAGCTCTAGGAGCACAGAGGTGAGGTGCGGGGGCAGGAGCGGGGCCTGGACAGATTTGCAGGGCACCCGGAGGAGGGGGCACTTGAGCTGGGCTTGCAGAATGAGTAGAAGTTTGAGCCACAAGGGGAGGGCATCCTCAGTGGGAGCATCGACGTGAGTGTAGGCACAGAGGAGAGAAAGTTCAGGTGCACTCGAGAACACGGGTCACCTGACATCATGACATGGCAGAACTGGGGGGTCAGCAAAGAGCAACTACAAAAGGCTAAGAGGAATGCCAGGCTGAGGGGTTCGGTCTGGATCCTGTAGACTTTGGGAGCCCCAGAGAGGAAGCGGTCTGTGGCATTTTAGCAAATTCCTCCTGGAGGAGGATAGAGGCTAAGGCCAGATTCAGGAGCACTAAGGACACTGGGGGTCAGATCTGGGTGGGAGGTTTTCTGTGGTGCCTGCTCCCTCTCTGCCCTGGGAGACGTTAGAGGCTGTTGGGAAGAAGAGTTGGGGCGGGGGCTTGTTTAATGCCTGGATGACCTGGAGGCTTCAGCTTCCATTGTCATGCTACAGAATGGATGGCAAATGGATTTCGTCACATGCCGGCTCCAAAGAATTGATGATGGACTGTGTGAGGAGCCCAGGCCATGTCCAGGCTCATCCCACAGTACAGTGACCCATTAGTGATGCCCATCATCCGTTGGGTTGGGGAAGTAGGGGCACACTTTGCCATCCCAAACTAGGGTTTCAGTGATCTGTCTCTACTTCATGTGCTTCTCCTCTTGCATGGGTAGGACTCACCCCACCCACCACACCTCCATACAAGCCCACAGAGGAGGACCCCTTCAAGCCGGACATCAAGCACAGCCCAGGCAAGGACGTAGCTCCCAGCCTCCCCACCCCAGAGGGCCTCCAGCTCGGGGCGGCCACAGGGGCGGCCCACAAGCTGCCAAAGAAGCACCCAGAGCGAAGTGAGCTCCTGTCCCACCTGCGGCATGCCACAGCCCAGCCAGCCTCCCAGGCTGGTCAGAAGCGCCCCTTCTCCTGTTCCTTTGGAGACCATGACTACTGCCAGGTGCTCAAGCCAGAGGGCGCCCTGCAGAGGAAGGTGCTGAGGTCCTGGGAGCCGTCTGGGGTCCACCTTGAGGACTGGCCCCAGCAAGGTGCCCTGCGGGCCACGGTGCAGGCCTCCGGTAGGGAGGAAAGCAGAAGCTGTGACGCAGGTGCACCTCCCAAGGACAATCTGCTGCTGAGAGACCACGAGATCCGCGCCAGCCTCACCAAGCACTTTGGGCTCCTGGAGGCTGCCCTGGAGGATGAAGAGCTGGCCTCCTGCAAGAGCCCTGAATATGACACTGTCTTTGAGGACAGCAGCAGCAGCAGTGGTGAGAGCAGCTTCCTCCTGGAGGAGGAAGAGGAGGACGATGAAGAGGACTCAGGGGTCAGCCCCCCTCATTCTGACCACTGCCCCTACCAGAGCCCACCAAGCAAGGCCAGTCGGCGGCTCTATTCCCGCAGCCGCTCCAGCTCCGGCTCTTCGTCCTGCCACTCCCGGTCACCAGCCACCCAAAGGACCTTCAGGTATGGAAGGGCGGCCTCAGGAGGGATGATGGGCAGCTGAGAACTCCAGTTCCCAGGGGGCCAGGAGAGGGAGGAGCCTTGACACCAGGGCTGTGTTTCCTTGTGTGGTCTGTGTTCTGGTTACAGGCTCTGGAGGTAAGCAAAGCCCGCTGAGTGACAGTCGGGAGCGACCCGAATGTCCTGGGCTCAGGAAAGGAAGAACACCTACTTTCTGGCCATTTGTGGCTTTGTGTCTAAATGAACTTATCCCTTATCCATCTGTTTTCTGCTTTAAATTTGTAAAGTGGATAGGTTTTTGTGGAAACATATGTCTACCCACACAGTTTAATGCCTATGTGACACTTACATGTAAAAAGATTAGCATAATTCTAATGTGTGTTCTGAAAATACCTGGATTTAAAGCCGTGGTAAGGTTTATTCTCATTTCTCGGTGTTGCTGAGTTGCACTGTGACTTTCCGCAGTCGGCCGCCCCCCTGGGAGCTCTTCGCACAGGGACGATGATGCATCATGAGCCTGTTTGCTTATCTTTGCTCACTGAACCGGATTGCAGAGGGAGCTGGCCCAAAAGTCAGTGGGGAGCTGGGCAGAAAGAATGGAGGTCTGGCATATTTTGGTGGAGACAGGTTGCTTCTTTTCCTCATCCCAGCAAGATCTGACTTCCTGGGAAAGGCCTGAGGTCCATCCATAGATGCAGGACCCAAACTCGCTGCCTGAGATGCACCTGAATGGCCACTAGATGGTAGCCTTGAGTCCAGAGCTGTGCTGCTGAGTCACCTGGAGGGCTGGTTACCATGTAGATGGCTGGGTCCCACCCACTAAGTGTCTGATTCTGTAGGTCTGGGGTTGGGGGTGGAGAATTTGCATTTCTACCAAGTTCCCAGGTGATGATGACTAGTCACCAGAGTGCCATACTCTGAGCACCAGTATTTGGTAATAGAAAGATACCTTTTCTTAGAAAAATTCAGCTTTCTTTTTATGTATCTATACCAACAGTTTGAAAATTTGCTTAAAGCAAAGATTCCTCTCCCTGTTCAGATGTGCATAGACATCTACTGGACATTCAATTTTAGGGCATTCCCCAGACACTAATGGTAAGAAGCCCTGGACTATCTTACTGAAAATGAGTTCCCCAATGATTTCTCTAAAAGCTCTTCTCTACAGTGAGCCAGGATGACGAGTCAGAGCCATCTTCTCTGAGTCCTTTTTCTGGCTGTTCTTTTCCCAGTGGTTGCTGTGAGCTAAATGACTTGGTGTCCACATTAGGCATTGTTTCTGCAACGTTTGTTCAGAAGCTACTGAGGTTTCTTCCTCTTTAAATACATCCCCCAAGGCTACAGCTGGAGCTGCCTGGCCTTCTTCTACCGGTTCAGGGGTGTGTGGGTATGGCTGCATCCATAGGCTTGCTGGCAAAGAGTTGGGAGCCTCTGTAGAAACCCCCATGGCTTCTCCTTTCCCGCTTCTCGCTTTTGGGCCAAGTTCAGGCTGGCTTTTTCTGCTCTCTAGAGAAAGTTAATTGGTTAATGCAGTTCCTGTTTAGCTGCCTAGCAGAGCTTGGTACCAGGTAAGTCTGATAAACTGGTCATCAGTCTTCTCCAGACTCACATTTCTTTACCTGTGCTTTTACTATCAAACACCAGTCAACAGGAAACACTTTGAGCTGGTTTAACAACACAAACCCCAAATCCCACAGTACCTTCCAGTCACTCTCAGCTCTTCAAGTGGAGAAACTGCCAATTCCATTGCAAAGAGATGATGATAACATTATCGTATAGCACTTTAAAGTCTACAGTTCACATCCCCTTCTATTACCCTATTTGAGCTTCACAGGCGTGCTTGGAGGGTACATCTACTTCTTATCCCCATTTTATAGATAAGGAAGCTGAGGCTCAAAAAGGTTTAATAGAAATATACAGCATGTGAGTATCAAGCAGTTCCTGAGATAGTATTTATGTGCATTTTCTAATTTGATCCTCATAAAAGGCTAAGGAGGTGGATACAATAGAATCTCCCTATTTTACAGATGAACTGAAGCTGAGAGGGCTTAAGTAACTTGGCCCAAGGTCACCCAGCAGGCAGGTGGTAGAGTCAGTATACAAGCACAGGCTGTCCGAGAGCCCTGCTCTTCTCCTCTGCGCTGTATCCACAAGGATGCAGACAGTGTGTGGCAGAGCTGGGACTCGGCCGCACCTCCCATACCATGCTCCTTGCACTCCAGCAGCCTGGCCCTCTGGAAGAGAGGGCAGTATGCAGACAGGTAGGAAGGCGCCAGGCATGTGGCATCCAGGTGCCTTTTCAAGCTGTGCATCCACACTGAGTAGCCAGGTGGCCGGATTGGACATGAGGCAGTGATGGCAAGGGTCGCTTCTGGGCCAGGCATCAACCACTACAGAGCAGTGGGTCTACATTCAGCAAAACTCCTTCCTCTGGCTCCCCCACATTCTAGCTTTCAGCAAATCTCATACTGAACCTGAGCCTCAGGCTTTTCATCTGGAAAATGGGAAAACATAAGTCCTCAAAAATGTTTTTTTCATCAGATCAAATATGATGATGAAGTGAAAGGGCATTTCTACCCCTAAAAGCATAAAAAGGCCAGGTTCAGAAGGGTTCCTTCCGATCCGCCACATGGTGGTTCCCAGGCATCTAGTCCCAGAAGGTAGCAGAAGGCATGTGTCGGTGTTCGGACCCACACACGGCACTGGGCTGTCACTGCTGAGGGGGCAGCTGGGCCTCTGCAGGAGGGGTTCTAATAGTTCTGTCCTCGTGAGTGAGTTGTAGAGAGGTGTCCCTTACCTCCTGGAGCAGCTCCGCACCCCCCACCCCAATCCCGTTTGGTCCCTCCAGAGAGTGAGTGCCTCTGCTTTGCTTGTTCACTGACAGATGTGAGAGCAGAGGGCCGTGTTCAGACGGAACGCCAAGCGTCCGGCATGCCAGGAAGCGGCGAGAAAAGGCCATTGTAAGTGACCTGGGACCCCAGAGCCCGGAGCAAATGGGAACGAGCAGGGATGCCAGGAAGGGCCGGGCCTTCATAGGCCTGAAACCCTGTGAGGCTAGCTTTGGCCTGCAGAAAATAATTACATTTCTTTCATTTAAAAAATCACAAAGGTCACCAAAGGGCATCAAAGGTGGCACCGTGCAAAGTGCAGCCAAGAGACTGGCTGTGAAGCATGCAGTTGGTGGTGATTCAGGGCTCAGTATCAGGGCCTCCAGAGGCCAAGAGATCAGCAGAGCTGGGCTGACCAGGCCATGCACTAGCCCTGCCACCACCTTCTGTGTGACCTTGGGCAGGTCTCCAAGCTTCCCTGAGCCTTGGTTTACTCATCTGTACACAAGGGAGTTGCACCTTATGCTTTCTAAGGGTCCCCCACTTGGTCAGGGCTAAGGGACTAAGAGAACCTGTCCCTTGCTCCCCACTCACCTCCCTAATCCTCCCCCATAGTCAGTCCACAGTCCACATGCCTGGTGAACCTACTGCAGAGCACCCCATGGGGAAAATGCATCGGGAAGCTTTGGGGGGTGGGAGTGGAGCCAGCCCCTCCATGTCACTAGAAAGCAAGGGGAAGTAAGACAGATGCACAAATGACAGAGTCTTCATTGCTTTCCCCCATAATGGGTGCTTTGGAGCAGAAGCAGAGGCACAGATAAGGTATGCCTACCCTAGGTGCTTAAAAAAACCACAAGCTGTTCAGGGGGCCTCTTGGAATCTACTTGTGACCACTCAGCAGTTATGACATGCCTGGCACTGTCCCAGGCCCAGGACAACAATGAGCAAGTCAGATGAAGACCCCACTCCTGTGGTTGGGGCAGAAGGAAGAAACAACAGACTCATAAACAAGGAATAGACACTGTAATTGTAGATTGGGTGAAGTGCTATGAAATTAATCACATCACCACTAAAACGTCTGAAATAAACAGTCGTGTTTTGACTGTTGGGGAGGATGTATTTCGATAATGGTCAGGGGAGGCATCTACAGGGACCTGGGCCCTGAGGGATGAAAGGAGCCAGCCAAGCAAAGATTTAGAAGAACAGTGAGTGGGGCAGTGGCAGGAAAATGTCTCGAAGTCAAGGAGCTGCAGGGATGCTGGGGGAGGGGGTTTCTACTTTGAGCTTAACTGAGCTGCATCCTGGTGTGGGATGCACAGTTCCTGTGACTGCCGACAGCACAGTCTTGCTCTGGACCCCAGGCCTGTGCTTTCCTCCCTGCCTGTGGTACGATAATGGGATGGCTCCAGAATCACTGGTCTTAACCTGCTCCCGGAGAAAACCTGTCCAAACCAGAACCTGTTGGTTTTGCCCACAGGAGCACAGGTTCCAGGATCATGCTGGAATTTCTCCAAGAGGTCAAAGCAACTCTTCCACTGGCAGTAGCTTTAACTGGAAGAATCTCAGATTGGAGAGGAGAGAAGGGGAGGTTTCAGTTGGGCTTCCCCCCACCTCTTCCCTCCACTGGGCTGTTCTAGGGGCCCACAGGCTTGGCACTGAGCTCACCTGAAGGTGACTTCGGTCACAGTGTCCATACACTGCCCTGGCAAAACCGAGGATAATGTTGGCTCCAGTAGCCCTATGTTCCCTGTCCCATTGCTTTCCTCCTAGCCCGCTCTGACTCCCTCTACGATCTGGCTCCCAAGGCTTGCCCACTGCCACCTCAGCAACTTGCCTTTCCACCCCAACACCTCCTCACTCCTAAAAAATCTCAGACTCAAAAGAAATATGGAAGCTACTGAGTATGCAGTTATATTAACACCTCTCTGTCTTCACCCAGTCTCTGCTCATTTCCTTCAAGGAAGCAGTTGCTTCCTTTGGAGGTCACTTCCCCATTCAACACTCAGTGGCCCCCTTCCTCCAGCAGGACAGGTCCTCTGCAGAGGACAGCAACTATCATTGTTTTCTCTCTGACTCTGGTCCTAGCTGGTGTTGCTTGCTCAGTCAAGCATCATGGACTGGGGACAAGGACTCCATTGGAGCCCACCACCAAAGGGGCTCCAGGAAGCCAGGTAATGACTGGGTCCCTCTGTCGCCCTTCTCGAGCAGGGCGAAGGCCGTGTGGTATATGTTCGAAATCTCTCCAGCGACATGAGCTCCTGTGAGCTGAAGAGGCGCTTTGAAGTGTTTGGTGAGATTGTAGAGTGCCAGGTGCTGACGAGAAGCAAGAGGTAAGTGGAGTCGAGCTATGGCAGGGGAGGGGGAAGGAAGGGGCAGAGGTCCTGATCCAGGGCTGGCCACACAGTAGATGCCTGAGAAAATTTGTGGGAAAAAGTTTAACAAAGTCCACAGCCTGGACCTGGAGAGCCAGGCACGGGAGCAGGATCAACAGGAATCCTGCAGCGCAGTAAGAGAGGTGAACACATGCTAATGGTCTGCTAAGTACCAGTCAATTTCTGTGCATTCTCTTAAACTTCCCAATATGCCTGTGACGAATGCACTCATTCTTTCCATGGCTGTCCTTTCCAGGGGAGCTCAGACAAGTTAACTGAGTAGCTAGTTAGTGGCAGAGCCAGATCTGCAGCCCATTTGTGTGCTTTGGGTTCTCCGCCTTGGAGCTGGTGCAGGGCAGCAAACAGCCCCTGGGGCTTAGAAGCATGCTTGCATTGGGACCTCAGTGAACTGCAAGCCCTCGATTCTTCTGTAGCAACCACTCCTGGAATCTTCTGCTCTGCTGGGTGGCCTGGTTTTTCCTCACTCACCTGGGGAAGCAGTGTTTCATCTATCAGTGGTCTGCAAGAATAGGTGGCATATAAATGCAC
This sequence comes from Eidolon dupreanum, assembly GCA_028627145.1. Classification (NCBI taxonomy): domain Eukaryota; kingdom Metazoa; phylum Chordata; class Mammalia; order Chiroptera; family Pteropodidae; genus Eidolon; species Eidolon dupreanum. The sequence continues at coordinate 17,858,924 of CM053515.1, read as the reverse complement.
AACTTAGATGTCAAAATTTTGTCAGCATCTTCCATTATACTTGCAAACTAAGTTATTAATGTTTTTAAATTCTAATTTAATAAATTTTTAAAAGCTTCAATGAGAAAATAGTGTCTGCACAAGAATCATTACACATCCATTAGGAGGGCTACAGAGAATAATAGCAAGTGTTGGCGAGATGTAGATATAAGGGAACCCTTGTACACTCTGTGGGAATGTGAGCTGGTACAGCCACTATGGAAAATGGTAGAGAGGTTCCTAAAAAATTAGACATAGAATTACCATATGATCCAACAATCTCATTTCTGGGTATCTACTCAAAACAACTGAAAGCAAGATCTCAAAGAGATATTTTGCACACCCATGTTCATAACCCCATTATTTACAATAGCCAAGAGGTGGAAACAACCCACCTGTCCATCTGCAGATGAATAGATAAAGAAAATATGATATGTACATATGATGGAATATTATTCAGCCATATAAGGAAGGAAATCCTGTCACATGCTACAAGTATGGATGAATCTTGAGAACATTGTGCTAAGTGAAATAAGCCAGGAATAAAAAAGACAGATACTGTGTGCTTCCACTTACATGAGGTACCTAGAATAGTCAAATTCATAGAAACAGAAGGTAGAATGGTGAGTACCAGGGACTGGGGAGAAAGAGGTAAAGGGAGTTGTTGGCTTAATGATATAGAGATTTTGCAGGATGAAAAGTTTCTGGAAGTCTGTTGCACAACAATCTGAACATATGTAACACTACAAAACTATACACTTAAAGATAGTAAAGATGGTAAATTTATGTTATGTGTTTTTACCACCGTTAAAGAGTCATTACACAAATGGAACTCTTCATTTATGTGTAGTCTTCAGGATATCAAATGAAAACAGCCAGCAAATTAATCTCTAAAGAGAAGGGTCAGTTTGTTAAGATTTTAAAAAGCACACGCAAGTCTCAGACACACTACCAGTCTCAGACGTTGAAAGAGGAAGAAGGCGTCCAACTTCAGTCTGGCTCAGGATGGTCAGGAAATGTGATTCAGTTGAGCATTTATTGGGCACATACTGTTGGTGAGCCTGTCTTGAGTGGTGGGGGAACTCTATGCTGTCTCTGCCCTTGAGGAGTCTGCATAGCGTTCATGGAACTGAAAAGTCAGGGTTCAGGTGGGTAGAACTGACTTTAGGCCCCGGTTGCCTTGATATCTTTCTCAGGCAGACTTCTCTCGTGGTGGCAAAGTGGCTTCCTTGAGCTCTAAGCTTTATCTCCTGCCAGGAGAGCAGGAGTCTCCTCTCTGGTTCTAGCACAGACCTGGGTTGGATTCTTTGGGGTTCCACTTTGGGCAACAGGCTTATCCTTGAACAAACCATTTTGGCCGGGAAGGGCCACAGTTGTGTGGCTTACCCCGGCACCCTGCGCCCAGCTGAGCACATGGTGCTTTTGTCAGAGGAAGGGACGTGGATGCTGAGCAGGCAGATGCAACAGATGTCTACCACGAAAGATGAGACGTGCACAGAATACCCGCAACATTAGGAGAGCTAGCCAGAGAAGTGGTGACTGAGGGTGGTCTTGAAGGATGCGGGAGTGATAAGATGAGGCCATAACATGACATGAGGCAAATGGCCCAGTAACACGGTCCCCTTGTCCTCCCCCAGGGGCGAGAAGTACGGCTTCATTACTTACCGGCGTTCTGAGCACGCCGCCCTCTCGCTGAGGAACGGCGCGGCCCTGCGCAAGCGCAACGAGCCCTCCTTCCAGCTGAGCTACGGGGGACTGCGGCGCTTCTGCTGGCCCAGATACACCGACTACGGTAAGGACGCAGGGCCCCGCCTCATTCCAGTAAGACCCAAAGCACGAGGGGCACAGACCTCCCTTGAAGAAATCCAGACCTAGAACCCCGTCGGGACCTGGCTCCCACATCCAAGCTCCAGTGTGCTGATTGGTGTTAACTTTGCAGCCGCTTTGCCTGGAGGCTGCCATCTTGATTTTATCTTCTGGCCTGTGGTCCATCAAAAAGAGAGATTCAGGCCTCCCATGGCCTCTTGAAAGGGCCAATCTTGTGTTCACAGCCAGCTGGCAGAACCGTGAATACTGTTTCTTTGACCTCACAGGGCCAGTAGCTGCTCTGCCCTCTTGAGGACCATTCCATGATGGCCCCAACAGGCAGCAGCCTTGTCCATTAAGGGGCCACAGTGAAACAATATTGTCACCATGCCCTCACAATTTGGGGACAAGTTGGTGAAAAAGGACGAAGTACAATTCAGGAGAGAATTATTTGTAGGGGAGAGTCTGAGGCAGCCTCCATACTATAGGGCTGAGCATCAGGAGACCTAGGCCAGGCAGTGCCCCACCTGGGACCTAGTTCCTTATCTATAGAGTATAGCATATCAGAGCTGGGAAGGAGCTCTGGAGTGCTTCCACCCCCATCCTACAGACAGGGCTGCTGAGGCCCTGAGATATCGGTGACACGACACAGGTGTCACAGCAGAATGGCAGAACCAATGCTCGCTGTCTAGTGTTCTCTGAGGCTTTGGGCCACATTAGCTCCATGGGGCTGACCCTGGTGGCAGATTTTCTGATGATCTGGCCTTTCTCAGTTGCTGGCCCTTCCCACTCACTGACTCCTCCACCCCCCCCCCCACCCCCCACCCCCCACCCCCCACCCCGCCCAGATTCCAATTCAGAAGAGGCCCTTCCTGCATCAGTGAAAAACAAGTACGAAGCCATGGATTTTGACAGCTTACTGAAGGAGGCCCAGCAAAGCCTGCACTGATAACAGCCTTAACCTTCGAGGAATACCTCAATACCTCAGACAAGGCCCTTTCAATATGTTTACGTTTTCAAAGAAAATAAGTATATGAGAAGGAGAGAGAGCGAGCGTGTGAGAGAACACACATGAGAGCGAGAGAGACTTGAAACTGCTGTCCTTTAAAAAAAGAAATCAATGTTTACATTGAACAAAGCTGCTTCTGTCTGTGAGTTTCCATGGTGTTGATGTTCCACTGCCACATTAGCGTCCTCGCTTCTGACGGATTGTCCCGGATGCGTCTCCAAGTGCTGGGTCAGTCACCCATATCTGCCCTTCCTTCCCAACCGACTTCCCCTCGTAGACGTGCAGCCGTGTTCACCATAACATTTCTTGTCTGTAGTGTGTGATGATGAAATTGTTACTTGTGAATAGAATCAGGATTATAAACTCATTTTTAATTGAAAAAAAAAAAGTATATCCTTAAAATAATGTATTTATGGCTCAGATGTACTGTGCCTGGGGTTATTGTATTGCTTCCTTGATTTTTTAACTATGCACTGTCATGAGGTGTTTGCCACTGAGCTGCTCTGCTCCCTTTGCCAGAATGCCCCAGACGTTCTGGGTAGCCAGTAGACTGGTCCCAGGGGAGGTGTGGCCTGCAGCCACAATGAGGAGCAGTAGAGAGATGTTTCTGGGCCTTTTCTGCCAAGCCCTGCTCTGTCTCTCATTGAGCGAGTGTGGGTCCAATTATAGTCAGAGCCCTCACTTGGTGCCCAGCTCTCACTTAGAGTTTCTGCCTGGCCATGAGTCCTTCCAAGAGGCCAAGATCTTTGTGGACCTTGTAAGAAAGGCAGGGCGAGTTACGTTATTTCTGTTTTTCCAGGCAAGGTAGGCAGTGCCCCAAGAGGTGAAATGACTTGCTCCTGCAATAGCTGGAGTAAAGATGTAACGTTTCAAGAGCTGGTAGGTAGAGGTGATTTCAGCTGAATTGGGCAACAGGCTAGAAGGCTACAGGCTCATTGTGGGAGTTAAGTCAACAGCTGACTGCCAGCCTTAGGTGAGTTCAAGTTCTGGTGTGTGTTTTGGTCCTGTGGTTTGCCTCCACCTGTGAACATACCATTACAGCTTCAGTGACACATCTGGAGTGGCATGGAAAGGCAGTCTAAGAGCAGTCATCCTTTTTGGGCCAGTCACCAACCTGTATTACTCCCTTCACCTTATCTTTCTTTTTCCTCAGTTGTAAAGTTATTTTGGGGATCTGGGGAAAGGGGAGCAGGAAGAGGATGTGAGGGTTGGGGACAGATAAGACAATCTCCAAGCTCCTTTGCAACTTAGAAAACATGCTAATTGGATTTTACTTTAAAATTTGTGTTCTTGAGTGATTCAAAGCCATGTCCAGCTTGGATGTTCTGTAGGTGCCTTGGGGGCCACCCGTGAGGGAGAGCATGGCCAAGCAGGGTATGAGCACGTTGCTTCTGCCTCAGAGTAGCTCCAGCTTGATTTTTTTCAGACATCAGGGTTCCTTGGGAAAATTTTATATTTGAAAAGAAAAGAAAAAAGGTCCTGCTGTTTAAAAAAAAGTTTGAAATTGACTCATTAAACTAAACAAGCTAATTTGATGTATTGCTAGTGCCAGGCCTAGTTCTTTGAGAATTGGTAGTTGATTTTTTTTTTTTTTAAGATTTTCAAATACCTCAGAACGTTAACAGAGCCGATGAACTTGTCCTGGGTAGTGAGCATACTCCAAGCCCACAGAGAAGGCTGGAGGAGACATGCTTTAAAGAGAACAGGGAATTTGAGCTTCTGTGCGTCAAGTCATTTGACCTCTGTGAGCCCCAATTTCATTTTCTGTGAAAGGGACTGAGGGGGAGAATTAGTCAAGTTGTTCTCCAAAGTTCCTGCCAGCCCTAACAGTCTTAGCTTCTGCTAAGGCAATGTCTAGCTCAAGATGGCAAATGCACTGTATGTGTGTCACTACAGCCATAGCCTTGGCCAGAGACAGACACAACTTATCTACCACAGCACTCATGTTCTTTGAGCCTGGTCCTGTCGTTAGAATCCTCGGCACAGTACCCTGGGCAGACATTACTAATTGATCAGAGTTTAATCTATTTGACATCGTGGTCTAATTTTCGAAAGGTTTCCATAACACAAAATATGGTGGCTGGGTTTTGTGCTGGCCCATCTCTGTCTGTCATGTTGTGATCGATGAGAGAAAATTCCCCTAAAGCCATTCTTTGGCATACAATTCCCAATATTTCTGTGACACACACTCCCATTTGGGGTGGAGGTGGGGAATGGAATAGCAGACATGAACGTGTTTGGCAAGGCAGGGTTTATGAGGATGGACCAAAAAAAAGGAACTTTCCACAGCACAGAACTGAACATTTTAAATTCCTTTTATAGCTATTCACTGCCTAGCACACAGTAGGCACACAATAAATGGCTATGGAATAGAATGGCACAGAATAGAATTTAAATTCGTCTGCTGCCTGCCCTCTGGAAGCCGGTAGGAAAGAACTCTAGATTCAGAGTGGGGCTAGGTCATGTCTAAGCCCCTCCTATTGGCTTCTTCCTCAATTGCGCTAGGCCAGAAGTTCTACACAGGGTAGGTGGTGCTTTAGGGTAAAGAAATTCAGATTTTTAGCGAGGGACAAGCCTCTCCCCTCTTCTGGGTCAGCTGAAGCTGTCCTTTCACGTCAGGTTAATACAGGGATCTTAAAGTTACTTAAACTTGGCCCTTGAACAGAGCAGAGATCTGAGCAAGGCAGTGGGATATGACGTGCCTAAGGTCAGAGCTGGGGGCTGCCGATGAGAGGGTGCCTGCCGAGGCCATCACGCAGTTTCTGCTCCCGTACCTGAAAGGCAACAGGTTCCAAAGCTGACTGATCCTGCAGACCACCTCTGTCCAGAAGACTCATTCGGTGCTGTGTATTATTTACCAAGGAGACTCCAGGGTCTCTCCAGGAAAACGAGCAAACCTTGGTCTCTCTCCCACCAACTTAAGCAGTAACCCAGAGGGAGCAGCTGCCATTGGCAACCATCTCGTTATAGCTCTGTCCTAGTATTTGCTCTCAATGATGTTTACATGTGATTGGCATACAGCTTACTATAGACTGTGTCGGTAGCTGCCCACGCAAGGCAGCTTGTACTGTCCATCTCTGTGCTGTGCTGGTGTTTTCCAAAAATATCCGATCTAAACCACTAAGTGGAATTCTTCCATCTCCTTCTTCAGTCGATACAAGGCTGAATCAGAATCCTCACTCTCGGGGGCTCTGGTTGTCGAAGGAAAATGCATCAAAGAAGTAAAGAATATGAGTGGATGGAGTGTAGCTAAGGCTCCCACCCCCTTACCCCTTTATACCTTGCCACCCAATCTGAAAACTCCTTGGAGTCTAAAAGCACCCATCAGGTGTCTGCATCTACCATGAGATCTGGCAGCGTGGCATGTGGGACATGCTCGGGAGAGAGGCAAGGCTTTGAGGGCTTCGGGGGAGGGAGGAGGAAGGAAGGAATGCTCTGAGCTTAAAGACTCAGTACCCAAGTCCCGAGGTGGGAAGAGATGATGCAGCAAGGTTTCTTTCGCTGCCTAAAGCCTATACCTCTTGATGTTCTGAGGATAGTTTCTTCCAGGCATGTGCAATACGCATGCCCAGGCTGCCATCCGGGCAGGGAGTGGAGCAGGCAAGGAAGGCATTGACAGCAAGGTCCTTCTGCATAAACAGGTCGAAACCCCATTCCAGGCCTTGAGTTCAGTTGAAATCACAGCTGAGCCTGCAGCTTGAGAGATAGGTCATCCCAACTGTGAAGCAGAAGCCACTCTAGAGGATTTGTTGATTTGACTCACTTGATGTCAAAACTGCAGTAATTTTCTTAGCATTTGAGATGTAGCAGTTGCCCTCAGATATGACCAAGGAAGGAAATTAGATGTACAGTAGCAAATAAAGTAAACCTGTTGGTTTCATTGGCCAAAGAAGAAGGTCCTACTCACTCCTTCCCACTGGGGTGGAAGGAAACTGGTTAGTACTTATGTGCAATATGTTTAAGCTGGTCTCCAAGTTCCTGAGGCATTTGCACACACAGATGGGCTTCAGGACCATGTGCCAAGTCCAGAGGTACAGAGTAAATGGAGGGAGAGCTTGGGAGCTGGGAAACCCACGTGCACAGAGATACCCAAAGCAAATGGGGGCGGGGAGCCATTGGGAGCTTGCCACACGATGTTCAGGAAGTAGGCAGAGGCTGACTTTGCATTGAACCAATAAAAGCACTTTGAGAAAACCACAACACTTTAGCTTGTCTCCATGTGTCCACACCGGCAAATATGGGTCTCCTTTGGCAGCGTGAGGTACTGTCATCCTGCGGATGGGGCCAGGACATCGGGAAGGAGGCTGATGTGAGGGAGGAGAGAGCAGAGATGCCTTCTGAGACATCAGCAGCAGAAGAGCCCATCCTAGGTTTTGGATCTTGGTACTTATTTTTGTAAAAAAAAAAAAAAAAAAAAAAATTAAAAAAATTAAAAAAAAAAAAACCTCTCAGTTGATTGAAATGGATTTACAGAGCAAGTCATATAACTATAAGCCATCTCAGAGTGAGAAATTCGATGTTTCTTCCTTCTTATGTGATCCTGGACTCTTTGCTCATCTAGTAAATAAGAATATTGGATGGGATGAATCTTCAAGTCGTTTCGCCTCTGACAGGCTCAGATTCCCTTCTCTGGCTGTGCCCAGCTCATGTTCACATGTTCAGGGTGAGGATCTCTGCAAGGTAACCAACCAGCAGCAGATTCAAACCCACACGGTCCTGGGGCCGAGCTACCTTATAGGAGGAGGCCAGCTCCCCAGGGCAGATCTAAGCCATAGTTTCTGGTGGGGATGGTGAGTTCAGCCCCAGCTTGGCTAGGTGGCAGTGTCAAGAATCTCACATTAGCCTTGTCATCATGCCCACCAGTTTTTAATCCGAATGTTGTGACCACTTGGCTGTTTCTCTTTTGCTCTCAGATAATACTAGCAATACACTGTTTTTTTTCAAAACAACCTAACTTAGGCACTTTTCACACATTTCTTTCAAATGATTGTAAAACATATGGGGCAACAGGAGGCCTTGATCACGCTGCATATGTTTAGGGCAGCTTTTGTTTTTTATTTCTTTAATGGTATAGCAGTGGTGACTGAAGCTTTGAGATTTATGGGGACAGATTTCCAGATATTCTGTTTCATCAGAACGCCTTGCACATCCGTAAGCAGCACAGAAATCCAACTGCCTGAATCGGGGGCTTGGAGAATACACTTTTACAGGTGGTCGGTCCCTAGGCTGTGCAAAAGCACTACAAAGAGGTGTTTGTGTAGCTAGAACCCCCTTTGTGCTGTATTTTTTTGTCAAAGGATCCTTCAAGGGAGCCTAATAAAGCCTCCTTTTCCACTTTGCTGGCCTTGCTCTGGGTGACTTTTGAACGGATTGGTTCGCTTCCACCTCAGCACTTTGCCTTATCAATGTCTAGTCGCCATCTAGTGGCCAAAGACTGTATCCACCAGCTACCCAGATGGAAGGCAAATAAATCCTTTCCACCACCTTGCTGTCCAACAACCACTTTGGGAATGAAATGTAATGTTGTGAGCGAACTGTCTCTATGTTTAGAGCCCAGTGTAACACCAGTCAGAAGACTCCAGAAGCAACCCTTTAGACGCACGCAGACTGAGAAGCTCACTAGCTCTCCTATGGGCAGAGGAGAAGGAGTGGACCCTGTGTCTAGGGGCCTGGGAGGGGTTTACTGTAACTGCAATACTGGCAGCCCAGCTGCTGACCCTGTTAAGTGAACCTCTGCTAGGTGGCCCACATTGTACCCTCGTGACAAGCAAAGGTTAGGTGTCAGGATTCTGAGTAGGGGCCGGCCATGGCTTTTGATATGGCCCACCGAATAGCCAAACAGGTTATTTTTTGTCATTAGTTTGTTTTTGCTTCTATATTTTATATTTTAAAACCTTGTCAAGTGTTTTTGTGTTAGGAATAAAAAGTCATAAACTATTTCCAACTTTGTTTCTTGAGGGATGTTTCGATTCTGGCAGAACAAGTTGGAAATCTCAAGGGGTGCGTGGTCAGAGTGGCCAGTAGAACAGGGAGTGGGCCACTTGGACTTCCAGATGATTTCTGGGGAGAACGACCATCCCAAAGTCTGGCTTGGTGCAATCTGCTCTGGAAATTAACAGCCGTCCCCTTCACCTTCTTGTGCTGTGGTGTTAGTGTTGGCTTTGAGCATCTGCTTCTTCCAGAGGCAGCTGCTAATGTTGAAACCAATATAAGATCTCTCTCCCCAACCCCAGATTTCTAAAGAGACGGTGTCTGTAGCTAGCCTTAATCGACTGGGCAAGGTGGTCCCTATGGTCTGTTGCAGCATTTCCGAATCTTGGACTCAAATCTTTTTCTCTTGGTGTAACTACGCAGCCTAGAGAATTCTGAGCAATAGGAAGCCAGGACTTTCCCCAGCTCTGTGACAGGGTCAAACCAGGGAATGGCTAACCTTGTGAGGTTTGGGCATCCCCAGGGGTACTACTGTAGGGGGCATTATTTATTAGGAAGCTCAACAAGGTAACTACAGCCTAGGGTGCGTGAGTGCGAGACTGTGTGTGTGTGTGAGTGTGTGTGTGTGTGTGTGTCTGTGTCTGTGTGTCTGTGTGCATGCATGCGCCCGCATGCCTGTCTGTGTTTGTGTGTATGTGTGGAATTACATTGATGCATTTCTTGAGAAAGGTGCAAGAATTTCACCTACACAGAGGGACACATCTGCTTTGTTATTTATAATAGAAAGCTAAATTTTAGTTTTTTAAAGGACACTGCTAGTGATTGGGAATTGAGGTTTTAGTTTTGCTATTTTTTTTAATTGGTAGAGGATTTTTATATATTTTTTCCATTTTGTTGGGTTGTGTCCTTATTTATATAAATATTTTATCTGTAAGAGGCAAGGAAGAAATCTTCTTTGCTTTTAATTATTGTGGTTGTCATCGTCCCTATTTTATTTCTGGTGTGATTTATCTGTCCTACCTTCTAAATGAGAAAATGTTTTCCTGTATTTGTACATTGTCAGATTCTATAGTTTCATAGATAATTTAACCAAATCGCTCTATGTATTATTATTCTGTGAGTATAAAGTTCTATTTTAATGTCTGTAAATACTTCAGAACTGGCTTCTTTTCTCAAACTCCCAATGTGGAGTTTATTGTTTACATCACAAAAACTGTAGAATCTCTATGCTCATGTACTGTAAATAGTGAAGTGATCTGCTTATAAATAAACTTAACAAATACACTATGGAGATTAAAAGGAAATACCACCCACAGCTCTGCCCAGGCGTGTCTTTCTTTCTTAGTCTTGCGTGCTTGTTGAGGGACATTCTGTCCTTCAACTGGAAAAGGCCTCTGGTTTCAATGTCACCCGGTCCAGGTATGTCCCCTACCCCACCAAGGTTTTCTGAGCTCACTTTTCTTCCTTCACGGCACTTTTCATGGATCATAATGAATCATTCAGACTTACCTTATGAAACAGATATTCTATCATCAGCTTTTGCCGTAACTTTTATAAAGCTGAGCCACTTTCTGAACAGGATGACCTTGTTTTGGTGTGTTAGCTTTTCCATGCAAGCACACTAACTAAATGTGCTGAAAGAGATATTTTGACACTATGGTTTCAGGCAAAAACACTCACCAATTGACAACTCTAAAGTTATTTCTGGTCGGAGGAAACGGAGAACAGATTTGAATTGTGTGCCATATTTGGGTGAATGAGGAACTTTTTCCTTTGCTCACTTACTCCCCGCAAGAGCAGTGAAGTGGCACTTTCCAAGACTCTCAGTTTTTCCTCAGTTTCAAAACACTTTTGGGTTTAGCCTTTATTTTGCCCTAAAGCTACTTTAATGTTAGTGTTTTTAAGTGCACTTGGAGTGCAAGATACCCATGTGCCCCCTGAGGGTTGAAACACTGGAGAAGAAAATTACGTGCAAACAAGAATAGGTACAATAAGCCATTCCATGCCATGTTATGTGCAGACTATTCTCAATTTATTATCTATAGAAACTAGTTTCTTATTGTTCAGGTGATTTATTTTTTCAGTCTGGAAATTGTTTGGATTTCTTTGGTTGGAAGGGAATGAATCCTGATTCTTCCTTTTAAAATGAATGGAGGTGTTTGCACTCAGCGACAGCGTTCTCTGGTATGAACTGGGGTCCTTAGACAAGTTATGTGATGACTGCTCAGTATCTGTCACCCCCTTACCAGATGGTGAACTCGAGGAGAGCAGGGCCACTTCTCCATTCATTGCAGGGTGCCCAGCTCCATTAATCAGAGATTCCAGGATGGATGAGTGAGAGGCGCCTGTCCATAGGACTACACACAGCTGGGGAGGCAATCAAGCCACAAGGTCACAGAACTAATCCCTTCAAAGGTGCATTTCATGATGCAAGGAATAAAATGAGAAATTTAGAGCCTTAAGACGTGTGTTTGGACCCAGCTCTGCCACTTCTGTATTCTGCAAACTAGGACAAGCCACCTCTTTGGCCTCCATTATCCCCAACTGTGAAACAAGATTACTTAGATGAACTCAAAGGTCCTAAAAGGCTGATTCTGGGAAACAGTATGGTGCAGGGGAAATTGTTACAAGTCACGAGTCTGGTATCAGCTTGCTTGGCTTTGAATCCTGACTCTGCCACTTATCAGCGGGGTGTCCTTAGGCAGTTTTCTTAACCTCTCTGAGTCTCTTCCTCCTGTGATAAATGGGTCTAGTAATAGCTTCTACCCTAGTAATATAGAGTTTTTGTGAAGATGAAGTCAGGTTACGCACAGTACCTAAGACATCATAGGTACTTAACTGACATTAGGTACAATCATCATGTGTGGTCTCGCTTGGTGCTGATTGCAGCCCTTGAGAGGCGTGGCAAGGATTACGGCCCTCAGTTGGCAGATGGAGAAGGCTCAGGACAAGGCAGAGCAGAGGGAAACAGTCCAAGAAAAAGCCTGGACCAGCAGCATCACCCATAACGCCCCTGGGTGACACATTTCTCCTCTTTACCCTGCCGCTTAACCCTATGTGTGTAGGAACATACCTTAGCTTAAAAGACCACTGCTCTGAGAGTATCAATTTCAGGAGGGCAGAAAATGTAGCTTGAGAGTTAAAAGATGAGGGTTCCAGACCCAACTCCCTCCTGACATGACCTGTAAATGTGGGCAGGGCTCATGTGTCAGGAGCACGGATTGACCTGCTGTGGAAGTCGCAAGGCCGCGCGCCCTGTACACTGTGTTCTCTGTGGACTTGGGCATCGGCTTCTGAAGGGAGGCCAGGGAACGGTGCCATGGACTTTGCCCAGCCCATCCCCTCACTGGCCTTCGGTTTCCTCATTTATCTAAAAAGGGCAGAGGTTAGAGTAGATCAATGGTTTACAAACAGTTTAGAGAAACCACATATTTCCTCTCCTCAAAGCGACAACTTTAATAAGTTAGCTTCCACAAAACATCCTATTTGGGAGGAAGAGAAGGTCTAGAGCCAACCCCACTTACAGGAGAACCGGGACCGTGTTATACGCCACCGTAAGGAAGCGGATGGATAAATCCAGACTAGGGGACAACTGACACTGTTCCTGCAACAAATCACTGGCAAAGAAAAAAGGAGGAAGAACTGTTATAGATGAAAAGAGACTTAGATTCATAACAACGAAAAGCGTAAAGCTGGTTTGGATCAGATTCAAACAAACCGACTAAAGACTTTTGCTACAGTGGGGAGGATGGGTTAAGGACTGCTGTCAGGAGTCGGATTCCTCAGAATGCAGCCTGTGCAGTGGACTTGGGCTGCCGGGTGATTAAAGAGTGCCCTCGAAACCGATGCCAAGGGAAGGGAAAGGAGAGGGAGCAGGCGGAGGGAGAGGCTGAGCAGCAACGCAAGCCCAACAACACCCCTGGGGGGCCCCACGAGGAGTCCATGAGGTAGAGCAGCCCTGTAGAGGTGTCCCATGTCGGGCCAAGATGGCCAGCCCGTAACACCTGGCATAACATAGTCGTAGGATGCAGGCCACCCTGGGAAAGGGTGTGTTGTCACCTTGGGCAACGTGTCTCCACGCAGCTGAGGTCATCCCCAAAGGGGCTGACGCAGGGCTGTCTGCCGACAGCTCTCCCAACCACTGGGGCCACGAGTCCTGCCCTCTTCACGAAAGGGTCTAAACCGTTCATCATGGCACCTGCCGCACCTGGATATTAGATGTTTGTTTGTTGCATGTGATAATGATGTGGTTCTGTTAGGAAGTGCCCATATGTCTTTAAAGATGAAGTGAAATGACATATCTGGAATTTGCTTTTAGATATTTCAGCTAAGAAAAAATTGAAAAAGAAATATAAAAGGGCAAATGAAGGAAATGTAGCGACATCACGATACTTGAAATCAGTGGTAAGTAGGTGAGGGATTCATTGAATAATTCTCTACTTTTGACAATGAAAATTTTTATAATAAAATACAAAATGAAAGTGTAAGAACAAAAATGATTTTAAACAAGCAAGTGAATCCGGCATTAAATAAATGTTTAATTGATTCTACGAAAGCTACAATGTTGGTTTTAGCTCAATAAGTTCTCAAGGCTGAACAAATGTTTGAAAGCCACTAGATCAGATGTAAGCTAAATTCTCACTCAGCTTTCAAATCTTATGACTCTTCTACTTCTCAAGAAGGAGTGCAGTTTGCCACCAGCTTGGGCGACCTCTTCTCTCGAAGGGCGGAGCCATTCTGGCCGGCGGGTCCCTGTCGTGCTACTGGACGCAGCAGGACTTGGATGCAGGTGCACCCCCTCCTGGGCCAAGGTTACCCCCAGGCTGATTTCCTGCCGCTGCTGCAGTCAGACGGGAAAGAGAACACACCAGGTGAGAGGAGGCTGCAGAGGGCTTCCCCTTTGCCCTGATTTGAACCAAAAGTTGCCAATTCAAAAGCTTCCAGAGACCAACAGATAAAGCACACGTGCAGAAGGCAAGCCAAGTATAAGGGGAATCGGAGAAACCAAGAATGTGTCTCTACACTAAGAAAAATGACAGCACAATCATGATGATAAATGGCGACACTTGGCACCAATGTCTGGGAGGTCACGGGGAGCTGTGGGGACTGTGACAAACCAGAGTGATAACCTGTCCCATCTAAAGGGGGCAGTGGCCACTCAGCTCCAGCTCGTTGTCATGCAGAAATCCAGACTGATGTGGCCAGATCTTGATCTTTTAAAAAGAAATGCTGGAAATCTGTATTTTTAAAATTTGAAATATCCCCACTTAAAAATGTAAACATCAAATACCCATTAAAAAAATGCAAGCCAAACAAAAAACATCCGTAGGCGCTAAGTTTGCACAGACCTGCTGCTAGCCCATGGGATAATCTGTGCAAATTAGAAAAAGACACTTCTTCCTCAGGACACTTCCCTGCCAATTTTCTGGAAAGCTGTAATTAAGATACAAATCTGTGGTGACCGTGACACACAGGACACCTCCTAGAGCTGCGCAAAGCACGAGTCACAAAACCGTATGTGATGGCCCCACATTTGCAGCCGCCAGTTCTAAGTCAGCCCACACCGCCCAGAGCAGAGCTGGAGAGCTGGCAGTGTCCATGCTGGGAACCACGTGTAGAGGGACAGCGTGCGGAGGAGGGCGGTCGGGGTGGGGTGGGGACCTGAAGCCTTGTCCTGTGAGAGAACCACAGCCACACAGCCAGGAAAAGAAATGACTTGGGGAAGGAGGACCGTGCTGTTGACTGTGATGAGATGAGATTTGATTCTTGAAGGCCGGACTATGGCCACTAGGTGGAAGTTTCAACAAGGAGAACGATTCCAGTTTAAGGAAGAGCTTTCGAATAGTGGTGCAGAATGGGGCTCTCATGTAAGGTAGTGAGCCCTCCGTCACTGGAAGTGGGCAAGCAAAGAATCATGACGGTATGGATAAGATTTAAACACCAGACAGAAGGCTGGAAATACGGCCTCAAAAATTACTTTTAACCAATAATTCTAGGTTTTCTTCTCTGTCCCTGGGTAGGGCCCTATGTCCACAGCCCTAGAATTGGAATCTGCCTACACTGGTTGGGGACAGTTGGGGACCCCTTGCTGGGAACCTTAATCTTGGGAACCAGGCACTGCCACCTAGGATTGTGTGACTTGGCCACAATAGTTCACCTCTGCAAGGCTCAGAGCCCTCCTATGTAGAATGGGATCCCGGGTTTGAGGCTCTGAGGCCAGGCTGGGCCCTCCGTGAGCGCCCGGTGTTGGGGTCAGGGCCCCCTGCCATCCCTCTCCCACGAACCTTGCTTGGCGGCCTGCCGCTTCTGCTTCTCCTCTTCCAGGGCTTGCATCTTGGCATCATACTCGTCAGCAAGCGCTTTCCACTCCTTGCGGTTGTTGGTGATCCCGTCCAGCATGGGAGTGATCTCCTCGTGGAAACGGGAGAATTCCTGGAGGAGAGAGAGCCTCTGGCACAGGGGCCACAGCCCAGGGTCCAGGCTTGAGGCCGAGGCACAGTTGGAAATGCCCAGCCCTGGAATGAGCTGCCTGGGCGGGTGGCAGGCTTCCCATCACCCAGCGTGTGCATGCTGACACTGTACAGCCTCCTGTCAACAAGATCCCAGCCCTCTCCTGCTTAAAGCCCTCCTGTGGCAACCCCTGTCCTTCAGGGTGAAGCACAACCTCCTTCACATGGCTTTCACGCCCCTCCAGACCCAGTGACCTGTCCCTTTCTCCATCCTGGACCCTTTGAGCATTCCAAATCTCCATGGCTGGAGTGCGTCCTGCTTTATGTGGGCTTCACACAAGCTCTCCCCTAGGATGGAACACTCAGACTTCGTCTCTTTATCCCCTGAGGCCTCCACTTAGATGTCGCCTCCTCAGGGAAGCCTCTTCTGACACAAAGACACTCAGTAAATATTTGTTGAGTGAACTCCGGATGTTTCAAAAAGAATTCTCAAGTTCTCTTAGCATTAAGAATAAAAATAATGCCTTGAGCACAGCCCATCACAGTTCATGAAGTACCTATCTTCTCTGATCCTCAGAAGCTCCTGTGAAGTGGGAGACAAGACTCATCGCTCCTAGATTTTTAGGTGAGGAAACTGAAAAAGAAGATAGGCGGAGTAGATCTGCCCAAGGCAGGAACGTCAAATTCAAGGCTGGCTATGCTCAGAGCTGCTTGAATTCAGATCTAGGGTCTGCCACAAGCTGTGTGGCCAGCTTGTGGGCAGGTCACCTACAGGGCCATGAAATCAGGACAATATAATACCCACCTCCCAGGGCTGTTGTGGTAATGCACGTAGGGCGCTGAGCCCAGTCTCCCCGGTTTAATATTACCGACGATGGTGGGGAGCACTGACTACCCTGCCCTGTTGCTTGGAGGACCCCCAGGAGCCTGTGCCCCCTCCCAGGGAGCGTTTGCACTTCTTAATGGGAGGGCTGCAGCTCACACAGCCTCCCCTGAACTGGGAGTCGGGCGTCCTGGCCCTATGCCTGTCTCACAGATGACTCCAGCGACCCTGGTCCTGTCATTTCTCATCTCTGACCTCTGTCTCCACTTGTGAAACATGGTCAAAGTAAAAATAAGAAATGGGAGGTGGCGGTGGCACGGATAACATGGAATCAGGAGCACCGGGTTCCCCACGAGGGAGAAGTTCACTTTGGGCAACAGCTCAAGGAGAAATTCCAGATCACTTTTTGACAGCTGGGTGACTTTGACTCTTCGTTACGTGTCCACCAGCTAGGGAAGTTAGGAGGGCATATGTCTGCTACATTTCCCCCTTCCCTGTCTGACACCACGCTCAGTCATTTGTCCCTGGCCTGGGTGTACAATCTCACGAGACCCCAGGGGGATGACCTCAGGACCAGACACCACTGCAGATGAGCAGCACTTTGTAAAATACCACCCACTGGTCACTCGCCAGGGATTATTATTCCTGAAGTCATTTGGGAACCCAAGATTTATGAAAGACAAGGACTTGGGCCTGAGAAAGCAAAGGACCAACCTTGTAGACAAAGGTGCAGACGAAGTCAATGAAGCCAACCTGAAGCTTGGGGAGTTCATCCGCCTTGTTTCTGTCCATCATGGGCTGTCATGAGGGAGAAAGAGTTAGCTGCACTGGGCTCCCCCCGGCATGACGCAGTCAGAGGGGCCCACCTTACCTATGAAGCATTCTTGTTTAAAAGAAAAAAAAAAAGGAACCTGATATTCATCAAGTGTCCAGATCTGACTAGCAGTTCACAGGAACTATGAGGATAGAGGAATATATTAAATAACACCGTGAGGGTGCAATCAACCACATTCAGAAACTAGACAGCAGAAGACCTACCTTCTTCAACAAATAAATGGTGTAAAAAGAAAAAACAAAAAGAAGAGAAGGGAACTGCTACTAACTAAAAGAAACTTTAAGAAAAATTACTACCAGAGGATATGTGGTCCTTGATTAACTCCTGATTTGAACAAATCAAACTAAATTATTTTTATTACTCAAAGAAAATGAACATAGACAGGGGGATTATGTGCTATTAAAGAATTATTACTGATTTTGTGAGTGTGATGACGGTATTGTGGTTCTGTGTGTTTAAGTTCATATCGTGTAGACATATGTACTATTTATGGAAGAAATGATGTCTGGGATTTACTTTAAAACACTTCAGCCAAAATATAAAAATACGCATGAGGAAGAATGAATAGATAAAATGAGAATAGCACGCTGTTGCTAATGGTTGGATCTGGCTGATGGATACATAAAGCTCATTAACTATTCTCTGTACATCTAAAAGTGTTGAAAAGAAAGAAGAGGGATGCGAATCCCTTAGACCCTTAGCATTCTGTTTGCTCCAGGATGCTTTTGTGATCCTCAGAGCACGCCACTCACCCTCAGGCCCTGCCTGAGCTTCGCATGGTACCCCAGCATTTTTAGCACTCTTGCAGGTTTAGCTTGTCCCTATATCTGTGGTTCTGTACCCAAAATGTCTGTCCCTTTTACCCTGCCTTTACTTCTAGTCCCACCCTAGCTCAGGACCACCGGTGAACCCTCTAACTGTCCAGTCAAGTCGACTTTCAGTGTCGATAGGCTCTCAGCTTGACAGCGTCTTCCTTCCCCTTGTGTGCTCTGTGTCAGGGAGGTGGCTCTCAGACTGCTGGAACTGAAAGGAAAACCTAAGGTTTGGTGTCCACTTGCCAGGCTCTACTTAGGTGAATGAGCTAAGGACACATACAGGAGAGCAGGGTTCCCAGACTCTAGGAGGGCACACATTGCTGGGCTTGCCCCCCGAGTTTCTTCTTAGGTAGGTCTAGGGTGGGGCCTGTCAACTTTCATCTCTCATATGTTCCCAAGTAAGGAGGCTGATGGTAGTCCGGGTCTCACACTTGGAGAACTCCTGCATTAGGGAAAGTTTACTTCTAGGGTAACGTCATACATCTCTACATCTGGGGGGCCCCTCTCTTTGTCACAGCAAGGTCTCAGCTCCCATCAGGGTGAGATCACACACCCAACATCGGGCTGATGCCCCCTCTCTACTCACAATGGGATTCTGTTGCAGCACTGTGCGCTCCAGGTCACCTTGTTCCCAGAATTCGGCAGCAACCAGCAGAGCTACCTGCAACAGGCAGACACCACGCCCCCACCCCAAGTCAAGCCCCAGCCTCTATCCTCCTACTCCTACTCCCACCCCACTTGGGTTTCCAGCTCAGTGGAAACATAAACCCCACCCCTGCCACGTCCCCCCCCCACCCCCCGCACACACACACACACTCTGTTGCCATCAGGGGAAGAGGTCCTAAAGTGACTTCCATGTCTTGGCAGAGGAGAATGGAGTGAGGGTGGGCTGTCTCTGGAGCTAGAGAATCCAAGCTGCCTTAGCTGCTGTCACCAGCACTGGGATTCCCCTCCTCTTGGGTCAGGAGGAGCCCATACCTTGCTCTGCACCTCCCATGGCTTGGTAATGGCTGAGAGATCACAGGCAGTCATCATCATGGCCCTGGACACAAAGACACCACCCATGAGTCCGGAACCATTGTAAGGCTGCACGTACTGGTTAATGCCACCCATCTTTCTTTTCTCTGCCC
>CM053515.1:17710681-17839608 GCA_028627145.1 Eidolon dupreanum | reverse complement strand
GCTTTCTTAGGAAGATAATATTAAGAAAGAAAACAGGGATTCCCTTGAGGCCATCCAGGGATCAGGGAGGAAGTGGGAGCGGTATGTGTGCCTCAGTTTAAAGACTTCCACTTAAGACTACCTTGGCCTTTTCAATGATTGAAGTCCTGCCTCTGGCGTTTGAAAAAATTGGATCTTGTTAATCTTTTGTGTCATTTCTTTGTAAAGCCTGTATGTCAATCCATTGTATGAAAGTACCATACATATTTGTAAAAAATTAGGAAACAAACTTCATTCAAAATGAAGTAGGGAGGCCAGAAGGGGGAGCTCTCATGCCCTACATTGACCCCAAAGCACCAGGAAGAATTCTGATCACAGAGCTCCCAACTTCCTCTTCCCCTCTGTATACAGAGTTCACTCTCCTAAGTTTTTGTGGATGCGCACATTGCATGTTCCAGATTGCAATTCTTTGTCATTCCTGAACAAACCCCTTTTGCTGGGGAAATATCAGGCTTTTTGTTTAAGGTCAACATATTTAACCTGATGCCCCATTGATGGATATTTAAGTTGTTTTCAACCTTTTGTGTGTGTGTGATTATAAATAATGCTGCAATGGATAACTTTGTAGATAATCTGTGGCACATGCATGGGACACTATCTGGAGGGTAAATCTTAGATATAGGATTGCCAGATCAGAGAGTATGGGCATCTACAACTTTGCTAGGTATTGCCCACCATGAATATTGCACCTATTCACATTCCCAGCAGACTGCCTGTTTGCCCCTCATTCTGCCAGACACAGCGTGTTAGTAAATGTTTCAATATTTGCCGATAAGAGGATGAACAATGATGATATCTCACTGTAGTTTTATTTGCATTTCTTTTCATATGAGTAAGATCATCTTTTCATATGTTTATATCCCTCTGTAATTACTTTTCTGGGAAATGTCTGTGTGTGCCCTTTGACCAGTTCTCTATTTGATTGGTCTTCTTGAATTGTATAACACTATTTACTAAGTAAATTAGCTCTTTTTCTGTCAGAAGTGCCACAGATATTTTTCCCCCGTTTATTACTCGCATTCTGATTTCAGCTGTGCATTCTTGTATGTGTTGTGCAGAAATTTTTAATTTTTATGGGTTTTTAAGTTTATCCATAAATTAAAAATTTTAATTTATCAATCTATTTATGACTTTTGAATTTTATGTCACACTTGGAAAAGTTCACTCTGAATCATTCTTTTTAATTCTACCATGCTTTTTCTCTCACTTCCTTTTTTTTGTTGTTGTTATTTTTTCATTATTTTAAAATCCTTGATCCATCTGGAATTTATTTTGCTATGAGAGTGAGATAAGGATCTAGCTTTGTGACTACCTACAGTATAATACAAAATAAATTTGGTCTTTGCACCTGGTTTCTGGCACAGAACTCCTAAAACCCTTAGAATTTCCTAAGCGATTGGAGTGTCTTGTACCCTTAAGAAGCCCCTTTGGGTTTACATTAATGAGGTGACCTAGGGTGAGGTCCCTCAATGGACTCAGGATGGGGCTGGTCACCAGAAAGACCAAGTGAATAGAGGTGGGGAACTTGAAGGGATAAAGGGGGGGAGTGGGAGGGGAGAAGCTGTAGGTTAAGCTCTATAAAAACTCTTGAACAATGAGATTGCATGAGCTTCAGGGTTGGTAAACGCATTCACTTGCTGAGAGGGTAAAGCATCCCGCTTCCATGGAGACAGATGCTTTTGCACTAGGGACCCTTCTAGACCTCATCCTGTGTACCTCTTCATCCAGTTGTTCTGTATCCTTTATAATGTTTTCTATAATAAACTGGTAAATGTAAGTAACATTTTTCTGAGTTCTGTGAGCTACTCTAGAAATTAATTGAACCTGAGGAAGGAGTCATGGGAACCTACAGTTTTATAGCCCAGTGGTCAGACTCACAGGCAACAACCTTAATTTCGGATTAGTGTCTGAATTGGGGCCAGTCCATGGGACTTGAGCCCTTCACCTGTGGGATCTGACACTCTCTCCAGGTAGATAGTGTCAGAAGTGAGCTAAATTTATGTGACATCCAGTCAATGTCCACTGAGAATTGGAGAATTGCTTGGTGGTGTTAGGAAAAAAAAACATCAAATCACCTCATGGCTCCAACATATGAATTTATCCCTTTCTCCACCAGTATAAAATCCACTTTTAACACAGGCGTAGGTTTTCAGGTCTGTCCCATTGCCCTGTCCTACTCATGACTAGGACTGAACTGCCTTCAATTCTGCTCGTCCTTATTATTACTCTTGTATCTCAGAATTTTCTGGCTATTCATATATACTTATTTCTCATAAGAATTTTAGAATTGGCTTCCTAATTATCCCAACAATAAAGCAGGTCTTTTCCTTGGAACTACCCTAAATCAATAATTAATTAGGGAGAACAGATAATATTTAACAGTGAGTCCTCCTATCCAAGAAGAGTGTGTTCTTTCCACTAATTCAATTTTTCTGCTTCACCATTTTGAAATGTCCAGTGGGGGCAGCTCCTGGTCCACCTGGGAGCGGCCATAGCCTATTGTGCCCCCTTGTTCAGCTGAAGCAGGTCACACAGCTCCCCAGGATCCGGGGACCTTTGTGGAGGCCTGGTTGGACAACTGCAGAACTGAGGGAAGGACAAGTTGCCGCTTGCCTCCTCTTCTCTGAGCCTGTCCCAGTGGCTGTTCAATCTCTGTTGCAGGGACTTACAACATTTGTGACTTAATTAAGCCTAATCTCCACAGAAGCATCTGGGGATAAACAAACAATCGGACACTTCTTTGGGAACTGGGTCAGGACTCCTCTCCTCTGACCTTGGGACCTGTTGCAGGGAAGCCAGGGGATCATCTGGCTCAGGCCACACATCCATAATAGGCCTCACATTTACACTTCTCACCCCATCATCAATTGAGGTGAATCATGGAAGTATATTGTGAAAACTGAAAGATTTTCATCAGAAAACTTAAATTTAAGTCCTCTTAGCAGACCTCATGCCAGTGAGGCACTATAAATTTCATATAAATCATGCAACTAATTTGTGAATAGCACAGCTATATTGCAGAGCATTGCTGTATAGAAAGGAATACTAAAAAAATTAAGCCTACATATTTTGAGTAACACATAGTTATCACTCAAATCATAACTGGTATAATGCTCTGTGTTTTATCAAAATTATGAAAGATTATGATAGAAATACTTCAAATATTATACTTTTTGTATACAGATAAATATAATAATATATTGTCTTAAATTTTAGTGCTAAAATAAAGATTAAACATATACCATAATTTCTGCAATTGTGTTTTGGCATAACTTCATTTGTTTGTATGTCAAAGACCTCCAATATGAAGTGTCCTAGGGGTCTCTTGAGTGCAGCAAGGCCTGTCACTGCAGCAGCTCGCCTTATGACCCTAAGGTTGAAGCCCTATCTCGACTCACATAACAATTTCCTTCCGTGTCTGCTCCAGCATCATGTACTGTGTCCAATCCTGCTGAGTTTCGTACGTCTTAGATTGATCCACGATCTTTTGGAACATTGTCCTCTTCCTATGAAACATACCAGTTTGTTAATGGAGCAAATCTCAGAATAAGGCAACACCTGGGCTTCTAACATTGGTTGTTTCAGGCAGAGCCTTATTAAAACAACATAATTAACAAACCAAGGTTCAAAGAACCAAGGCCTAGGAGCGAAGACCTAGGTTTCCAGGTCTTCTGCCATGGACTTGTTATCTGATCTTAGCAGATCTCTTCCTGTGGATCTCAGTTTCCCATCTACACAGTGGGAGTAATAATATCTCACTCACAGAGTTGTAGTGAGAGTTCATGGTCCACAGCATAAGGGTTGCACCTGGCATATGGTTCATATTAAGTCAATTGGAACTACAGTGTTTGTTATTATTACGATCATCGCTATTGTTATTCTTATTCTTAAAATGAGAAGAAATACCAACTTGAAATACAGGGCGAGGTCTGTGGCAATGATGGCTATGTCCATCATGTGGATTGCATGCTCGTGCTGCCTGCGATTGAGGTTTTGAAAGATATTCAGGCTCTAAAGAGGAAACCATAGGAGAGATGTGAGAAGTGATGCTGGCAGTGAAGTCACCCAACTACCTGTGGTCACCCCAGATGATGGGAGAGGTAGCCCAGGCTAATGGGACAAGCACCACCTGGCCACTCTCAGATTTCGTTTGAGATGGGGACTCTTGTGCAGGTCCCAAAGCCAGTGCAGATGGCCCTTATCATACCTCATCTCTCAGCAATGTTTTGCCAAATTCCAAGTGGTGTCTTTCCAAGATGGAGGACCCATGGAGCTTGGCCAGTGGGTTCTGGGATCTGAATGGGAGAAAAAGACAGAGACACAGAGAGAGAATCAACATGGAATGGTCAAGATGAAGGTTAAAGACATCATCCAATATTGCCAACTCCTAATTCTGTAGGCAGAGAGGCTGAAGTCCAGGAATGAGAAGGAACTTGTCATACAGTGAACAAGTGGGAACTAGGATTAGATGTCAGGTCTTTGGATTCTCAGGCTTTAGCTTTCTCCACAACTGATTCTGAGGGTCTTTTTGGGGTCATTGACACCTTAGAGAGTCTGTTGAATAGTGTGTACCCTTATCTCCAGAAAAAAGCAGAAACACACATAATGCCAAATGCAATTTTAGAGATTTATGGATCCCCTATAGCCATCCGTGGACATTGGCACTGGGCCATACTTTAAAGATCACCAAGCCCCAGAATCTTTATACCTGAATGTTAGGGGAAGCCATCGAATTCTTATGAGCTGTGTGTATAGCTTGTAGAAATAAATAGCTTCCTACAAGGTAAATAGTAGACAAATGCTCTAGCCTTGGAGAAGCATGCACCTATTGAGAAGACTCGGAGAAGCAAGTCCTAGTGCTCGTTAATGACTTACAGGCTGTGGGCCCAGAGCAGAGCCTTAGCTTCCTCACTTGCAGTATGGATATAATACTAGTCCCTGCTCTGCCCAGCCCATAAGGTGGTCATGAGCGTCCACCAAGACCATGATTCAAGGACTATGCTTCATAGGCTGCCTGGAATATAAGCTCTGTGAGGACAGGAACTGTGTCTGTTTTGCTCACCATGGTACCTCTTTGCCTAGGACAGGGCATACCACACTTCTATTAGGAGCATTATCCATACAAAATGAATGAATTGAACCATTATTATCGGTTACTAACATCTTGGCTTAAATTTGTTGAGCAGGTAGGAAAGGAAGGAAGAGAGTGAGAGAGTGTAATGTATTAGTTTCCTATTGCTGTTATAACAAATTGCCACGAACTTAATGGCTTAAAACAATAAAAATTTATCTTACAGCTCTGGAGTTCAGAGTCTAAAACAGAGCCGCAGGACTGCCTTCCTTTCTGGAGAGTCTAGGGGAGAATCTGTTTCCTTGCCCCTTCTAGCTCTAGATGCCACCTGCATTCCTTGGCTTATGGCTCATCTTCCATTTTCAAAGCCAGCAGCATAGTATCTTCTCTCCTCTCTGGCCTCCCACCTCCCTCTCATAAGGACCCTTTGGATTACATGGGGCCCACTCAGATAATCCAGGATAATCGCTGTATTTCAAGATCCTTCACTTAATCACATCTCCAAAGTATCTTCTAAATGTTAGGCAATATATTCTCAGGCTCTGGGCATTGTAGCATGGACATATTTCGGTGTCATTATCAAAGGAGTATACCAAGACCCAAAGGGGAGGAGGAAATGTGAAGCTGTAGACAGCGGGACTTCCCCCTGGCCAGTGAGTCTGTCTGGGAGCTGTTCAGATTTGGATAATGAATCCCAGGGGTGCGAAGTAGGGAGGGAGGCTGGTAAGGGCTGACTTACTTCATCTGGTAGAGGTTGTTGGTGCCTCTGTGGTCAATGTCATGGCAGAAGGCAGCGGTGACCATGGCCAAGGCCTCCAGGTCTGTGAAGTATCGCTTCAGCTTTCCCGTCTGGAAGGGCAATCATAGGTGCCACTCACTCCTGTCTTGTGAGGTTGGAGGCAGGGCTGAGAGGGCAGGTAGGAGGGAGAGGGCCTAGAGCTTGGAAGCATGAATCTGATCTTGGCTCTAACCCTGGTGCCACAGGGTGACCAGACATTTGTTTACCTGGGATGTGGAACTTCCTGTGCCAGAATGGAACAGTGCCAGGCAAACGAGGATGACTGGTCACCTTACTCCTGAGTAATCTTAGCTGGTCCCATCTCCCTCTGCACCTCAGTATCCCAATCTGTACCCTGGAGGTGGAGGGCATTGGACTGTTGAGAAACTTGCAACCATCTGGTTATAGCATTTGGAAGCTGAACATGGCTAGACTGGTGAAGCTAACCTTCCAAACCTGGTCTACCAGTCTAAGCACAGCCCAGAAGAACCTTTCCCTGAGCCTCCTTCAAATATTTAACTCCTCATTTATGTTGGGTGTTGGAGTAGAGGGTGGGGAAGAGCCCTGAAGAGGTGATGCTGAATCTGTGACTCATAGAAATAATTCACGTCTAAATGGTGTCACTGTCACCTTCTGTGATGACCTGCCCAGAATTTCTGCTTCCAGGCTCTCATGCCTACTTTGGCATTACCATTTCAGCCCCAAGAGAAAGAAATGTGAATTAGAAGGCTGAGCAAAAACAGAGATTTGCATCATAATCTGAATGGGAAAACACTTTCAAATATAATATAAAGGACTCTGAACCCACCGAGCTAAAAAGATGAACACAAGTACACATATGTATGTCCATCCAAGGACACTGTAGCATTGTTTGTAATAGTGAAAGATCGAAAACAACCTCCATGTCCAACATTAGGGGCTGAGTAAAGAAATTATGGCATATTTAAATAATATAGTATACAATGCAGCTATAAAATTATATCATGGATAAACCTTGAACACTTGCCAGTGAAATAAGCCAGGCACTAAAGGACGAATAGTGTATGATTCTACTTATATGAAGTACCTAAAGTAGTCAAAATCATAAAGATGGAAGGTAGAATGGTGGTCAGCAGGGCTGGGGAGAGCGGCGATTGGGGAATTTTTGTTTAATGGGATGGAGTTTCTCTCTGGGAAGATGAAAAAGTTCTAGAGATGGATGGTAGTGATGGTTGTAAAATACTGTGAACATACTTAATGTCAATAAACTGTACACCTAAAAGGGGGTCAAAATAGTAAGTTTTATGTATATTTTACCACAATAAAAAAATTTATAAAGAATATGACTTACATATTTTCAAGTGAAAAAAAGAATATTACAGAATAATATTATTCAATTGGTTATAAACAAAATAAACTGTGTATGTGTGTGTACAAATATGTCTCGATGCTTCTAGAAGAAATTTGGTAAGAAGTTGTGCCAGCGTTACCTCCAAATAACCAAACTGGGGTTGGGGGTCGACTGTAGCTTCCTTTCACTTTTTATTTTATACAGTTCTCTATTCTTGGAATTCTTTACGCTAAGCATGTACTCTTTTTGCATATTTTTTAAAAAGCAATAAATAGAAGAACAGCCCTGCTCTGCTGTGTGGAGCTTCATAGGGTCGTCTGGTGTGGCGGGAGCCCCCAGCCGCCATCATCCCCCACCGCAATCGTCCCTCCTCCCACCCCACGGCCGTACCACCAGCAAGGAGAACATGGTCTGCCCCACGTTGAAGCCATGCCGCCAGTTGTGGTAGGTGATCTTGCGGTAGCCCTTGCTCAGGGAATACATGAACCGCACCAGGGCCTGCGGACACACACACACATCAGTGAGGCAGCACACTCTGGACAGGCGCCCTGGGCCCTGCCTCCCAGACCGGAAGCCGGGAACTAGCAAAAGATACGATAACGCAGTGCAAGCAGTTCGCAAACTGCTAAATACTATGGAAATGGACATTATGAAACCAGGTAGATGTGAGTCACTCCACTTATTCCACTAACTGAGCTTCATCAGTGACTCCCAAACTGTGTTCCCGTAGCTACCGTCCTGAGAGAAGCTAACAGGAGTTTTTCAGGAAAAGAAAACAAAGAGGGTCTTTAAATCAGTGGTTCTCAAACTTGAGTGCACATCAGAATCACCCAGAAGGCTTGTTAGAACACAGTTTCTGATTCGTTAGAGCTGGGATTGAGAGGGGAAGCAGGGAGAGAATTTGCATTTCTGATACATTCCCAGGTGGTGCCAGTGTGGTTTGGGGCGATACTCTGAGAACTGTTGCTTGAATCAAACTAGTCTGGGAAATTCTGCACAAAATATATCTCATCCCCACCTTCTCTGTCCATTCCTCATCCCCCAGATTTACAGAACACGGTAAAGACTCCTGCAGGGAAAAAGTCCTCTTTAAACGGATTTAACCCACATTTCCCACCCTTGTTTGATGATAGGACCTTTTGTTTTGCATCCCATGTATGCATAGCCTTCCGAACTCGGTGCCTGTGAACTCACATCAAGAACCCAATGTACCCAAAACACCACAGTGCAGAGGAACTGTGTATCCTTTTTTGATAAATGACTCATCTGTGAACATGACTAATGCTTTAAATCCTAAAAGCCAAAGATAAACTCTTTTTAAGTATAAATTGAGTTTAAAAAGGGAGAAAAGCAAGCAAGCAAAAGAGAAACGAAAGAGGTTTGTTTTGACCTCACCTCCTGCGGAATATGAAATTTATCCACCACTTTGAGCTCATAATACATCTGAATCCCACATTTCACCAGCTCCAGTTCTGTCAGGGGCAAGTCACTGAAGTGGAATTTATTAATTTCATATTTCTCTGCGTCTGGCAGCTCCCCTTGCTGTGGCAGAAACGAAATCAAGTGATTAGGGCACAATGAAGTACTCCCAGGTCTCTCCCCATGTTCCCCCAGCTCTGCCCTGGTTCCAGGTCAGCTGGGAGGATCAGAGCAGAGTTGCAAGGCTCCGGCTTTGCAGAGAAACACCTGCACTTGTTACGTGTCAGGGCCAGAGCTCACCAGGATCTCAGCCAGCTCTTCTTCCTCGCACTCCCATGGCTCCTTCCCATACGTTTCTCTAGTTTTCTGCCAGGACCCCAAAGAGCAGAGAGAAAAAAAAAGGTGTTACTATATCTAAGATCTAAACATGCCTCCACTTTTCCATATCTGTTTTCCTCCTTCCTCCAAAGTCTTTGCAACAGAACCACCAACTCAGAGAGGCTGCTGTTCAACATTCATGGACAAGCAGATTCAAAGTTGTAGGCTTTGGAGCCATGGAGACCTGAATGCAAATTTGAGCCCTGCCACTTACTAGCAGTGTTATTGAATGCCTCCGATCCTCCATTTCCTCATCTGTAAAACGGGGTCAATAAAAGTACCTAATTGGTGAATTAAAATTAGATTATGCAAAGTCACTTTAAACACACACACACACACACACACACACACACACACACAATTAAATTAAATACATAAGGAATGTAAGTCACTGAAGTGTTTGGGTCATAGAAAGCACTAGAATTGAATAACATTGCAGTTGATATTTTTATTGTTATTATTACTGATTGGGAGTCAGAAGGCTTTTCTCATTGTCCTGGTTCTTCCTTTTACTTACTATGTGACTTGAGGCAAGTCCCTTCCTTTTCTGGGCCTATTTCCCCACGTGCCAGAAGAGAGGGGAACCTGGATCTAGTTACTTGTATTTCTTAACCCGGGACACAGTCTATTAACTTTTAACAGATTCACTGAAGCTATGCCTCCATAGGGTCCACATATCCATCATCACTGGGATGAAATGATCAAATTTGTTGTGATGTCTTCTCACCTAAAGAAATTGCCCCTGAAAACACTGGCCTGTGTTGTTTCAACTTGTGAGGTGCATAAACAAGGTCTTGGGAGCTCAGCTGGATATCATATCCAATGCCATTTGGCTAATTCCATTTATCTCTAAAATCTTAGTCTCTTTGAGACCAAAATCCCAGGAATGATGAATCAGTTAATTCTCACATATCTCATTGAATATCTCACCCCAGATAGAATTCTCCTCTATAGCATCCCTGACATATGATCATGTAGCCTTTTCTTGGATACCTCTCTTGATGGTACGTCATGAGCCAGCCTATTCAAAAGAGTGGTAGAGAATTTGCTCATCATCCTAATAAAGGTTAAGTGAGATCTATTTAATGAATTGGGTGATTTGGGGACAAGTTACTTTCCCCACTGGGCCTTGATGTCCTCATTTCTACTATGGGGATAGAAATCCTTAGCTTGCCCACCCTACCGGGCTGTAGTAAGCATCAAATGATATCATAAGTATGAAATTGTCTTATAAACTGTAAAGTAATGAAATTATGTGAAGGCTTTCTACTAACCTCTAACCCTTCTATCATACTTCTTTTCTCACCTCTGTGACCTGATTGGCTATTCCAACTGAGCTGACCACAAGGAAGAAGTCTCTGAGAAACTGACCATTGTCCACTGTTCGGTCAGTCAGAGCTTCCTCTCAGCAGGGGCTGTTGGATGATTCCAGTGCAGTACCAAGTCAGCCTTGAGCACAATGAAAAATGGAGTTTCTCTATCTGGTAAGCCAAGGATTGGCCCCAAGACTATGGTGATCCTATAAGGGATAGCTGTCCTCAGGTCACACAGAGCAACCATTATGTATGACTCTTTGGCACTCGTTGATCCATCCATTCATCCACTGAACTTGAGGGCCCGCAGCACCCCTGTGCGAGGCAGAGGGATAAAGTAGAAAGCAAGCCCATCCCTCCCCCTTATCTCTGCCTCACGGAGCTTTAAGTCTTGCTTTACTCTGGCCGTATCGCCAGGGCACAGTGTCTGCTAGAGCAGGAACAAGAAAAGGACTTTACTTACCAGGATTTCCTGGATTTCTTCATTGTCACACCTCACGTGATATTTTACCATTTCCTGGAAAATATCTTTCCTGTTTTCAAGTCTGTTCATTGATTCATAGGTGTCAGGATTTAAGACAGACCAGCCCAAGAATTGAGCCAAAGACTGGGGAAAAGAAAAAAAAAAAAAAAGGAAGGATCAGAGGCAGAACAGAACAGCCAGATTTGATCCTGCCTCTATAACTTAGGGCAAGACCCTCTAAGCCTCCACTTTCTCAGCTATTGAATGGATTTGATAAGCCATGTGCTGCCCTTCTCAAGGGACTTTGTGAAGATAAGATAAAATAATGGATGGGAATGCACTTTCAATAAAGCACTGACACACATAAAGCTTCATTCTTATGTACAAAAACTTCACAAAAAGGAATGCGTTGTATGTATGTGGGGACAGGAGGTAGAAGGAAACTTGCACTTTTTTCTCAATTATGCTGTGAACCTGAAGCTGCTCTAAAAAATAGGTTTATTAATTTTCTAAAAATGGAATGTGGATTTCTCTGACAACATATGTCAGGCAGTGCAGAAGTGAGAGCAAAGAAAGTAGGCTGAGTCAGAGTAGTTTCTACAGGTGGGCTCCCCACCTCTCCGCCGGTTAGGGCAGCAGCAAGTCAGGGACCCACCGCGTGGCTCTGGAAGTCCAGCTTGTTGCAAGCAGAGTCTGAATCTCTGATTCTTAATAACAAGAGACCTTGCAAACCTACCTCCATGAGGGTCTCATCCATTTCATCAAAAGGTTTCCCATCTTTGCGATTGTAAAATGTAGCCACCCCAACAATTTCTTCCTTCTTGTTCACAATTGGCATAGAAAGGACATTTTTAATCATCCATCCAGATTCATCCAGAGGCTCTTTCTACAAGAGAAGAACTGGAGTAGTTTTCCTCTGGTACCAGACTAGAGGTAGCTGTGATGGACTTTATGCTGTGTCATGACCCTGACTGGAGGAAGGGGTGGCAAGAGGATAGACGTGTTGGATTTTGCATGGGTTTAGTCACCAAACACCCTGAGCAGAGAGCCCATCTGGTCGGAGCTCCTTGAACCAGATAGTATATTGTTTTCATCCCTCAGATGTCAAGGCCATTATGCACCAGGCAGCTGGGGATATAATGATGTGCATGAACAGTCTGGAGACCTAGTGTTCCCCTTTCAGATATAAGTGTTGACGGGCTTCGAAGGGGCCATGTTGGGGATTCTTATAACTTTGAATTAATCACGTAGATATAATCTGCACCTTTGTCCCTCGATTGGACTTTCTGTGTTACTTTGGCATGTCATTTTATCTCTGTGGGCCTCAATATTCTCATCTGTAGATGGGGGCAGGAGTAAGAGTATGGCATCATAGAACAGATGGGAAAATAGAGGCGAATTTCTTGATCAATCATAAGATGCCCTTTGTCACTTCCCACCTGTCATTTATAAAATGGGGATAATTGGACAAGATAATCTCTAGACTCTTTTCCCACTGATTCATCACATCTTACAATGTACAAAGAACTAAGCTAAAAGCTGGGGAAAACATGGCAAATAAGGCACAGATGTTGTCCTCAGGTTGCCCATAATCCGGAAGGTAAATGAGCAATTATACCACATGTGGGAAGTTCCTTATGGTACTGTGGGAGCCAGAGGAGAGAAAAAAGTCAAGAAAGTCTTCCTGGAGTCAGAGTCTTCCAGTATGAAAGTTCCAAGATTCTTAAGTTGGGGAGATGATAATTGTTATTATTTAAGTAACACTGGAACCCAGAACCTGGTGAGAGAGTGTCTCCAGAGGAATATAGAATATCACCCAACAAGCACAAGACTTCTGGTCAGGAAACGAGCTCAAGACCTGCATTCCCCCAACTCTCTACCTAGTCTTCAGGGAATCCTATCCCTCTGCAAGTCATGACATGGGGACAGATTTTATTGAAAGTGAAATGGTAAAACATTACAGATTTTTAAGCAGGGAAGTTACTCGATACAACCTATGTGTTAACAAAACTACTCAGCCTACTTCATGGAGGATGAGTGGGAGAGGAAATAAAAACAAGATGAGATTTGATTTACTAATGTGGATAAATTGTAATTCATCGGATGACTTGGGTAAAAACCAAGTTCTGTCATAGTTATAATCAGAGTAGCAACTCTTGGCAACAGCTTTGGCTTGTTACACTGATATGGTGAAAATCATGACACAGACATATAATTTTAACTTTGGAAGTATGTTTTCTCTGAGCAATTTCATAATGTTCTTTAAAGAGTAGAAAAATAATTCACTAATTTTTCCAGCAGTTGATTTTATTCCCTTCTTAATTATTTCCTGATTGCTAATAATCTATTTTTCTTATGCCTAGCATGCAAAACTCAACAAATATTAACAGAATACCTAGAGCTGACGATGTCAAGAAAGATAAAACCCAACCCTCAACCAAAAGAAGATAATATTTTGCTGAAAGGAGGAGTTTAAAAGACAAGGATTGATCATAAAAGATGAAGTAAAGGGAAATACAGTAAGAAAGAGAAACTCCTTGGTTTGGCCTGTCAGGCCCTGTGTGATCTGGCCTCTGTCTGCCTCTCTAGAATCTCCCCCTGCCACTCTCCTCCTTAGTCTCTCACACAGATTCATTGACCTACTTTAGTTACTCCCATCAAGCCCTCTCTTTCTTGAAATCTTTCCTTTCTTTACTGCCAAACGTAATTTCTCAGGGACGTGTTCCTTGATTCTTCCCAGATTAAGTCAGGCCCACCCTGAGAGATTCCCTCTTCTATCCCTTGGCTTTTCTCCTGACCAGCGCCCCACGTGCCTCTCCCCCATGTGATCATGAGCTCCATGGAGACAAAGACTACACCTGTCTAGTCCACCATTGTAACCAGTGTAGTGTTGTGCTTATGCCTGGTGTGGAGGATGCCCTCCATAAACATTCGTGAAAAAGACAAAACAAACAAAATCAAATGGAATACTAAAAAATATTCCATGAAAATCCCAAGGAGACAGAAACGATATTCAGCCAGGTAAAGCACATTAAAACTTTATCAAAATTTCCTAGCAGTTGAGGTTGTCACTGAGGGGCGGAGGGGATTTGGGCAGGCCATGACAGTTGGGCAGAGAACAACATGAGGAAAGGTCTTGAGGCCAGAAAGCAAAGGATGTGAATTCCAAACGAGACCTTGGAATTCATCAAATTAACTAACTCTCTCCCCACTTCCATGCGCACAGAACTTCTCTTTCTACTCATGTTTTTATTTTGTTGAGTCTGCTTCTCAATAAAGTAGATGGATTCTAATGTATTCTAATGCTCTTTGGTGGGGGGGATATCATATGACTAAGAGAGAAAATTTAGAATGACTTACCTGGAATTCAAAAAAGTCCTCTGCAGGCGCATTCATGATGTTGCAAATCTGAAAACCGTGAAGAAGAATAATGGAGCTGTAATTAGACTTGTAGAGTACCTGGTGAAGCATTGCATGTTATTTCAGAAACACTGTGTCCTTTCCCAAGGCATTCACATTCTTTTCATTAGGTAGACATGCTCGAGATGATTTTGAATTATTAACTGAGACTACTGTACAGAAAAACTACCTTATAAATTACTTCTTACCATTTGCTTAACTCCTGAGTCACTTTCAAGCTTTGAAAAAGTTAAGGCTATAATTCGTTATTATTAATAGTTGTACAGTGTCTTGTCTTGTTGTCCTCCTCTTGTTGCATATTTGGGTTGTGTCCTGTTTTTCCTTTTTATTAATATAAATAATGCTACTCTAAACATCTTTGAATCAATTGCATTTGGTTCTGTTTTGAAAGGGATTATTCCTTGGGGTATAAACCCCAAAGCAGAATAAGAAATAAAAAGTATTGTAGCTCTGGTTGTATATTGCCAGATTCCTCTTCTGAACATTGGACCACTTTACCCTACCATGCATATAGCACTTACCTGATTCCTGAAGAACCATGTCCACGGAGACAGTCGTGGAGTGTGTGTACTGCTCAAGGGCATATGGCTGAGGAGATGACTGAGATTTGAAATTCAGCCTGTTCTTGACTTGCAGAGCCATGCCCCAAAACTCTCTTGTCATACATGAAGAAGGGATGGCTTTTCTAGTTCTCAAAAAGGCCCCATATGGGCTTATAGTGACCCTGCCTGTCCCAATGGACCTGATCATCTTGTGGTCTCAGAAGGTGAGCTGTCGTCCTTGCTCCTTTATGAAGACAGTTCACCCACTTCACCAACCTCCTAGCCTCTCTTTGGAATAGTTCCATTAGTTGCCATCATTCTCTCCTAATCTGTGACCTCTCCGAGGGCTATTTCCCCTCAGCCCGTGAGCATGCTTGAGTCTCTCTCATCTTTGACCATGAATTCCTCTTGACTCAACATGGTTTCCATTGTAACAACCCAAGCTTTCTCCTCTTTTCTCTGACATTCTCTACCTTCTCATTATCCATCCATAACTCAGCAGACCGCACACTGGTTTCTGTCTCCACCTCACCACTAAATCTGCTCTCATCAGTCTCACCAATGACCTCCTAATTACAAAGCCCCATGGGGTTTAGTTCTTATCACATAGACCACTTTTGTTGCATTTGGTTGTCTCTCTTCTTGTTGAAACCTATTACTTCCTTAGTTTCCATGACACTGCCCTCTCTTGGGTCTCCAGATTCCTCTGAACCTTCCTTCTGTTTCTGTGCCTGGGGAATGACATAGAGGTAACTAGGCTCAAACATAGAGGTGATGTGCAGCTAACAGACATGACCCTTCTCTCTGGAATAGGGTGTGCTGACCCTGAGTGGGTGAGGCATTGTGGGAGATAGAGCATTTGAGCTCTGCTGTACATGGTACGGCTGGAAATGTAGTAGAGATGAGGGGTTGGGAATGGCAGCTAAGTCTCTGGTATGAGAGGGTGGGACTTAGTCCATGGTGAGCCTGGAAGACTAGTCATGACTTTGTCCCTGACATATTTATAAGTATCTTTATTTGTCAATGAGACTATGCACCTTTCCATCTAAAGATTATTTCTGTGTACGACATCTTTTCTCAAATGTCAATTCTCTATTCTTTTCCTTGAATGAACCAACTGTGAAGTGAATTGAGAAATGAGAGAATCAGGCTCTTAGAGATCCACATTTCCCATTATTTTTTCCACTCTCTTGATCTGAAATCCTTTCACTCTTCTACCTGACTCGATTCTCCCCTTTCAAGGCTGTATTACTTACCAGGCCATTTTGTGCAACATAAGTGGGGAGACCACTTGCTAAAGCCCAGTGGTCAGGAGGTGGATTCCTGTAGAGACCAAAGACAAATGGTAACTTTTGCTGTAAGGACAGTTGGACTAAAAACTTGAATCTGGGTCTTTGCCATCTCTGTACCCTCTGGTGGCTCCCAACACCCACTTATATTCACAATACTTGAACGAGCCTCAAATCTTGACTAAGCATCTGAATGTCCAAATTTAGACACTGAGACAATATGATAACTACATTTTATTGACTGCACACTGAGTTTGACTATCCAAGAAAAGAGACAGCATTCATTCAACAGATTGTTATTGGCTGCTGAGCAAAAACAGATACCATCATTTTCCTCCATTAATACTTATATAGAGTCAGCTTAATACCAGAGAGAGTGTGGGGAAACTCATCTATGGTGAGCTCTTATCACCTACTAAGCACTAAATTGGGTACTTTACATGCTTATTTATTTTTCACAGCAATATTACAATTTTTGGAATTATCTTTTACTTGTTTATTATGAGGGAAAATATACATGTAGAAAAATGCATTAAAATCTTTACCAATCGTTTGAAAATGAACATCTGTGAAATCACACTCACATCAAGAACAACCTTGTCTGTACCTTAAAGACCCCTGACCTGCCCCTCCTAATGGCAGCCTCTCTCTATCCCCAAAGGTAACCATTGTTCTGACGTTATAAATGATATTCTTGCTTTTCTGTAGTTTTACCACCTAAGTAGGCTTTCTGGTACCCTATAGTTTAATTTTGCCTGTTTTTCAACTTCATTTGGATGGAATCATATAATATGTATATTTATTTGGCTTCTTTTTCATGTTGGTGTAATTCTTTCTTTTTATTGACTTCGAGTTTTCCCTCATATGACTGTTCAGCACAATTTATCCTCTCAACTATTGGTGGACATTTCCCCTTAGTTTGAGGCTCATATAAACAGAGAGGCTATGACCAGTCTGGTGTAAATGTGCACTCAATTCTACATGGTATATACTGAAGAGCAGAAATGCTGGGTCATAAGATATGCATATCTTCAACTTTACTAGATAAGGGTGAACTCTTTTCTAAGGAGGTTGTGCCAATTTTTACTCCCATAAGTGGTATATTAGGGTCTCCTTTGCTCCATGTCTCTGTCAATACTTAGTATTTCTGACATTTAAAAAAATTATTTTTAGAAGATTAAGAAAGTTCTCATCTATGAAGACAATTATGTCATGTTTCTCTTAACATGGCAAATTATATTGAATGATTTTTTAAAATGTTAAACCAATCCTGCATTCCTGGAATAAACCTAATTGGGTCATGATGTATAATCCTTTTTAGTTATTATTTGATAAAATTTTATTTAGGATATTTGCATCTAAGTTCACAAGTGAGCCTGGTCTAAATTTTCCTTTTTCATACAGCCCTTGATAGGCTGTGATATCAATGTTATACTAGCCACTTTGTTTTTCTATTTTCTTGGATAATTTGTATGAAAATTGCATTATTTCATCTTTAAGTATTTAGTAGAACTCACTGCTGAAGGCCTCTGGGCCTGCAGTATATTTGTGGGAAGATTTTGGTTTATTTTATTGCTATAAGACTATTACAGTTTTCTATTTCTTCTTGATTTGTATTCAGTATGTTTTATTTTCCTAGCAATTAGCCCATTTCATTTAGATTTTTAAATTTTTAGCATAATATCCTCTTGTTATTTTTCAATGTCTTTGTTATTGTAATTTATCCCCCCTTTTCATTCCCGATACAGCTGATTTGATTTTTCTATTTTTCTTGCTCAGTCTTGCCCAGAAATTTGTCAATTTTATTGCTCTGTTCGAGGAACGAGATTTGCTCATCATTCACCTTTTTCTACTTTGCTAATTTCTGGGCCAATCTTTATTTTCTTTGGATTTATTTTGTTCATCTGTTATTAATTTATTGAGACAATGTAATGAATAGCTTCTGTCTGCCCCTCCAGATCCACTCTCCAACCTGCTCCTTCCTGTCCACTGAGGCCCATCTGTACGGACTACATCAACAGGGCTCCTAGCCTTCTGACTTATGCCTGATTTTGGCCCAATGGGGAGACATGGCCAAAGACTAGAGGAAGGCAGAGCAGCGGGTTGGGTTATTTATTTCCTTGGGTTTCCCCCGGCAAGGTTGCTTTGGGTTCACTATGTTCTTTGACTGAAGAGCAATGCTCCTCTCAAGGTGTCCTGCTCTACGTGACTCTGTCTCCTTCCAGGTTATAGAAACTTCCTTTGGGCCCAGGAGTGTTTATAACACCACCACTACTAGCACATTCTCTTGTGGTTTCTTTCACTCCTCCCACATCTCCAAAATTCGTTCCTTTGTAATAAACCCTCCTTGAAATATCCTAATTTGAATATAACACTTATTTTCTGTTGGGACTCTGACTGATATAGACAGGTACATAGTTCATTACTTTCTAAGCTTTTATTCTTTTCTAATATGTATATAAATACACATAATACACATATTATTACAAATATATATGTATTATTAAAATATAAATATATTTATTGTATTTATTTATATTATTATAAATATATAAATATACATATACACACATAAGGCTATAAATTTCACCTTAAGTACAATTTTACTTCATCTCATAGGTTTCGATATATAGTGTCTCCATTATTTTTCAGTTCAGAAATTATTCTAATTTCCATTGATTTATTCTTTTACCCATGGGTTATTTATGGATATTTTTTTTTTCAGAAAAATATTTCCTAGTTTTCTAGTTGTTTATTAGGATTTTTCTAATTAGTTTTTCTTATAGTTTCTAGCATATTTTCTTTGCAGTCAGAGGACATTCTCTGTATAATTTCAATCTTTTGAAATGTACTGCAATTTGCTTTTATGGCCCATTATATCAACAACTAATGTAATGTAAATACATGGTCCCATGTGTGCTTGAAAAATGAAATATTTTATAGTTTAGGAGGTAGGATGCTGTGTTATATTTATATATACATACATACATATATGTATGCATATATGTGTGTGTGTGTGTGTGTGTGTGTGTGTGTGTATCCATTACATTAAGTTTGTTAATTGTGTTATTCAAATAGTCTATATTCTGTTTTTTTTGTTTGTTTGTTTTAGTCTGCTCTTCATATCAATTAGCAAACATAGATTTATCTATATCTTCTTATATTTCTATCAGCTTTTGCTTTTATTTTTGAGGCTATGTTATTAAGTGTATACAAATTTATAATTGTAACATCTCCCTGTAATAGCAAGACAAATTGACACCTTTACTATCAAGAAGTGACTATCTTTATCTTGACTAATGCTCTTTGACATGTCTATTTTTATCTGATACTAACATAGTTACTTCAGTTTTCTTTCGATTAGCATTTTCATGGTAAATCTTTTTTCATTCTTTTACTGTTGACCTCTCTGTATTCTTATCTTGTAGATAGATTTCTTGTAAACAGGATATACAGTATTTCTTCATATCTAGGAACTCTAGGAGTTCTTTGACAAACTATTTTTCATATGAAACAGAGAAAGATCAAAGGTAGCCCATTAATCTGTAATGCAATGTTCTTTGAACTTGTAATTGTTACTTTATTAATACCATTAGAGCTCAGAATTTAGATACAGATTTTTATCAAATTTTTACTTTTTTCCTGTCTTTTTGTGCCATTCAAAGCAACTTTTGGTTTCAGGGCTGCATCATAATATAATCTCTTTAAGTTACTTTATATGACAATTAAATTCAATGTGGTTACAACTAACAACACATATAACTCACCTGAAGACATAGCTATATAAATGGTTATGACCAAGTGCATGCATAGGTAGACAATAACAACTATATCTGACTAATGTCTGGCTGACAACAATTGTACAATGTCATTGATTCTATTTCAGAAATGCAAAAAGTAGAAAACTGTATCTCAGAGTCAATGAAATATGAGAGATTAATTACTTATTCAGTATGGCAATCTTTGTCATTTAATTGGAATGTTCAGTTGTTTTACATTTATTTGGATTTAAATATCATCTAATGTTCACTTTGTACTTTTCCCATATGCTTTCTGTCCTTCCTAAATTTTTATTTTGCCTTCTTTTGGTTTGATAAAGCATGCATTTATTATTCATTTTTTTCTCTTTTAATTCAGATGGCATATACTGTGGCAGTCAATATTTACAAATATTCTGACTCTCATTTCCTTTGGGCACATGGTAGGGTGACATTCCCTGTCCACTTGAAGTTAAATATGGCCATCTGACTTACGGGATTACTTTGATGTCTTCTTTGCCATGCAGGATGTAGTCAATGACTTTGTAAAAGTTGATTTCCTAGGCAAAAGAGAGAGAAATATGCACCTTCAGAATCTGAGACAAAACTTTAGAAGGAGTGTGTCTATGACACAGGCCTTGTTCTTTACTGTGTGCCCTGGGGTTTTCCA
Organism: Eidolon dupreanum; assembly: GCA_028627145.1. NCBI lineage: Eukaryota > Metazoa > Chordata > Mammalia > Chiroptera > Pteropodidae > Eidolon > Eidolon dupreanum. Next base: position 17,819,138 of record CM053515.1, on the reverse strand, counting down.
GAAGTACCAGCCTGAATTTCTAAGGTCGTGTCCCAGCTGCCTCTGAAGATCATTTAGTTTTCAACTAACTCTCAGGATTTTTTGTGCTCCTTAGACCCAGCCTACAGTGGCCAAGCAGGGGCTGGGATCCGGGACAGGAAAGAGGGATAGGAAGTGTTCCAAGGGTATCTGGAGTTTGAGTACAAGAAGAAAGGGAGAAAACAGTTGTTCTAGTTTAGGGAGAAAAGGAGGTAGAAAGAAGGTTCTTGTCCCATTCATAATCAGTCAACCCAGCCATTCTCCATGTAGGGCTCAGCTCCATGGTCACAGTGCCCTCTTTCATTCATTCCTACCACTCAACTGCCGTTTTTGCTATGTCAGCTCTTCCAGACTTGTCTTCTCAATTGTGCCTCATGCCTCCTAACTCATTTTCCAACTCTTTCATTCCTCCCACCTCCTTGCACCATTAAAGCTCTCACTCTCTTAGAATAAATCTGTTCAATGACATAACTTCCTAACTGGTAGGTGGCTCTTTTCCCTTAGTTCTCCATGGAAAATTCCATCATCTTATTTGATCATTTGAACTCTCAGGTGTGACAGGCAAGTTAGCAACCATTAAAAAATGGGAAAAATGAGACCCAGAGAGAGGAAAGGACTCATTTACAGTAAGAGAGTGAGCCAGGATCAGAACCTTGACTTTTATGTTCAGTGCTCATTTTACTATGTCACTTAAGGTTAATAGCTTAAAGCAGTGTTTTGCTCTCTGCATCACTCTAACCTAGAACAGAACTATTTAAAGTGTGGTCCCTGGACTGATACCTATCTGCAAACTATTTGTGGCCATTCCTTGATGAGATAAAAACAGACATTGAGAGTTGGCATGTAGAAGCTTTTATAGCAGTTTGACTAAGTTAGATCTGTTGAAACTAATAAAAAAAATGGGAAGACTTATATTTTGTATGTTTTTTTAATTTTTTTATTTTTCATTTTAAAAATTACCAGTCCAAATGGATTAGAAATTAAAAAAAAAAAAAAAAACTGTTCCTTTACTACAGATGTTCTGAGAATGCTCTAGAGATTTAAATGTAGACACCTGGGCCCCACTCTGCCTTCTGACTCAGCACCTCCACAAAGAAAATTCCTGATCCAATCAAGGTTGTCTGAAGGTCCATTTGGTTGACAGGAGATCATGACTTTCTTCAGGCCTGTGCGAGAGAGGCCCTTGTCCTCAACAACCAGCATTGGCAGCAGCTACGGTGACTGAACCCTTCCAAGAAGTACGCTCTAGTTTAATAGGAGACAGAAGCTAGAGCTATTCTAAAGACGTCAGCGGGCCCAGAGTAGATATGAGCTCCCTCGAATAGGAAGCATCGAAGTGGAGACTAGATGAACCCACCACGTGATAAAATGGAGCTGAGACGAGATCTAGCATGAAGACTCATGCTCTACTCTTGGTTTTACCATGTGTACTCTCTGGGCCTCAGTTCCCTCAGCTGCAAAATCAGTGGTGTTTATTGATGCTGTTAAGCAGTAGAACTCCTTCCCCAAACAAAGCATTTGATCTAATCATATAAAGTGGATGAAAGTAGAACTACCCTAATGGCAGCAGAGTTGGGTACATAGAGACCCTCATCTCTATTCTTTCATTCCGTTTTCTGTCTTCCTTCTCCACCATTAACCTCTGGCCAAGGCAGCCATCATGGAAGTCTAGGGTTCTAAGACAATCAGAGATGTTTAAAAATTGGACTGGATAATCTCTAAAGCCCCTCCCAGCTATAATTCTGAGATTGTAGTTGGTTGGGAATATCCCTCAAAGATTAAAATGCACATATTCTTTGACCAGTAATTCCACATTATAGTGATGGATCCTATAGATATACTCCCAAATATAGGTAAAAGTGTCATTTGCCCCATCCGGGGGTCTCAGCCAGACTGCTTTAAAAAGCCTGGAGACAATGTAATGGCCATCGTTAGGAGAGTAGTTAAACAAATTGAGTGACTGCATGCAGTGGATATTCTGTATGTCTCTGGAATGATGAAGCTGTATCTGTGCTGATAGGGAAGATGTCAAAACACAGGCAGGTGGGAAAAGTAAGACACAAAATCAAATCATCACATTTGTTGACGGTGAGGGTAGTCGAATACATCTACATATCCAAGAATATCTGGATATCCACAGACTGCTAACCTGCCTCAGGAGGCTGGATTTCTGTGTTGTTCCCTTCTGTACAGTGTGAGCTTTTCACTGTGCTCATGCATTACTTTTTCAATAAATATAAACAAATTGTGCTAAAAACACTTTTTAGAAGGGAAGTTGTAACCCGTAGGCAGTTCTAGAAATCAGAGACCAAACTATCTGCTGGGGCTTCAGAAGAGCTAAGTTCCCACCTTGGGAGGAGGAGGAGGCTGACTTCTATGACTTTCTAGACCTTCTTCGGGTCTTTGTTAGGGCCTTCTGTCTTTGGGCAAGGGATGCTGACTGCAGCCCCAGGCAAGCTGCCGGCTCTGTGGGCCCTGCAGGCTGCCCTGTCCAGAGGTAGTCATGAGACTCTTTTAGAAAGGTTAGAAATGAACATGTTTTTTTGAAACCCACAGGAGAATCAATTTGCTTTCACAGAAAGCACAAAAAGGTCAGTGTGCTTTAGGTAAATAGGGCTATTTTTCATATACTGTAGCTCAGTCAAGTTGCCATCAAGGCCATATTAATGTAGGAATTCACCAGCCTTTGGAAAGTCAAAACTGAGCCACCAAAGGGCACTTTTGTTACCTCCTACCTGAGCAGCTAAGGCTGTATGTAACACAAGGGTCTTTGAAAGAGCCACAAATACAGCCCTAGCCAAATCACCGTGCATGGAAATATACTAGTTTTAAAATAAGCGTTATTTTTTTTTTCACCAAAAAGCCTAATTTGCCTGTATAACTTTTTAATAATTAAAATACACACGTAAAATATTTTATTTTTTAAAGGAAATGAAGTGAGGTGTAGCTGCTATTGTGGAGCTTTAAACCCAAGATTTGGAGAGGTTAATTGGTCAAAATCTAGACAAAAGCTGTATTTCTAATGTGAATGTGGCAGATAAAGTGTGAGAGTGATGTTAGAAGGCAAAGGGAATGTTGAAAAACATGATTATAATCAGCTACCAGAAAAGAAAGCATCCAGGGTTTGAATTTGTGCAGATGATTTGACCCCTCCAGACCTCAATGTTCTCAACTATCAGATGAGGGGAAATGAAGATACCTCCTTCACAAACAGAAGAAGAAGAGTGAATGACATAATCCAGATAAAGATCCCGGCAGAGAGTGTGATTCAACCCACGTAGCCATGAGACTGGAGTGCCTACTGTGTATCAGGATGTAATTTCCTTTAGTTCCCAGGGCACTACTAGGTCAGCTTGATTACCCAGGCATTACAGATGAGGAAGGTGAGGCTTAGAGAGGTTCCCCAAGGCCACATACCTGGCTGGTAGAGCAGGGATGTGAACTCAGGCTTTCTTCCTCCAAGCCCATGTTCCTTCCAGAAGATCCACTTTTGGCTAATCCTGTCATGCTGTGTCTGGCCCAAGCTCAGGCCTATGTGTGTTTTCCTCACTAGCTGTGTCCTAAACATGGAACTGACTTTGGAGATGAGTTCAGTCACAGTGCCTCATAGATGGGAAAGTCAAAGACCCAAGGGGTTATTTGACCAAGTTCATCCTATAAGTTAAAAACCAACCAAAACCAAAGTCCTTTGCCTTCCGTCCTTTTCTGTCACAATGTAATGCCTCATAATCTTGCAAGGACTGACTGAGCTCTTACCACCTGACGGGGAGAAGGGTTTGGGAAAGAAAAGTCTTAACCATGAGTGTGTTAGTCACCTCAGTAAACCAAAACTTCTTGAATTGCTCAAATGATGGACAGCTTTTCCTGGCCTGGGACTCAGTGAGAAAAGGTCCTGTTCAGTTCAATCTTAAAGACTGGGGTGCTTGAAGGTGAAGAAACAGATTAGTTAGAGCCCAACATTTCTCTGGCCGTCCTGGAGTTGGAGGTGACCTCTAACCTCAGGGCTCAACTCAGAGAGCTAAATATCAAAGCTGCTAAGGAAACTGAAGTTAATTGAAGTTGGTGGTGTCTGAAAGCTATGGTGATCTCTATTCTAGTTCTTCCCCTTATAAATTTCGAGAAGATACATGTTCAGCTCATATGGTAATTGGAGAAAAAACTCAGTGGTAACATGTCGGCACTGTCAACATAAAAAGCTGTACTTCAAAAGGAAAGGTGTCCCCTGATCGTTTTTGACAGTGGCTCATGATACACTCCTTGAAGATTCAGTCTTTGCAAATGCAATCACAAAATTGTGTGGGTAAAAGAGTAGTTTGAAACTGGACAACAGCAGGTTTTATAGATCACTTTGGATAAAGCACAACAGACTACATACATTCCAAAGTTAAAATATTTTGAGGTGTGTATATGAAGCTCATGAGCAAGAATTTGAATTAAGACTAAATAAAGTCCATCATACACACACACACACACACACACACACACACACACAGCTCTTTATTTGGAGTAGGGTTAAGGTGGGCTGGGTAGGATCAGGTCTCCTAGCAGAAATTTCAGATAGGCTAAAAGAGCTTGTGGGGAAGAGCACTGGGCCAAAACTCAATTCAAGGGATGACTGTTGCTTACTTATCCTGTCTGGCCTCAGCTAAGATCATTCAGTCATTCTATGAGTGCTATAGGCCATTTGAGTGCTAAGTCTGTTTACCCTGCATCATCATCATATCCCCATCTATATCATTTCAGCTTCTCTAAAGTGTTTGTGCTTCACCTTTAAAATGAAGCAATGATATGAGACAAGAGATAACAAACTCAAGTGCCTATAGGCCCAATAGAAACATAAACAAAAGCAGGGGCCAAGTATACACAAGAGGGAGTGATGGGAACTGTGGCAAACTAGAGAGCTCAGGCACAGTCCAAAGAGACAGCTGATACTCAGCTCCAATTGAATTAACCCTGCGGGATTGTGGGTCCAATTTTGACAGATTTTCTACCTTTTTAAAAGAAACTGAGAATATAGATATTTATGGGAAATATCTTGATTTTTAATTGCTAAGCTACCAATTTAAAAAATTTTTAATTAAAAAGATAGATTTTTAAATGTATGCAGCCAATAAGTTTATCTATTGGCTCGAATTGACCTTCTGGCTACCAATTTATATACTCTCAATTAGATATTAAGGATATTTCTAGGTCTAATTGTCTATAATTCTGAACTACTGAGTGAATTCTTCAGCTATTTTTCTCTTCTGTGGAATGAGAATATTGATTCCTTCTTGGTCAACCACACCAGGTTACTGTGAAACTCTGGCAAGATATTAAAAAAGGAACTTGCAAATTACAAGGCTTGACAATTTTAAGGAATTACCATAACTTCAAAGGAGAAAATCCAACCCAGAGAAGATAAATATTCAAGTGATGAAGAAACATGAGCAGGGTCTACAGTGCCTGACATTTTCATTTCATTCAACATTTGATCATACTGAATCTGCCAGAGAGAGAGACCTACCCTTCCATCTGGAGTCCTGGGACCAGTGTAAGGTGGAGCCTCACCCATCAGGACTGGCCAAACGTCAAAAAATTCCTAGGAACGAGAAAAACAATAATTACATGTCGTGAAAATACATGATTGAAGGTTTAAATAAAGCAATGTTCCTTGCAGTATCATTTATAATAGTAAAAAATTAGAAACAACCTAAGTGTCTAATAAGAGGGGACTTACTAAATCAATTATGGTACACCTAATAATGATGTTATAGATGTTTATGTATTGATTAAAAAGGTGTCCATGATACACTGATGAGTAAAAAATGTGAGGTGACAAAAAATTATAGATCACGTAATCTCAATGTTTAACTATACATAGAAAATGCTCTCGAAAATTCTCAATAAATCACTAACAACTGATTTTCTCTGGGTGATTAGAATAAGACTATAATTTATTTAGCAATGTTTTCATAGTGAACTTTATTGCTTTCATAATCAGGAAAAAAATATTTTTCCCAGATAAGAAAGAAAAAACAATAGTCTCAAATGTGGACAGATAAACTCATATCTGAGATCCAAGAAGAAAGGATGACGCCTAAGACAACTGGCAAAGACATGGGCAGAGGGTAAAGGGCCAGTGAGGGCGTTGTACTGTCGTGCAGGCCCAGGAGAAGAAACTGACTGAGACGGCGCGTGGACATTTCCCCTGCTACTTCTCCATTGGTTCTACTGCTTGCAGAGCTGCACAGCTTGTGGTAGGTGGAGCCTGGGCCTGTAGAGGAGGCCCCTGTCCTCCAGGGCCTGCTCTGTTCATTCGTCTGTTGGTGTTTGGGGACAGTGATCAATTAGCACTGGGTTATAGTGGGTAGGATGCCAATCTTTCCTGTTTTTGGTCTCTCTCTTGTTTGAATATGTTTGCCAATTCAGATTTTTCTTGACTACTGACAAAAGGAAGAAATTCTGAGTGAAAATGTGAACTCAGGGCTTACCTGAGCCACACTAGATATACTGAGATGGCACAGTCTGTGCCTTGGGGGAACTTACTGTCTCACGGAGGAGACAGTCGAGTACTCGAGTAACTATAGTAAGGGAGATGGGGTAAGAACCAAAACAGAAATGGAAGAACACGAATGTTAGAGTAGCCCAGGAGAAAGGAAAGTACTTGGTGCTGACACCATCTATGTCAAACACTGAGTGTCTCTGAAGATTGATTGTTCTAGAAAGAAACAGAAGTTGTCAGCAAGGGGTGGGGAGGGGGAGGGAGGTGGGGCATTTTATGCCTGCCTTCCTCTCTCTCTCTTTCTTTCTCATTTTTCTTCTTTCTTTGATTTTTTAACAGCTTAACTGAGATATAATTCACATGCCATACAATTCACCAAGTTCAAGTGTATAATTCAGTGGCTTTTATTGATTTCTTTCATAATGTCAGTAGCTCAGGTAAGAGCTTAGCTACCTGGTGCGGGGGGAGGGGATATAAGTTTTTAGAGTGATTGTAGGTAGCCCAGCTTGCCTCTAATTGCCAGGTTGTTCCATCTTTTTCGGATAACTAAATAAGAATATTTTTGCTGAAATGTGACTTTCCCTTTCAAGAGAGAGAATTCAAAAGAAACAGAGGGCGGAAATTTGCAGCATAGAGCTGCCTGCACCTGGGGGCAGATCATTTCAGGTACAAACTGAGCTCCTTAAAAAGGAGTTTTTTGAATTCAACTACTCAGAAATTCTTTTGGTTTAAAAAAAAAAAACATTCATTTGTATGGATTCATTCATATGCTACTTTCTGAATTAGTATGAAAGGGCTTATTGCTGGACTTAGCAATATGTGGCAAAATATTTTAAGAGTATGCAAAAATCAAATGGATGACTGTACTAGAACCAGAGGCTTCCTAAAGTCAGTATATGGCTGAACTGTACCAGAATCACTTAGGGAGCTACTTTAAAGGCAAAAATGAGAACAGACCCATGAGCATATGGAATTCTGGTGTATGATAAAATGGCATATCCAAATTGTGGCATTTCAAAACAGTGGAGCAAGTGTAGACTACCGTTCCACTGAGAAAATATGGGGTGGGGGGACAAACTTATCCCTACCTCACATCATACTCATACGTTATTTCAAGATGGATGAAAGATCAATATAGAGTAATCAAAACAATAAAACACTATAGGAGAACACATCATAATATTTTATATTCTCTTTATAATATTGAGGATAGAGAAGTCTTTGTTAAACAAATCCAAAATTCAGAAGCCATAAAAGAAAATTTAAGTCTTCTGTATGATGAAACATGCCATAAACAAAATTAAAATATGATCCACAGGAAGGGAAAATATGGTTTCAGTCTTGTGACAGATATACAACCTCTAGCATATATAAAGTTCTCTTATATTTTAATAAGAAATAGACAATTCAATTTTAAAAGTGGAAAAATGATATGTCAGGGTTAATACATGAAGAAAGAAAAATTAAATTACAAACAAACAAAATATATTTACCCTCACTGGTAATCAGTGAGAAAACAATCAGAAATAAAAAGCAATAACAATTTTTGCTCATTCAGATAGGAAAAATAAAAAGATGTATGACATTCAGAATTGGTAGGACCATGGGGAAATGGAACGCTCATGAAGTGTGAACACGAGTGTAAAATAGTACAGCCTTTAGAGAGAAAATTTGGGGAAAACAAAATAAAATTTTGTCCCAATAATCCCACTTCCATAGCTCTGTTATGTAGATATTCTCTGTTCAAGCGTGTAGAGATTTAACTCCATGATTGTTTGCTGCAGAATCATCTTTAATTGCAAGACTGCTTAAAAGTGATTTAAATGCCCAGCAATAGGATAAAGAATAAATTAATATGGCATATCCATACTATTCAAAAGCATAAGATAACTCCATGTGGGCTAAAGAACACAGGAAGATGATTTCTACTTCTGCTAATGGTGGCTCATTTGTTCCAAACCAATCCTCTGACTGAGAATAACTATAAAATCTGGACTGCATGTATATGTGTGTATATGTATAAGTATTTATTTGAAGGAGTCGTGGAGCTAGCAAGGCAGCAAGGACTTGATGAGTCGAGATCCCACAAAGTAGCAAAGCCTGGCTGTGTGACTCTAATATTAGATTAAAGTTTTCCTTTTGACCGCTTGCTAATACCAAAGATGATGTGGAACAGTTAAGAAACTAAACAAAGCTTTCAGCAGATTCATGGGCTAGAAGAACAAAGTTAGAATTTAGGGTCTGCCAAATAGGAATACTTTTGAAAACACTCCAGACTTTTGGCTGGGATCTCCCCGAAGTTTTATACCTTAGGTATAAAAGTGAACTAAAATAGACTAGCTCTTGCAAAGTGTTCCAACAAAAATAATAGATATATAAGATAAGAATTAACTAAAAAATCAAGAGGGAAGCAGATTACAGGAACGGAGTTATAGAAGGTATCTACAGATATTACAGAGTCATGCCCAGACTCTAAAATAACTGATTATGTCTAAGAAGTCAAATACAGAATAGAGAATTTTAGCAGAGAACTGGAAACTACAAAAAAAGAATGAAATGGAATTTCTAAAATTGAAAAATACATGAAATTAAGAACACAATAGATAGTTTTAACAGCCAGTTAGACAAAACTGAAGGATTGGTGATTAAAGAAAGATAGATAAGAAGAAATATTGAAACTGAAAAACAAAAATACAAAAGGATGCAAAGCACAGGCATGTAAGACACATAAAACATGTTGAAAAAGTCTAATATATAATAACAACAGACCTAGAGGTCTTTTTACTAGTGAATGATATCAAGAGATTTTATAAAGATAATGTAATTAAGACAGTATGATATTGCAGAAGAATAGATAAATATACTAATGGGAGAAATAGAGAGTCCAGAAACAGACCCCATAAATAAGGATACTTGATTGTTGATAGAGATATGATAGAGAAAGGTAGTCTTTTTAATAGAAGAACGAGGAAAAAAAAAAGTTTTTTTTCAATAAATAGTGCTGGGTCAATTGGATAGCCACATGGAAAAATTAATACACTATACACCTTAGGTATTCCAGGTAGACTGTAGAACTCCATGCAAAAGTTAAAACACTAAAGCTTTTAGAAGTTTACATAAGTGAATATTTATAGCAACTTAGGGTCAAACACCCATAACTCTAAAGGAAAAGATTGGTAAATTGGCCTACATTAGAACTCACAACTTATATTTATCAAAACATACTATTAAGAGAAAGAAAGCACAGAGTGGGACAAGATATTTGCAATGTGTATATTCAACAGGAGGACCCATGTCCATAATTTGTAAAGAATTCCCACTAATCAGTAAAATAAAAAAGGCAATAGAATTTTTTTTTAATGGAGAAAAGACTTGAACAGGCATTACACAAAAGAGGATATCCAAATGGCCGATAAACATGAAAAAATGTTCAACCTCATCAGTAATTAGGAGAATGCACGTTAATAACCAAAAAGATAACACTACATGTTCACAACAATTAATAAGACTGGTAATGCCAAGAACTGGTGAGGAATCCCTCCTACATTGCTGGCAGGAGGGTAAAATGGTACATTCATTTTGAAAATCAGATGGGCAATATTTATTAATACTGTTACCCAGAACTTCTAACTCTTGGAAAATGCCTAAAAGAAATGGATTCCACTGTGCACCAAAGGATATGTATTAGGGAATTCATAATAATAATATTCAGAATAGCCCAAACCTGAAAACTCAGATGTCCATCAACAGTATAAAAAATAAATTTTTGTAGGTTATTAATATAATGGAACATTCTGAGAGAATGAAAATGAATGAACTAATGTTATATGGAGCAACAAGGAGGGAGCTTACAACCAAAATGATCAAAAGAAGCTGGACACCAAAGAGCACGTATTTGTGTGATTCCATTCATACGGACGTCAAAGGTAGACAAAACTAACATGGCATTAAAGGTCTGATAGTTGTTAATTTCAGACAGGAGTGTGTGGAAGGTACTGCAAAAGGGTAAGAAAGGGGCTTGTGAGGGGTTAGAAATGTTCTATTTTTTTCATCTTATTGTTAGTTACATGAGGATGTGATAAATTATTAAACTATTCACCTGTAATTAGTGCTCTTCTCTGTGTATATGTTATATTTCAACATAAAGACTTACTAAACAGAATCCATGTATACTGACATGGAAAGATATTCACAAAGCATTAAGTATAAAAAGCAGATAATCAGGAAAGGTAGCCCAGCAATTTTTAAACAGTTCCTCAGAAGATTCTGATTCACTGTGACATTTGGGAGTCTCTGTGCTAGATCTAAAGTCTTTTCCAACCCCAGATCCTGTGATTCATGTATTTATTCAACCAAATATATGGAGGGTCTCCACTGGCCCGGGCACCACACTCAGCGTGACAAGGTGTATAAAATGAAACTGACAGGAATCCTTGACCTTGGGTCTTTAGGATAGGAAATCACAAATCTAGGAAACTTTGGAAATCTACTCCAAGGCAGAAAATGATTAGCCTCAGGAGCAGAGACAGAGAAAGAGCAATGGGAGTGTTGGTTTAGGAAAACCTAGCTAAAAAACAGAGCTAGAGACTTTCTCAGGCTCTGCCTCCCTAACCAATGCATTTGGGGCAAACCCAGTCCCTGAGCATTCTGATGGAACGGAACTAAGTATCTGCCTCCACTTCACTTGCCTGGGTCAACCTTGGGCTCTACAAACCATAGGAAGGGTTTTTGCCCACCTCTGAGTGCATTTTCTGAGAATTCCTGAAGTTGACAACTTCCTTCTTTCTGGACTTTCCCCCACAAAGAAACTTCTTTATTACTCAACTTCACCACCTCATCAAGCCTTCTCACATGTGCTTTCTTTTCCAGCTGACTAGGGAAGATACAGGTTGTATTCACCTTGCCCTATATCGTTTCTCTTTTAAAGTATAAAACTGAAAAACTTTTCACAACTATCCACATCCCCCCAGCCTCATTCCTGTGCAACTAAATGGGCAATATAAGCCTGGGCTCCTCTCAGCATGTATGTAACCTGCTCTTGGAGAGGTATGCTCCTTCCTCACCTTCTGCTTGGTCATGTCTAAGAGCCCCACAGAGTATCTGTCACAGTTGAGGAAGGCTCGGACTGTGTACAGGGCTTTGTGGAACTGTCTCTCGATGTCCGTAAGCTCTTCAAAGACTTTGCTCCCAGACCACAGCAGTATCTGAAAAAACACAAAAACATCGTCAAAGCTTTTGAGGCGCAAAGCAGAACTCACTAGCAAGAGAATAATAGCAACCCCCTTGTCTCATTTAATCCTCACAACAACCTTGAGATAGAGACAGGATAATTATTCCCATTTTTATAGATGGAGAAACTGAGTTTCAAGGAGGTGAAGTAACTGGCCAGCTTGCAACTCTTTCCATTTGTTTTATCTCATAGTTTGTTAAAGAGAATAATAATAACGAACACTGATTAAGTATTAGTGCTCTACACACCTTATTTCATTTACTATTGACAATAATCATTTAAGAGTGGAACCACAATTATCTCCATTTTTCAAATGGGGAGATTGAAGCTTGGAGAGGCTAAGTGATTTGCTCAGGGTCTTAGAGCTGATAAATGGCTTAACAGGAATTCAAATCCAAGGTGTCAGACTTGAAAACTTGTACAGTAATAACTCTGGAATATAACTTTACATATATTCACCACCTCATAACACTGGAGATGCTGCAAAGACACTTAATGCTGATTCCCAGGCTGCCTTTCCAGCCTGACCACTCCAATGCTTCAGTAAAGGCATGTGTCCAGTCCAGTCCCTTGAGCCATCCCCTTACCTGGCCACGCCGGGTCTCACAGTTGTGCAAGTAACTCAGGTGGAACACCTTCATGATTAGATTTGCAAAATTTAGGTACTTAAGAAGAATCTGAAAATCAAAGAGCATGAAGGGAAATAGATGAGAAGGAGAAACCCTTCCTGTGGCCACTTCTACCATCAGCAAATGTCTGAATATTTTTAAAGCTTCATCAGAAACAATTTGAGCAGATAAGATTATGGAATGCTGACTTGACTCATAAAATATTACATTATAAGAGTATAAAACTTACAAAATGTAGGATGTTGATAGGGGATATTAATGAAAAATAGTTACTATTTATTGTTTTCAGTCCCTGTGATGTCATTTATATATGTTATCTGATCACCACAATTACCCCAAGAGATGGAGACTGTAAAGTCATCCCCATTTTAAAACTATATTTTAAAGCTCAGGAATCAGACACCAAAATAGAGAAAGCCCCAAGTAATTATTTCTCATAGATAAGAAAACAGAGGTTCACAGAAATTAAGTAACTTATCCAAGTCAGCTAGATATTAGCAGAGCAGTACAATCATCCCTACATTCTTGGCTCCAAAGCCCAATATCTTAACCATTATTCTGTCCTGCCTCCCTCAGAGAGCATCAGACTTTCCCCTTGTCTTACAGGTGGGGAAACCGAGGCCAGGCCAAATAGCAAGGTTCAGAGGACTTCATGAGCTGGGAGAACGTGCTGCCATGGCCACTCCAGCCGTTTCTAAAACATTCTTACCTCTTCATCTCTCTTGGTGAAGTGGGGCTCACCCACTTTATTCACAGCCATGATTATGGCCACCACGTCCTTTCCATTCATTATGGGGGAAGCCAAGATGTTCTTGGTCTGGTACTCTGTGAGCGTGTCCACGAAGTCACAGAAGTGTTCATCCTGAAGCAAGGCAGAGATAACCATGCGTGAGCAAATGAAGAGCAAAGACAGTAAAACAACCCCAAACCCCAGGTGCCCATGGTAGGGAGTGGGGTGAAGTGGCTCCTTATTCTCTTGTTGACAAGAGAACGAAGACATTTTTATCAATGTCGCTTCAGCAGGAGCAAGGCAATCAGAGAAGATTTCTGCCCTGGAAGCGTCCAGGGTCCAGGTGAAGAAGAAAGTCTGAGATTCAGCCTACTACGGACTATGGAGCAGATGTGAGCAAATCACTGGGGGAGGGGGTCCTGGGAGTGGCGTACAGGAGTGTTGACTTTGCTGGGGGAGGAAGGTTTAAAAAAAGCTTTCTTGAGGTGTTAACAATTAAAACCAAAATAGAAACTTGAGTGAAGAAAAGTCCTTCATGAGTGTAATAATCACAATGGCTAGCAAACATTGTGCCTGGCGCTTTATTCATTTTAATTCTCTCAATAACCTATGAGATGGACACCATCAGTCGCCCATTTTCCAGAAAAGAAACTGAAATTCAAGGTTAAAGTTACTTGTTATTTGTATGTGTGTGACTCCAAAATCTGCCTCAGCTCTGCTGCCTTTTCAGGGAAGCCTGGCTGAGGTTAGACCTGGGTCAAGGCCATTGAACAAAAGAATATATTACTTTGAGCTTTTTTAACAATCCATTTCCAAGTCAGTCCAGTGGATATCTCCATTCCACAAAGATAATGGGAGCCTTACCATGAATCAGGTCTTATGCTAAACACTGGGGGTACAGGGGAGACTAAATTTCAGGCCAGCTCACAGATAATAATAGTAATACAGGACATTGTGGTTGGCTCAAAACTGTGAGAGTTCAAGAGAAGCACACACTCCCACACTCCACCTATAAGGCAGCCTGGGAGGCTATTATAGGGTGGTGTGGTCCTTGCGGTCAGAAAGAGGAGTCAGATCTTGAATTACTGTCTTAAATCCAAAAGAATCCACCTTTCTGTTTCTTGGTAACAGTGTAAGGTTTCCCAATCATGAGCTTTGCTTGGAACATAAGCCAGCCTAGATTTTTCACAGTCCATGCTGTTCTGAGAATGGAAATGTATTTCATAGAGCCAATTCAGAGAGCTCTGCAAGAAACGAGTGTGCAGAATCTTTTGCACGATTCAGAAATTCAGTGTGATGCTCTGTATCTATAGATTTCTTCCAGCTGGACTGGGATTAAATAAACTGGCAACAGCATTGTTGTGGATGAAGCTGTCTCAAACCAGGTGAAGGGTAAAGGAATTAAGAGAAAACTGTCATGCTGTGTTTGAATTAGCACTGCAGGATTAAGCAAAATCTCTAAAGAGGCATTAGCCACAAAGCATTTTTCCATGTCATTCTCTAAGGACACTGATGAATCTCCAAACCTGGGTCTGGGTGGGGCATGCTCAGATTCATTTCATAAGATCAGATCAGTCTTGCAATATTCATCTCTACCAAGGAAAGCAATATTTAAATTTCACTTGCATCTGAGGTAGATGTTACTAAGTCTACCACAGCCTTCCTTCCCATTGAGTTCTCAGCCCTGGAACTCCCCTCACAAATCATACCACTATTAATTGACTGGCATTTCCACCGTCATTGTTATCCTTGTATTTTCAGCATATAAAGTCTTCTAAACAACTGTGTCATAGAACCTAAGATTATCAGAGACAGAAGGGGCCTTAGAAACCACATAGTTTAAGCTCTTTTTTTCAAAGCCCAGGAATGAGATGCCAGCTAGGGAAAGCCCCAGGTCATTCACTCACTCAGTTAATATTAACACATCACCTTCTTTAAGTATGGTAGGCACTGTTCTAAACCCTGGGGTTATAGCAATGAACAAAAGGGGCAAAATTCTTTCCCTGGTGAAACGGGAAAGGCAGACAAATGGAGTAGGCAGACAAAAAGCAGGTAAACAACTAAACATTCTCTCTTCAGGTTGTGGTAACTGCTTTGAAGTAGATAAACTGGACGATGCTATAGAAAGTGATGGAAGGGATGGCAGGCCAAAGCTACTTTAGTCAGTCATGGCAGCCAGGGATGATTCTCTGAAGAAGTAATGCTGAGAAGTGGAGCATCAGAAGAGCCAGGCATGTGAAGCAGGGAACACAGAGAAGACAAAGGCCAGGAGGGGCAATGATCTGAGAAACAGAAAGAAGACAAGTGCAGCTGAAGCATGGGGAGGGAGGGCAAGGAAGGTAGAGAGGCAGGCAGGACTTATCCTGCAGAACCTTAGAGGTCATGGTAAAGGGTTTAGATTTTTATTCCCAATGTAATGGAATAAATGTTTTTCATTCTCACATTCCTCAGTTCCTCTTTCAAATATTCAGTTACAAATCCAACATGTCTCATGATGAAATCTACTGTTTATTGAATGATAACGATGTCCTAGGCCCGGAGCCAGACAACTTACATATATTATCTCATTAACTCTCACGTCAGCCCTATCACATAGAACTGTCACTTTCCCTGTTTTATAGACAATTCCTTTGCTAGCAAGTCATATTGCCACTTCACTCATTCATTCATTCATTAGTTCGTTCATTCATAATTACTGAGCACTGGCTCTGTGGGAGGCACTGGATATGCCAAGACCAGTAAGAAAGAAGAGGCTGTCCTCATTGGGTTCTTACAGTATAGTGGGGATATTATGTAAAACATGAACTTGCAATCCAAACCATAATGTAGGAAGCCGCTGTGGGATAAGCTGTACCCTGAACCCAGCTAGGGAGTGTCCTCTGGTTGGCCTCAGGGGCCAATCAGTACATTGTCAGTAGTTGAAACCTCTCTGGGCCTCAGTTTCCTCTTTGGCAAAACCAGAGTGTTGAACCAGATTCTCTTTGAGGTTTCTTTCTGGTCTAGAACACTGAGTTCCCAGTCTCATAGGAAGAGCAAGAGAGCAGGAGAGCAGGACAATGGCTGTGAGAGTCCTTGGAAAGACAACCCTCTCAGGTTCAGTCTTCAGAAATGGGATTTGTTGGTGTCTAGGAAAAACTCCTTGTTTTCCTTGACTTGCCCCTTACTACCACATTTCTGACACCAGATGTGTGGGTATTTTTTCCAACACTGACCAATTCTCCAACACCAGCTGAGTGTCCTACAAATCAGTTCTGACACTACCTGGAGTTAGCATTCGATCCCACAAGTTAATGGTTCAGTCTCATAAGAATGCCCCCACTACAGACCCCAATAGCAAGTCCCAGGTTGTCTCCTGTGTTTCTGACTGATCAGCTATAAACTAGAGTTCCCATGACTACCTCCTTGGGTTGGATAATTTGTTAGAACAGCTCACGGAACTCAGAGAAACACTTATGCTCACCAGTTTATCATATAATAAATGATACAGATAACCACATGAAGAGATACACAGGGCAAGGCCAAGGAGGGTCCTGAACACAGAAGCTTCTATCCCTATGAAGGTGGGATGGGCCACCCTCCTGGCAGGTGGATGTGTTCACAAACACAGAAGTTTTCTGAACCTCAAACTTTGGGATTTTTATGGAGGCTTCATTACACAGGCATAATTAATTATACTCCTTTTCTAGCCCTTTTCCCTCTCTGGGGGGTGAGGATGAAAGTTCCAAGCATTTGATCATGGCTGGGTCTTTCTCATGACCAGTTCCCATCCTGGAGCCCACCAAGAGTTCCCTCATTAGAAGAATACATACCACCCAGGAAATTCCAAGGGAATTTAGAAGCTCAGTGTCAGATGCTCCTATCACTCAGGGAATTACAAAGGTCTTGGGAGCTCTGTGTCAAGAGGCAGGATAAATGCCAAATATATATTTCTGATTATAGAGCACAATATCACAGTCTACTAGAGAGGGGCCATCATTTATTCATTCACTCAAGAAGTTGTACTGAATACCCACTCTGTCCCAGGCACTGAACTAGGGGCCAGAAACTAACGGCAAATGAGACAGATAGGATCAGACAGTCTTCATGGACTTTCCTAATAAGTGACAGGGTAAAGAATAAATATACAAACAACTATTAAATGGCAAGTAGGATTACCAGATTTAGCAGATAAACACAGGATGCTTAGTTACATTTGAATTTCAGGTAAATAAAAATCAATTTTTAGTATAAGTATGTCCTAAATATTACACAGGACATACTTATACTGAAAATTATTCTTTGCTTATCTAACAAATTTAACTGAGCATCCTATATTTTATCTGGCAATCCTAATGGCTACTCTTCCTGAGGATATCCCAAGGATGAATAGGAATTAGTTGGAGCATGGGGAGCTACATTACAACCCAGGGAAATTTCTCCATTCATGGCTTCACATTTCAAAAATGCCATGATTGTAACCCATTTCCCAGGTTTTCGATGGCACTCAAGGCTCAGAGTGTCACTTATTGGTGGTTTAGGGACAACCTAGACCCCAGTCTATACCGTCTTCCTCTTCCTTCTCCATCCAACCCCCAGTCACTGTCAGAGCCCCAAATAGAATAAGATTTCTTAAAAGGAACCATAGGAGAAGCGAATACATGTAAGTGCAAAGTACACAAGAATGGATGGTCTGGACTGACTTGAATCCCCCAGGCCTGAATCACCAGCCAGGAAGACTGGCCAAGGCTGAAAAGCTCCCAGAGAAACACAAGCGTCACTTCCAGAGTGAAACAGGACTGTCCCTTAGCACAAGCCTCAGCAGACTCCTAGACAGGGATCTTTTAGACTCAGAGAACCTTCCTAAATCCTCAGTGCCTCAACACCAGGGTCCAGAGAAGCCCTTGGCACCTCTGCTCTCTGTTTTTTCCACAAATAGAATCTAAACTGAAAGCTCCAGAAGAGCAAGACTGGATTCTTCTCCAAATCCCATGCACCATGAAGAGCTGGTACAGCACCCATCCTAACAATAACAAAATAATAATAATAGTAACAAGAAGCAGGAGCTGCCAGTATAGGCCATTATAATTTGCCCTGAACCTTGCTAGATGAGAAATAATTATCTTGTTCTGTCATACAACACTGCAAGGTAGGTATTCTCACCCCATTTTATAAATTAGGAAGTGAGCCCAGACATGCTAAGCACTTTGCCAAATCTGTATTCTTAGAAAGTGACTAAGTCACGATTCACACCCAGATCTGACCTCAAAGCTTAACATCTTAACTTTCTTCAATATGATTTGAAGTAGCCTTTGATAAAGAGCACCTAGTCTAGTGACCTCATTTTATAAATAAAGATGAGGTATAGAAAAGCAGAGCAGTGAAGAGCATGGGCACAAGGCCAAAGTACCTGGATTCAAATCCTCACTCTGCCACTTTCTATCAGTGTGACTCTGAACAAGTTACCTAACCTTTCTGGGTTTCAGTTTTATCATCTGTAAAACAGTGATAATCAGAGTGTGTCATAAGACTGTGACAATCCA
Organism: Eidolon dupreanum; assembly: GCA_028627145.1. Lineage (NCBI taxonomy): Eukaryota > Metazoa > Chordata > Mammalia > Chiroptera > Pteropodidae > Eidolon > Eidolon dupreanum. The sequence continues at coordinate 17,800,528 of CM053515.1, read as the reverse complement.
TGTTTGTTACAATGAAAGTCTAGAGAGACTTGAAGGGAGAACAGACTCCAATCCAGCTGGATGAGTCCTCAGGAAAGCCCACTGTGTGCAGAACCCTTACCTCTACCCTTGGATGTCCAAGGAAAAATGTGGGAGAGAAAAACTCCATGGGAAGTCCCACCCAGTGTGTTTCAAGAAAACCATTTCCCACAGAGGCCAAGGCCAGATTTCTTATCTTGCTGAAGAACCCAAGTCAAAAAGATGACCCATTTGAATTCCTATGTCTGTGGATGTGAAGTCCTGTCTCTGCCCTAACTCACTAATGATTTTGAACAAGTCCTTTCTCAAGCTCTCCTGGCTCCAGGCTTCTCATTCATTAAATAAAGTTGGTTGGATGAGATGATTTCTGAAGCCCTCTCCCTTTTTCCCTTTTAACCATGAGACCCTTAATTTGAAATAAAGTCAGAGGTAAGGTGAGCAGGAAGTCACAAATAGCCAGACTGGATCTTGGAAATGACTGAACACAGGATCCTGTTTGGCCAGAGCAACAATCAATGAGACCCACATGGCCTTGGGTTTAAAGTTCATGGGTCCACTTATATGTGGACTTTTAAAACCTGCACAATTAAAAACTGTGTTGTCCAAGAGTCAATTGTATTGAACAATTACATGATTATGAGTCTTTTACACCAAGTGTTTACTGAGTATTTGCTTTGTGCCAGACATTTGTTGGGTCCTAGGTCCAGGGATAAAGTGGAGAATAGGGCAGGCATGGTCCCTGGCCTCTAGGGCTTATTGTGATAACAGGTTTTAGGAAAGAGACTGTAACAGGGATCTGAGATGAACTCCCTAAGGAAGTCACCTTTAAGCTGAGATCTCAAGAATGAGTAAGACTTGGCCCAGGCAGAGGCTATGGGAAGAACTGCATTAAGTGATTTACCCTAGATCAAAGAGGTCTTTGTCAGAGCTGCCAGTGGAATCCCGCAACCACTGGCCTCTTAGAAGAAAGTGCCAAGTGCTGGCCCAAGTGATCAGCGTGAACACTTGCAGTGATGAGGCAGACTGCCATCATGTCTCCTGATGAAATGCACGAAGGGAAACACCATGTCACCTCCATGATATTCCTGCCAGAAACACATAACCTGAATCTAATCATGAAGACATATCAAACAAGCCCACATGGAGAGATATTTCTGCAAAATATTTGGCTTGTACCCTTCAAAAACGTCCACATTGTGGAAAACAAAGCCAGACTGAGGAACTCTTGAGATTCATGGAGACTGAGGAGACAGTGCTCTATGGGCCAAACTGGGATAACCGGCAAAAACTGAATATTGACTGTTTATTAGATGACAGTATTGTATCAATGTTACATTTCCTGAATTTGATCATTGAACTGTGGCTATGTAAGAAATGACTTTTTTCTGGAAATACACAGAAAAGCACCTAGGGTTAAAAGGGCATGCTGTCTGCCAATGACTCCTAAATAGGTCAGAAAAAATGGAGACATAAAGCAAATGAGGCAAGGTATGAACAATTGGTAGATTTAGATGAAAGATACACAGTTTTTTGTACTATTTTTAAACTCAACTGTTAAGTTTGATTTTTTTTCCAAAATAGAAAAAGTTATAAATAAATAAAGAGAAGCATCAAGTCACCATCAGCCTAGTCTTGGTGGCCAACAGCTCCCCACTCTACTTGTACCCCGGAACCCCATGGAATAATGCCTCCCTGCCCTCCCTCTGATGGAGAAGAAGATACCTCTTCTGTGTTGGGGACGTTGACAATCTTTTTAGAATGTGCGACGTGGCCCACCACGCCCATGTCCAGGGGGAACACAATCTCCGAGTCGGGCACCACCAAGCAGTCCTCAAGAATAGCATCTTTGTGGACATTGAAGAGTCGTGTGGCTAGCTCTGCGATGCCATTTCGGGCCCTGTACATGAACAGGCTCATGCGGTCTGCCTGCAAGAGGAAGCACAGCTTTTTCATGACGTTGAAGATGCATTTCTCTGCCTGCAAATTCTCCTGAAAGTCCCGCAGAAGGTCAAAGATGATTTCACTCTCTTCCACGCTGTTCAGTGAATGGTAGTTGCTGAAGTCTACAGCTGCCTCCTTGGCCCCCAGCAGGTCTGAGATGACCTTAGCCCGGTAGCGGAGGTTGTAATACTGTTTGGCAAAGCCAATATTCGAATCCAGGAACTTCTCCACCTCCTCTGCTGTCACTTCGCCCATGGCTAGGAAGTTTACTGGCTACTTCTGTGGTGGGGCTGAGGCTGATCTTCTGAAGGCAGTTTTGCTGTCTGTGGCAAAACTGAGTCAGGATGGGTTCTGCTCCACCTGGATTTCTCTGAGTCTTGTCTGTAAATCTCACTGATATGGCCGCATAGGAGAGGGAGTAAGCTTGAGAGATTAAATCATTAATATTCCTCATGAAGGATTATGAGGATCAAAGTGTTCCAGATGCTGCTGGGCCCCAGAAGGGAGGTGAGAGTTCTCTTTTCACTTTGGTCCCTTAACAGCTGAGAAGAGATTTTTGCACAGAACAGGAAGTAAGTTCAACTAAAAACAGACAAACAAACAAAAAACAAAACACTAAAGCAGAGGCTGCAAAGTGGCAGCACAGGAACAACCTACTACTGTAGATGTGTTTTCTCTGTCCAGTATGGTGTTTCTCAAGGTTTGACATAGAATCCTACAATTACTGCTGAGATTTGTTTGGCTTCTCTTGGAGAAGTGGAAGATCTAATAATTGTGTTCACTTCCCTCCATAACAGAAATGGCTAGCACTGAGTGGGACTGCCCACCAAGCTTCCATCTCCTGGCCCTTCACCCCACCCTTACATGCCCCCTTCTCCAGGGCATCTCCAATTTGGGACTTCCCTTTGCATGCTCACCACTTAGCCTGCTTCTTTCATATATGTTATGGGTCTGGCACCTATGGGCCCTAGTCTCACAATCTCTGCATCAAAGTCTTTCCCAATTTTAGATTTCAAAAATTCTCCAATTTTAGAATTTGAAGGGCCCTCATAAATACACTTTTCATAGTTTTTCTTTTATTACAAAATACAGGTTCATTGTAGAAAATAAGCAAGGAAGACCATTAAAGTCACCATAACCCTGCTACTCAGAGGTAACCTCTAGTTAACATTGTAGTTTTCTGTCCTTTCCACAGAGGCTTAACTTTAAAATCTATTTCCTGTCAAGTTCCCTGATTTTTCTCTTGGCACTTTAATGTGCTTTTTCTGGCACAATCTCTACTTTCTTGGGCTGTCAGTCAGACATGCACATAATAGTCTAGATATTGTTGGCTCCAGTGAATCTCCAAACACAAGAATCCTCACTAGGGGAGAAGAACACTTTCTTTCTAAAATTTCTATGTACTAGAACTTCCCTGAATGTATCTGCTGGAGGCCTGCATCCCTACGTTGTAAACGCTGAGGAATGTAGGATTATAGCCCATCGCTGGTACTTTGAACTTCGTAAATGAAATTTAATGGAAAGTAGATTACTTTCCTTATTGTAGAGTGTAATAAATTCTTAGGAGAGGTACTGCACCCATTCAGCACTGTGTGTACAGGTGACCCCCTGGTCTGGGCAGGTCATGCAGCAACCTGAACTTCTCCAAACACTCCCAACATGATTGACGTGAGCCCTCTGTCTGGAATGCTCTTCCCCAGCTCTCCATACACCATCTCCTTCTCAACCTTAAGGTCTCAGGGTCTCAGCTCATATTAGTCATCCTTAGCTGTCTTATCCCAAGTAGCCCCCAACCACCCTCTTACTGATTCTTGCCTGTCTTGTCATTCTACTTATTTTATTTATTGCATTTAGTACTATTAGAAAGTATCTGGCTTGTTTTTTGATTCCTTGTCTATTGTTTGGCTTCACTTCTTTCGTGTGAGTTCTATGAAGGCCAGGACTTATCAGAGATGATCCCCTAGGCCTTGCAATGGAATATCTTTGATGCTCAGCAAATTTTTTCTTTTTCTTTTTTCTTTTTTCTTTTTTTAAATTTTTTAGGCGAGGTAACCCTTGGTTGACCTCACAGATTGCAAGGACCTTTTCAGCTTACAATCCCCTATTTTTTATGCCTACAGCACCTGGTCTTCCTAGGTGGTCTCCCATCTAAATACTAACCAGGCTTGACTCTGCTTAGCTTCCGAGATCAGATGGGATCAGGCTTGTTCAGGGTAGCATGGCCATGGACAAATTTTTTCTTTTAATTATAAGTCTATGATAGTTAATTTATGTGCCAACTTGACTGGGCTAACGGATGCCTAGATAGCTGTTAAAACATTATTTCTAGGTATGTCTTTGAGAGTGTTTCCAGAAGATATTAGCATTTGAATCAGTAGACTAGGTAAAGATCATCTTCACCAGTGCAGGTGAGCATCATCTAATCCACTGAGGGCCTGAATAGACCAAAAAGGTAGAGGAAGGGTAAATTTGCCCTCTGCCTGAACTGGGACATCCATCCTTCCCTGCCCTCACATGCTGGCGCTCCTGGTTCTCAGACTCACACCAGGATGTACACCATCAACTCTGTAGGTTCTCAGGCCTTTGGACTCAGAATGAATTAGATCAATGGCTTTCTTGTTTCTCTAACTTACAGACAGTTGATTGTGGGACTTCCAGCCTCCATAAATGCATGAACCAATTCTCTGGAGAGCCCTGACTAATAGAAAATCCAACATATTCTAGGTAAAATTTTAGAAAATACAGGAAGGTAAGAGATTGCCATTTGTGCACAGCAGTGTCATTCTATCATTCACATAAATTTTTCTCATTAAAATGTATACTCAAGAAATAAAAGAGAAAATAAGGGAAGACATAAAGAAAAAATTAAAATCAAACATAATCTTAGATATTACCAATCATCAATATCTGTTGCGTATTTAAATAATATCCTGGAGAATGTGTGTGTGTGTGTGTGTGTGTGTGTGTGCGCGCACGCATGCATGTGTGTGTGTGTGTGTGTGTCTGTGTGTGTGTATGGTGTATTCTCAATCTTGGCACTGTTGACATTTTGGTTCCAGTGATTGATTCTTCATTGCAAGGGGCTGTCCTGTACATTCTAGGATATTTAGCAGCATCCCTGGCCTCTACCCACTAGATGCCAGTAGCACCCTCCCTCAAGTTGTGACAACCAAAAATGTCTCCAGACATGTCCAAATGTCCCTTGGGAGCAAAATCACCCCAGGTGAGAATCACTGCTTCACAGTTAGATTTTTAGGTTGTTTATAATTTTCTAGTATTATAAATAATGCTATAATTACTATCCTTATATTTCTTAGTAAAAATATCTAAAATTGAAATTCCAGGCCCAAAGAGCTTGCAGCTATCTAAAGATTTGGATAAATAGTGCTAAGTTCATTCTCCAAGCCTATAGCAGAGTGTATAAGAGTGACTGTCCTTACCCCCACCCCATCCCTCAAATATTTAGCAACTTTTCTTAATCCTGGCATTAACAGCTTTCCAGAACTTGGCCCCAATACATCTTCTTGTTACGTTTTTCACAATTTCTCTACGTATACTCTAAGCTCCACCTTAATGTTTTTCATTCTTTCTGTCCTTTGCACCTTCATTCTTGCTCTGCCCTCGGCTTGTCCCTTACCACCTGGCTCTATTGCCATTCCCCCCATGGATTCTTTGATGTTCCAACTAGACTCTTTTTCTACTTGGAACCCCCAAACGACTGGTTTCCTTCTATGCCTGTGGCAGTTTCTGCATTCTAGGCTGCATTATTTCTGTACATCTGTATTCTCATTAAACTTAAGCTCTTTGAGAATGGGAGTAAAAAAAAGTCACCTGTTTTTAGAAATCTCCAAATATCCCAGCCCAGGTTCTTTTCCATAGTATGCCCACCAGGCTTAGTTCTGGCAGAGAATATAGGCAACTATTTTGCAAGAAATCTACTTTCACCTCATTTTCCAATATGCCAGAATGAAGAAGGCAAGTCTTTTGAAAACTTTCAATACTAATTGTTGAGTAAGTACAGATAAGCTCATATTTGCAGTGGGTTACCACCTAACATGCCTGTTAAACGGGCCTGATTTCAAACATCGGTGGAAGGAAATCTAGCTTCTTTCATTGGGAGCAGGGGCTGCCAGGAGGGTTAAAAAAGATCTTTTTATGTAATCTAGTTTAGAAAAGTATATGTAGAAGAAAACAGGATTGTAGGCCTAACTATTCCATGGACTCATTCTGTGACCTTAAAAAGTCTTGTCCTCAGTCAAGGCTTTGGATTTCCCAATTAACAAAATAGAGAGTTTAATAATGTGTCTCTAACACTCCTGGACACATGACTCCAGATGGGCTTAGGGTAAGGGAGGACTGTCCAGGAATGGTCAAGCTCTCCATTACTTACCATAAGCCTTGCTAAAGGAGTCTCCTGGAACTATTTGGAATGATCGCTACTCCAAGATCCAAATTTAACAGATAAGGAAACTGAAAAGCTTTGAAAAGTTAGGTCACTCAAATTACAGGTGAGTTTTAAAAATTCTTCTTATTGAGATATAATTCACATAACAAGATTACCATTTTAAAGTGTGCAATTCAGTGTTTTTTTTAGTATATTTGTTATATTGTGCCACCACTAATCTATTTTCTCATTCTCTGATAACCACTAATTTATTTTCTTTCTCTGAATGGATTTGCCTATTCCAGACATTTCACCTAAATGGAATCATACAATACATGGCCTTTTGTGTCTGACTGCTTTCACTTGGCATAATGTTTTCAAAGTTCACCCATATTGGTGCATGTATTATTACTTCATTCTTTGTGTGGCCATATAATGTTTTATCGTATAGATATATCACATTTTGTTTATCCATTTATTAGTTAACTGGCATTTGGGTTATTTTCATTTGAGGGCTGTTAAAAACATTTATGTACAAGACTGTGTAGGCATGTTTTCAATTCTCTTGGGTATATATCCAGGAGTGGAATTGCTGTGTCCACAGGTGATTTTAAGACTGAGCTGAGAGGTAAAGATGAAGGAATAAAGGGAAAAAATAGGACCAAATAGGGAACCAACTGGATCAAGGAGAGGTATTTTGTGAGGCACCTTTTTAAGAAGACCAGGACTCTGAAATTCAGGACCTGCTCGAATGGAAATAGGCTGATCAGTCTAGTAGTGGCCACCACAAATTCAAGTGTTTGGTGTAAAAGTCTCCACAGGGTCCCCACCATTCATCACTCCTGCTAGTAGGAATGGTGAAAGAAATTGGGAGGTGGCGAGTGTGCCAGTTTGTTCAGGGAGGATCCAGATAGCAGGACAAGCCAGCAGGACAGAGATATGTTATTTTGCTAAGGCAGTACCCAGCATGTTTTAAGAGGTGAACCTTGGGAGTTGGAGCTGGGACTGAGTCTGGGCCTGTCATTTGTTATCTGTGTAAATTATTTCATTTCTCATGGACCTCACTTTGATTATCTGTAAAATTAAAATTATTTTACATGGTTGTCATGGAGATTAAATACAATAATATATTGTATAGTGCAAAGCTATGTACCCAGTGCCTACTAAGTTGAACCACGTGAAATTGCCCCTATCAACCTCTTTTGTGTCATACAAATGGCAATTTTATACTGTAGATTTAGGAGTTATTCAATCATTGTTAGTTATAATTATCAAATTAACTGGATTATCTTAAAGATAGTGAGCTCCTTGTCATTGAGGCTATATAAGCCAAGGACATAGCAAAGAGGATTCAGACATCAGCATTTAAGTAGAAAGTCGAATCTGAGACTAGCAAATCAGTAAGGAAGCTGTTTCAGTCTTCTCAGAGGAATGAGGAAATGGCCTAGGATGGGGGTTGAGAGAATGGAGAGAGAGGAGTTGGTATAGAAGCAAGAAGACACATTGGCTGACTGGGATACAGAGGCAAGAGAGACAATGATTCAGCCTGGGTAATCTGTGCGTCATTAGGCCCCAATAGGAAACTGAGCACTGAGCATTCCCCTTCAGGACATTTCACTAGTGTTAAATGTTATTTAGCTTTCATTTCCAGATTAAAGGCCTTTTCCTTCCTGGCTTGCCAAACCCCATGTCCTCTGTGAAGCCACAGAGGGAAGACAATCTCCCCGGCCCCATCGGCTAGCCCTTAGAACTGAGGGAACAGCCTGGTTGGTCTCCACCCTCATTTTACGCTACCTTGGTGCACTCCCATGTTTCATTTGCTCTTATCCTTAATCTAGATTTGATATCAATTCTTAAATGCCCAGCCTGTAGAATTAGTGACTTTATTCAACTACTTGGGTTTCCTGTCAGGTCTGTCTCGGGAGCTTGGCTAGTTTGTGAAGTTCTCTTTGTTTTATCTTGAGGGTCTAACCTAGGTCAATGCAGTAGCCACGTAAAAGTTTGTGTTTATGTGCATTTTTGAAAACTCTGATTCTGAAAGGAGTGTGTAACTCAAAAACATTTAGGCACTTTGAGGAACTCTGAAAAGTCAGGTAAACTTAGGTCCTAAAAATATGCTTGGTGATCATACTAGTAGAAAGGCAACAGGTATAAGGGTAAACTTGAGTTTTGAAACCAGAGTGAGATGAATTTGAATCTGTAATTTACAAACTTTCACAATGGGTGAATTACTTAATCTCTTGTCTCAATTTTGTCATTTGCAAATAGTGGATAACAATGATACTCATTTTATAGAGCTGTTGTGAGGATTAGAGGCAGTATATTAAAACAGTTCTCAATAAATATAACCATTAATAATGATAATGTAAGCTGAGTATGAGGCATTGATATTCAGTAGAAAGTAGAAGTAACACAAATATATCTATTTTCCCATTCTTTTTTTTTAAACCAAATCTTTTATGATTTTTCTCCTTTTAAAGTAACACATCTTTATGATGTAGAAAATTCAGAACATTCAGGTAATTAAAAAACATACAACAGTCACCACTCAGAGAAACTTTTGATACACACTCTTCTTTTCCAATTATATAATTTTTAAAACAAAACTGTGGTTGGGCAATATATATTTTGTTTGTTTAATGATATATATAAACATCTTTCTGTGTCATTAGTCTTTTACCATGTGATTTATTAATGGCCTCATAGACTTCTATTGGGTGGCTATAGCATAATTTAACATACTTCTTCACCTGTTGGTTATTTAGACTGTTTCTAATTGTTTAATATTTTTAATGAACATCTGTGTAGTTAAATCTTTGCACACTTCCTTAATGATTTTATCTTCTTAATAAAATACTTGTTCAGAAAGGCAGAACAACTTCACTACTAATTTTTTAAGAGATTGTCCTGGCTGTTCAAAATATGAGATTTTAAGTAAAGACATAATGGGCAAGTCAGTATTTTAATGATCATATTCCTTTTTTTTTTTTTTTTTTTTTTGGTGTTTTGCCTTTTTCTTTGCCTTCTTTATTCAGATAGAGATTGAGAGAGAAAGGGTAGGTTCACACAGATTTAAGAATACTTATTTCTTCCTTTGCACTTACTTTACATTGATCAGTACTCCATTATATGGTTCCACCAAACTACAAAGGAGGTCAAGGAATCTGTTCTTGTTGAGATAACATTCCATGGTTACTATTTGTTTCAAGCCATTTGCTATTGACCAGAAATTTCATTTCATTTCATTTGAGTTCATTCCATTTTATTTTATTTCATTTTATTACATTCTTGTGGTAGCTCTTATGCTCACATCCCATGCTCAAACATGCTGGTATGTACTCTGGGTGTTTTTGTTAAGTTTTAGACGTTCAGCTTATTGTTGTTTCAAGGGGAGAGATCTGAGGACGTCTCTCACTCCGCCATGTTTCTGACGTCAGACTAGATCATGTTCCATTTTGAATGACTATCTCCCACAGCAGCTAGCTCATATCCCTGAAAGAACAAATCTGGGATGCTGGGGCTCATGATTGCCGTGAAACGTCAAACAACAGATCACTTTCTGTACCTAAATATTTTTAGCAAAAGTGACTTGTTCTCCTTCACTCTTGATGTAAGAGTCACATTTCTTTTCTTTCTCCAAATCAAATTTTATATGTTCCAAGGTCCCATCCCACAATGCTGGCAGGATCTTCAATTCTGATCATTATTATGACTGCTGCCCCACCCCAGGGTCATGTGAATATCTGTTAGTCTAACTCAGTTCAGCCGGGGAAAAGCCTGCTGGACTTCAGTCCACACTGCTACCATGAATGTGCCCCTCATCCAAGCTGGTATGACCACTGAAAAGGTAACAGATCTGCTCTCCACTGGGACTCAGGGGTCCTTGTTGTGGCTCTAGCCTCCCAGGGCCACCAACAGCTAACCATGTAAGAAGACTTCTCACCTGTCCCAGGCAGGGAGGACCCAGATCCTTGCCATTTAAGTATCCTGCAAAGCTTAGCGCTCTGTTTCAATCTTGGGGGGCGCTTTCAAAAATCTCCTTTCCCCTGATTACTTGGCTGTCCATTTTTCCTACCTCCAGGACAATTTACCTAATTTCACCTAAAGGCCCAAAGCGAGAGGGGATCTCTTCTTGAGCCTATGAATGGTTACTTCCTGCCTTGCTACACGGTGGCCCTGAGAGACAAGAGATCAAGAAGGGCCAAGCCTCCTCTAGGGACTGGAGGAGAGGGGGTAGAGATAAAATACCTATAATTGTTCAAAGTAACATTAAAAGAAGGGAAACAACATAAATGTCCATCAATGCTTAAATAAATTACGGCATACCCAAACAGTGGAATACTACGCAGCCACTGAGGCCAAAGATTTCCTGCCCCATACATCCTACTTACAATGTGACTTTGACACTTCTCCCGTTGAGACTTGGGGTCTACTGCTTTCTCCTTAATTTTTATGACTTACAGCCAACAAAGTGCAATAGAAGTGAGGTCATGTGACTTTTGAGGCTGTACAGTGTCCAAAGAGCTTGCTGGAATGCTGGCTCTTAAAGCCTTTAGCTGTCACTTAAGCATGGACTGCCCTGAAACTATCATGGTGTGAGGAAGCCCAAACTAGCTCACACAGAGAGACACAGGAGAAGTACTGAGACACGAAAAGAGGTGTCCAGATGGCCTTCAGCTGCTTCAACCCCATTCTCTGTCCCAACACTAGCCACTACCTGACTATAGCTCTATGAGAGACCCACTCAGTCAAGTTCTTACAAATCCCTGATCCACAGAAACCATGCAAACTTACAAAATAATTATTGTTTTAAGTCACTAAGTTTGGAGTGATTTGTTACTCAGCAATATAGCCAGAAAGCAGCTCTTTATGCACTGATATGGAACAATCTTCAAAGTAGTATAATATTAACTTTTTAAAAGTGTAGAAAAGTGTATATTGTATGCCCCCTTTGTTTCAAATATATATATGTATATATATATATATTTTTGAGAGATATATATATCTCTCAAATATATATATAAGTGTGGGAAGGAAATTTACTTTTCATTGTAAACTCTGATGTTTTTTAAATGTTTACTTGTACATGTTACCTATTTGAGAACAATCAAATTTTTTTAAAAAAGTAAAACACCTATAGTAGTAAAAGTGAATCAGAATAGCAAATTGGGAATAGCCCATTCAATAATGGGAGTCAGGTCAGGGCCCACTATAGTGGGGCCTCAGAGGAAGTGACTTGTCCTCCCTGGGCATAGTGGGTATTCAGGAAGTGCTGAGGAGGTGAATGCTGAAGTGGTTTCTGACCTGAAATGACTTATTTGCTGACCCACAATAACACTTACTACATCATTAGTTATTCGTTGAAAAGCAGTTTGGGAAAGAGTAATGCCTAAATAATATGTTAGCCTCTGGCTGCCAACTACCTCTGTGAACCTTAGACCAACAGGAGGAAAAATGCCCCGACTTAAAGACATTCGATTTCTGGCTGGCTGAGCTGCTGACCTGCTGTTATCAAGGAAAAGCAGATTATTAGCCAGCTCTCCATTAGCAGTGATTTCATTATTTGTTTCACCTCTTAGATTCCCACTGCAGGGAACTGGGGCATTGATCAAGGTAAGGTAGAATAGCAGTGCCATGGGGCCACTGAGGAAGTATATGTGGGGAGGTGGGGAGACTATGACATTAAATAGCCACATGGGATGCTGAACTGAAAGGCAGAGAGGCTCCAAGGGCTGACCTAAAGCTTCCTCTCTCAAACTATCTATTCACATTGGGTCAATGCCACATGTGCTTGGGTTTTGGCATCTGGCAGCTCCTAGTTTGAAAGCCCACCTCAAAATCCACTACTTGTCAGTTGCATGACCTTGTTAAGTAATTCAATATTCTGAGCCCCAGCTTCTTCATCTGTCACATAGATTAAAACATATGGAATAAGAGAAAGTAATAACCATTCTTAAATTAAGCCAGTGTTTATTGGTGCCTATTCCATGCAAAGATAGGGGTGTGAATTCTTACATTTGACTAAAAGTGAGTGTAGTGGTTAAAAGTGGGCTTTGCAGTTAGATACAACTGGGTTAAAAATCATGCTATTGTCACTTATCAATTATGAGACCTAGGGCGAGTCACCTAACATCTCTGAGTCTTATTTCCTTACCTCTAAAGGGAGAATAGTAATATAGTACCTCCTTTTGTCAAAAGCTACCGTGAGGGTTAAATAAGATAGCCAATGTGAAGAGTTTTGTGCATCCCCAAATAAATAAGCAAATCGGCAGCTTCTGTCATTCTGCTTGTTTTGCAGCCTATTAGGAGCAGCCAAAGTACTTTAAGCCTAGAGTTTTACTTGACCCTCTCCAGGACTCTGGGGGCAGGCCATTAACTACCCTTTGAAAGGTGAGAACATTGATGTCCATCGGGGTGAGGTGATTTGTGTCTAATCATGAGGGGCAGAGTCAGGAGTAGAAACCAGGTGTTCTGGTTTTCTAATATGGCTTGTGACTCTGGAAGCTCTGAATCTGGTGGGTAACAGAAACTTGAGGATCGTCTCTGGATAGGAAAGGAAATTCCTTAAATAAATGACTATGAAGAAGTTCACTGGAAAGGGAAGGAAGTTAACATTTTGCTTCCTTCCACAAGTCCTCTTTCATTCCCATCTAGTGGGCCCCCACAGGCTATAAACAAGAGGAATGGACAACTTAATATATACTCAATACCTAAATCAAGTCTAAGACAAGTTTTGAGCCCCAAATTTAGAATGCCGTATCTATTTTTAAGTTTTAAAAGCAGGTACTCTAGGGAAAATATCATAAAGATTCTTGAAAGAAAAAAAAACACTCTAGTGCAGTCTTGACTAAACATTGGAAAAGACCATCAAGCTGAACAGCTGACTGATGACAATCCTAGTTGTGACGACTGTTCTTAGCTATATTTTCCAAAGCATCAAAGTTATTCTGCTGTCTCCCAGCAAGTTGTCAAATCTGTCAGGAATTACTGTTAGGTTCCAGTCATAACTGTCTATTCGTAAAAATTTTAAAAACAAAAACAAAAACAAACTACCAGTAAACTTTGGCCTTTGAATTTGAGTTCTCATTAAAAAATTGATAATGATAAAAATATCAGAGCGTGGACAGTTCTGGCCAATGATTAAACCAAGATGACATGATAGGTAGGACGTGACTGGCAGTCGCTGACAGGGCAGGCCTTTAGGCTGACACCTGAGAGACTAGAAGAAACCAGGTAGCCAGAAGCAAGCAGCTCGGTGGGCAGAGGCCAGGAAGAGTGGAGAGTGGTGAGGGTGGGAGAGATGCGAGGTGACAGAGGCATGGGCCAGAGCCTAGAGCTTTCAGGGCCTTGAAGGCATAGGGTGGGATTTGAGTTTACCTATAAATGTCACTGAAGTATTAGAGGAGTGTAATTACATTTCAAATTTATTTTTACATCTTATTTACATTTTTAAAAATGCTTCTGGCTCTTGGGCCCTTCGATGAAGAATAAGTTCCACTAGGGCAAGAGCCTCTAACTTTCTACGTGACCTTTCTCCATCTAAAAAGGGGGGTGGGAGAGAACGGGGTTCCAAGGAGTCAGAGATAAAGACGATGTCCCTCGCAAACGCAGAGCACTTTACAGGCTTCAGGCAGAGCGCTTCCGCGTCGTTCTAGATACCCTTTCCTTGCTACACTCTCGGAGTTAAGGTGGAGAACCCATGAACCGCCCACTTAGATGATTCACCGCAGCCTGAAGCCGGAGAGGAACCTCGCCAGGCATCCTGGAACGCGTGGACATTTCTGCCCAGGACAGCCTATCGCGAGGAGGAGAGCGGCCAAGGGGCGGAACCCCCGGCAGTCCCCGCCGAGTAATTGGCTAGCAGCCGCGTCGCTCGCCCACCGTGCCACGTGACTGCCACATCCAGGCGTTTGCTCTGGGTTCGCGTTCCGCACCTCTCGGTGGGTACCTTCTCTCCGCGCCCCTCGGTCCGGATCTGCCGGGCCCCGCCTCCTCCAGAGTCGGACGATGGGCGGGGGAGGGGACAGACCAGTAAAAGGGAGGCCGGCCCAGGGCCGGGCCGCCTCTGCCGGCGCGGCTGTGTACCCTCATCTCTGCACGGCAGAGGACGCGCCGAGGGACCTCTTCGCGCCGGACCAGGAGGTGAGAAGAGCCGAGGGGACGCGAGAAGGGGGAAGGGAACGGTGCCCGCCTCTCCGCCGTCCGCGGGCCCTTCCTAGGGTTGTCCTGGCCTGTGCCCCAGACGTGCTGGGAGGAAGCCCAGACCAATGGTCGCCGCGGACGTCGCGGCCTGGCCATGGATGGTGGGCATGAGTTGGGGTTTTTTCCTTGGGTCGGCAGGGGAGGAGGCAGGGCAAGTGTCAAAGCTACACTCCTCCACCTCGGTGATCCCGGCCCAGTCCCTTGGACTGAGGGCTGCCCACCCTCCAGCCCACACATCACACTGAGTGCCCCCGCACCTCGCAGGTAAAAGTACAGCTCTTCGGACCAAGTCCTCGTCAAACCATCTCTAACCCAGATATCTGGGAGCAGGACCCAGCAATATATGAGCTGCCACCACCACCCTCCCTACCACCCGGACAGATGGTGAAACTGAGGCCTGGACCCAGAGAGGACTTGATTATCTTGGTTTTTAAAATCACACACCTGGTTAAGTACAAGTCAGGACCTGTATGTACTTCTTGAAGATTCATAGACTATGTTGAATTTCTTTCACTGGATAGATGGGGACACTGGAAGGACATAGAGAGGACCAGGGCCTTGCCTAGAATTACACAGCCAGTCATTTGCAGAGCTAGGACTTGTACTCCCAAACTCGTAGAATGTCATGCTGGGCCCTTGCACAGATTGGGACCACAGTGGGTTAGAAGCATTTAGGACTTCAACACTTTTCTGGCATCCAGTCTTTTTTTCTCCTTGTCCGCAGGGCTCTTTATGTGAAATCTGGTACTAATGTGATAATCAATATTGGGTTAAGCAGAAGTCCTTATTTTTGAAAATTGAATCGATAAGAAATGGAGAGTCAAACCGATTGGAAAGAAATGAGCTTTTTTCCCCATCCATGAATCTCAATGGACAGAGACTGGTAGCTATCATTTACTGAGCAAATGCTATGTGCCAGGCATTGTACTAGGTACTTTACTTGTGTAACTTTGCAACAACCCTGCAAGTTAGGTGATGCTATCCCCATTTTACAAGTGAGGGTGATGTTGAGTCAAATGAAGTTTTTCACCCAGTGCCATGCAGCTGTCGAACAGTGTAGCTGGGATCTGAATAGAGATCTGTCTGACTCCAGAACATACCCAGTGTTTCTCTAACTTTGGCCCTCAGCTCACTGGTTCATTATCATCCAGGGTGCAGTCTTAGATCTCATCCCTGGATTTGTCTGAGAATCTACCTTTTAACACATCTCTAGTTTAATATCATTGTACATACTGTAAGGTGCTGCCTCCTAGGGGAAGATCTAGACATGACACATTCAGGGCTTTGTAGTGATCTAGATTAGATTTACTAGTGATTTTTTTTTAAGCATTCACATAACTTTTAGTGGGCATACCCACCCCCCTCCCCCAAGGCAGATGCTTGCCAAACTATAATTTCTTGAAACAAGCTTAGTTATGGTATGTGGGAGGTGGAAGGAGAGGGATAATTCTTTTTCTTTAACACATAGTTGTTAAACTATCATCCATTCACTCACAATATTTGTTAAGCACTTATTCAGGAGATACAGCTGTGAACAAAACAGAGCAAGTCACGGCCCTCATGGGAAAGACAATTAACAAGAAAGTAAATGTATAGTATGAGATGGTAACAGGGTCAGGGAGAAAAGTAAAACAAAGGAAACAGTGCAAGGCAGGGATGGGCCCAGGAAGGAAGCATGGCGGCGGCAGTGGTGCTCTTTTATATACTGTGTCTAGGAAGGAACTGATTAAGGCAGCACTGCAGCAAAAAACTAGCATTCCAGTTAAAGGGGCAGCAAAAGGAGATGGAGGCAGAAGCCTGCTTGGCTTGTTTATTGTCCGGGATACAAATTATTCTATGCAGCCACAGAGGTAAATTTTATATTATTACTCCTAATAGAAAAAGGAAATGAAAATGTTACCAGTGCATGTGTTTAATATGAAAGATAAAATAATTTCATTCTTAATCCTTTTACTAGACCCGCTTCAAGCTGTTTGTTACCATCACCATTTAAAATTAATAAAAACGGATTGAGAACTTGGCCACAAAGTATTGCTTTGAACTAGTTCCTAAGATCTCTTAGCAAGGAAGCAAATTTGGTAGCCATGAGGTATTTTAGAAAAAGAGCTAAGCTTGGAAATTGGAAGATGAAGTTTGAGAATCTGGTTCTACCAGTTGAACAAGTGGCTAAACTTTGATTTTTCTCATACTAGATATAGGAATTCATACGCTGTTCTCAGATTTATTGAGGAGGCAGGTGGGAGAGAGATGTATGTGAAATCTTTTTGAAAGCATTAAATTACTGTGCAAGGAACTACCTATTTGATCATGATTTTACATTAAGTTATTTTCCTTTGGATATTTTATTATTTTGTCTTGTATTGGGCTTTATACTAGAAACAGTATAGCATAGTGTTTTCAATACTGACATAAGCCTTATGGTGGTTCTTTTTTCATCAGACATAAATGAACATGCTAATCATTTGTGTTAACGGAAAATAAGGAAGATTTTTTTTTGTCTTCATTATATTTACTTGAAACTTCACCTATTTGTTCATTTTAATAAACATAGATATAAAGCTATACATACCAAGTGTGAGGCATCATGTTAGTGTTGGGTTATGTGGGAACAAGAATGACTTGGTGTCTGCCCTGAAATGTATAGTCTAGAGGCATGTAAATTTAAGTGCTAAATAGTTATAGGTAGTATGTTGGGGAAGCATAGCCCAAGAAGTTTCAGCCCCCTTTTCCTATGGCATTTGAGGTGGGCCTTAAAGGATCAGAAAAAGGACCAAAATAGATAGAGATAGAAGGAAAAGACATCTCAGACTAAAGAAACAACATGAGCAAAGGCTCAGAGGAGCTAAGGATGCATAATATATCATGGATTGGTGACTGGAACACTGGTGCGTAGAAGGAAGCAAAAGAAAGGCAGTTTTAGGCTTGTTCACAAAAGATGTTACTAAAGTTTTTAGACTATATTCAGTAGGAAGTAGGAAACCCTGTAGATTTTTCAAATGTGTATCCAAATGGTTTAATCTCGTGTTGTTAATGAATGCTGCTTTTGAAGTAGAGGCAGCATAGCATAGTGGTTAAAAAATGTTTGTTCAATTACGTGTTTAAAGCTAAAAGATGTCTGCAGCTTTCAAATAGTTTAGGGGAAGGAAGAAAAAAACAAGCAAACCTGTGTCTATGAAGAGACTGCAAAAGTGTAGAAGTAGCAAAACAATAAAAATTGGTGAATTCTTAGATTGATAAATAGGTGAATGGTGAATATACCTGTGTTCCTTTCTTTCAGTTCTTTCAGAGATTCAAAAAGTTTCAAAATAAGCAGTCTGAAAACAGAGAGTAGTGTGAATACTGGAAAATTATTTCCAAACTACGCAGTTCATACTTACTCAAGCCTTTTTCTAGTCTAACTAACAGATTTTTCCATATAAGAGAAGAGACTTTTGGTAGATGACTTGTTCACATGAATAGCAGATTAATGTTAAGATTTCAAGTTTTCCACAAACTTTAGATGTAGATTATTTTATATGGTTCCTATTTATTTTCCCTTCTCTATCTTTTTTTAGATTTTTCAGTCTTTTCTATGATTCTATTTTATCTCCTTTGTTAGTTTATTAGCCATAACTCTGATTTAGGGTTTATAATATGCATCTTATCACAATCTGCCTTCAAGTGGTATACCTTTTCATGTATAGTGTAAGAACCTTATAATACTATGCTTTCTCCCCTCCTGGTTTTAGTATGGATTAAAAAATATGTAACATAAAATCGGCCATTTTAACCATTTCTAAGTGTATGATTCAGTGGTATTAAGTACATTCATAGTGTTATATAACCATTACTACTAACTGTTTCCAAAATTTGAAACAGAAACTCTGTACTCACTAAGCAATCTCCATTCCCCCCCAGCCCCTGGTAACCAATAATCTATTTTCTGTCTCTATAAATGTGCCTATTCTAGATATTTGATATAAGTGGAATCATACAATATTTGTCCTTTGTGTTTAGCTTCTTTCACTTAGCAAAATGATTTCAGAGTTTGTCTATATTGTAGGTGAAGAGTATCAGAACTCTGTTCTTTTTTAGTAGCTGAATAATATTCCATTTTATGGCTTATATCCTATTTTGTTTATCCATTCATCTGTTGATGGACACTTAAGTGATTTCTGCCTTTGGATATTGTGAACATTGGCATACAGGTATTTGTTTGAGTCCCTGTATTCAATTATTTTCGGGTATATACCTAGAAGTGGAATGGCTGGCTCATATAATAATTCTTTTTGAGGAACACCAAACTTTTTTTCCACAGTGGTTTTACTACTTTTCATTACCACCAACAGAGTATCAATTACCTTTCAAAGAAACAAAAATCCAATTTTAAAAGTCAAAGTTAATTGCTTTTTGAAAATTTTTTGTTGAAATAACTTTTTAAAATAAAAACCAATCTATCTACCAAAAATTGCCTATTAAGTGTTCCTGTGAGATAATTCTATGCTAGGTGTAAGTATAAAACATCTCCCTGAATAATTTTTAACATAGAATGGGAATTCAGAGAAGAATGAGATACCATTTATGTGCTGATGACCTATAGACCCCTTCCCACCCCATTTTTCCAATTTTGGGTTCTCTCCTGTGCTCAAGACAGCCCCCCCCCCCACCGCCACCACCATTTCTGATTGTTTACTGGGCATCCTCATTTGGACATCTTCTAGGAATTTCAAACTTATGAAACCTAAAGTCAAACCTTTTGTTGTCTTGTATCTTTCCATTTTCTCCTCCATATTCCCATTCACCATCCTTTCTTTTGTGTGATCTACCTCAGAATTCATCTTCAATTTGTTCATTTCCTTTAAGTACCAGAAGATGTAATAAGGTAATAATACATAATTATTTATCAAATGAGTGATATAGTGATTTTTCTCAAAAACCTTCACGGCCTATGTTCTACCTGCAAATTAAAGTCTACTTTTTTCAACCTGCCATACAAGGCCCTCCAGAATCTTCCTCAGATACCTTTGCAGCTTCCTCTCCAATTTTCCATATGCATTGATACTTTAAACATACCATTCTTATTTCTAATTCTTTTCCTCCAACGTCTGAACTATTGTTGTTTGTATTTTCTCCTCCCTTATCGGTTTTCCAAGTCCTTATCTTTTCAACTCTGACTCAGATTTTAGAGCTCAGGTGTTCTTTCCTTGAAACCTTTCTAAACTATTCCAGCTCTTGCAGATTTCTTTCCTGCTTAGATGCTATGATCATAGTAGTTAGCAGCTTCAGTTTAATTTAGTAGTGAGGTTTTGGCATGTATACACAGAGCAAGGCATAATAATGGAACCACTATGTTTCAGAGGCAGATTTACCCTCTGAAAACTATCACCCTCTGAAAAGGCATTTCAGTTTCATTTTATGTGCACTATTAGATAAAAATTAGATGCTGTAATTACTTACCAAAGGTAGACATTGTTTCACTCATATCTGTAAATCTTCTAATAGAAGTTGGCTGACCACCATCAGGCTTGGATCAGAGGGACGTCCCTTTCTTCTAGTCCACTGCTCTTGGACTCTTAGCAACTCACATAGGAAGCTGTACCAATGCTGCTGTTTAGTTGCCTGGGTAAGACTGCTTTCTATGTAGTCACAGCTGCACATGCCTAAAGAAGAAAATATAGAAACGTCTTTTGTGTTAGCTAAACTACCATTATACTTTAATATATGCATATGTAAATGTATTTTTCAAATATTGTTTTTTTCTCCTCCAGTTTCTGCAGGGTAATATGGAAAGTTTAAATGTTTTCCTATTGAGTCCACTCTCAATTATTGATGTTAATATAAAAGGGGGAAATTTACCTATATGATACAGTAGTTTAGTGAAATTCATGGAACATGTAGTTTGTATTCCAACCTTCTTAAAATGAAAATCTGGCCGTAGAATATATTCTAAGGGTAAACACTGTAATTTCTTAACTTTTCATTGGCAATTGGTAAACACTATAATTGAAATCAGTAACGGGCTTAGGGAAGTAAGAGGATTTTTGTGCAAAAAGGAATACTTGAGAAATATGTTCCAAATTAGATATTTCCACTTGAAAATCAACATTGCTTTATATCCAACTTTTTTCTGTATTTGAGTTATTTTAGTGACTATATTTGTTCCTATTTTGGAAATCATATACCTGGACACTTTCAAAGATGAACCAAAATGAAGCTTGCTTTCAAGGAGCTTAATTTGTATGGAGGTCATACCTACAACTTCATTTAAGATAATTTTCAGTGGTTTTATATTGTTTTGGGTCTTAAAGTAGATTTGAAAAGGAAATGTAGTTTTGAGGACAATTTTCGGGGGTGAGTGGGATAGGTAAGAAGATTATAGAAAGCTTTTGGATTGAGACTGATGGCAGAATCAGTTCCCCTTCTAGGACTTTTTGTGTTGAATACCTAAGTTTTTGAGAGCTAGAGATGGGAAAAGACCATGGCCATGAGTTATAGAGAAAGGAGAACTGGGTAAAAGTTTGTAGATATCAGTGCTAGATTATTTTAGATAGCAGGTAGGTGAATCTGGGATACGTAGAGTAGTTGAATTCTTAAGTGTTTAGAAATACCTGAACTTTGAGAAAACTAATTAGATAGGTGGTAGAAATAGTACCATGCTCAAAAAAGAGCTATTCTTGGAGTCCTAAAATCTGGATTTTATTACTTGGCTGAGTCACTTACAAGCTAAATAAACTACTAAAATGCTTTATAATCTGTGTATATATTTAAAATGGACTTCTAAAAAAAAATAAAGTAAAAAATAAAGTGGACCTCTTCTAGACAGCATATAGTTGGGTTTTATTTTTTTTATCCAATCTGAGAGTCCTGTCTTTTAATTGGAATGTTTAGACCATTCACATTTTTTATATGTTTGGAGTATTTATATGTTTGGATTAAACTCTACTATCTACCAACAGTTTTCAATTTGTTGTATCTGTTTTTTTTTTTCTTTTTCTGCGTTCTCTTGGGTTAAGAATTTTTTATGATTCCATTTTATCGTCACAATTGACTTATTATGTATACCTTTAAAAATTTTAGTGGATATCCTTGGGTTTACAATATACATCTTTAATCAGAGCCTACTTTCAAATACTATTGTGTCATTTCACATCTAGTGTGAGACCTTAGAGTCCCCATTTATTGTGCTATTGTTTTCATACATTTTAATTTGTATATGCTATAAACACAATGCATTCCTACTTTTACAGGCCATCCTGATACCTTTTCTGGAGAAAAAACTGCAGGGGGATCCAAGCAGAGATGAAGAAGAATCCTTGAATGATTTATACTCTTGAGAATTACTGTGCTCAGTGAATTATTTGTTTTGACTTGGCTGTTTATGGTCTGATTCTTTTTTTCCCCCTGACCAAAACAAATGAGGTTCAACTAAGGAAAGTGAATGTAAGATACCTACCACAAAACTTAACTCTCGTGAATGACAAGTAGAACCGTTAAAATGTGCGAGCACTAAGAATTACTTAATCGGTTAACCGTGGTATTTTCTCTGGGGTAGGAGGCTGAAGCATCTATCTGTAGAAATGTCTTCAGACAGTACAAAGAAACGTGACCTTCCACCCAAGGACTCAGTTGAAGGAAATGACCAACACACTCATCCATCTAGGATCCATCTGGAGCTTGAAAAGGAGTCAAGTACTGACTTCAAGCAATCTGAGGCCAATAATCAATGCAGACATTACCCTAGGATCCACATGGAACCTCAAGAAAAATCAAATACTAACTATAAGCAATTTGTCATCAAAAAACTACGGAAGAGTTGCCAGTGCAGCCCAGCCAAAGCAAAAAATATGATTTTTGGTTTCCTTCCTGTTTTGCAGTGGCTCCCAAAATATGATCTGAAGAAAAACATTTTAGGAGATGTGATGTCTGGCTTGATTGTGGGTATCTTGTTGGTGCCCCAATCCATTGCTTATTCACTCTTGGCTGGCCAAGAACCGATCTATGGTCTGTACACGTCTTTTTTTGCCAGCATCATTTATTCCCTACTGGGGACTTCCCGTCACATCTCAGTGGGCATTTTTGGAATACTGTGCCTTATGATTGGTGAAGTAGTTGACCGAGAACTAAACAAAGCTGGCTATGACTCTTCCCATATTGCCCCTACATTAGGAATGGTTTCAAATGGGAGCACGTTATTAAACCATACATCAGGCAGGATATGTGACAGAAGTTGCTATGCAGTTAGAGTTGGCAGCACCGTGACCTTTATAGCTGGAGTTTATCAGGTAAGAAACAATGGAACAAGTGGTTGTTTCTGGCAAAAGAAATCGCAATGCATGAAATCTCAGATCTGTAAGGGATCTTAAATATCGTAATATTAAAATTGTCATTTACTGAATGCTGAAGATACGTGAGGGATTGAGCTGGAATTCGAACTCTACAGGTGTGATAAGGCTGCTGCTCTTTTTTTAAACCCAAGGCTGCCCCTTAACCAGTGCATTTCAGTCAGACAGATTTTAATTATTTGGTTGTAAAAATTTAGACCAGAAAGGGATCCCAGACCACCCAGTACAACTCCTTAATTTTATATGTCAAGAAACATTGCTTTGCTTGAGACTATGTGTGGTTAGTTACTGGCAGAGTCAGCATTAACAGTCAGACAGGAGAGTAACAGAATTTAGGTAGGGAGAGGGGGAGTTTTTCAAACTATAGATGACTGCTTCCCTTCCTTTAAAATTGCTGCTCTGGTAACTCCCACCAGAGATAGTTCTCTTGGACTATTGGAGAGGGATAAAGTTGGGGACCACTATTTTATATTATCAGGAGAAAGGATTAGAAATGAAATTCTTCTTGAGTTTCCTATAGAATCCACTAATCTGCCATCATCATCATGTCCCTGCCTTTTGGCATCCAGGAGTCAGTGCCAGCACTAAATCTCTTCTCTATCATAGGCATTTGGAACCAATGAGGGAGGGGGAAGAGTAGCTCACTTTATCTGGTGCTTGGATGAAGAGGAGAGAGGGACGGGGTGGTATGCAGAAGAGTTGTGCTCCTTAAAGTCCATTTTTGCTTTTTGATTAGTGTGTCTCACCAAGAATGAAGAATAGTACAATAGAATTCTGAGGAATTACCAGAAAGAGGAAAAAGTAAATTAAAAAGTATCTTTGAGGATGTAGAATTAATATGATAAGCAGTATGGCATAATCACATGCATACTGGATGAGAATAGTTTCTCAGTATGAGGTTAGATTAAAGAGAGTTCTATAATAATTTCAAAAGCATGAATCTAATTTTTGGTTTTCATCAGTTAAAACTTCACTTTTATGGCAATGGTTTGTAATTTAAAGAAAATACATGGCTTTTTAATTAGAAGAATTTTTCCAATTCGAGTTTTTATGATTTCTTGTGGATCCTTGAGAATTTTTTTCTTTTTGAAAGAGGTCTGAACCTTATTCAAGTTTAAGAAGCATTGTATAAGAAGGTAGGGATCCTAAGTTCTTTTCTCACCTGGGCTAATGAGTAACAGTGTGCTTAGCCCTCTGAGTGTCAGTAAAATGAGCCCTGTCTCTGTGAAATGAAAGGACTGATATGTGATTGCATTTTTTTCTAGCTCTGACAGTCTGTGATGCTTGATGGTATGTCGCCATGCAAAGGGGTTGGGGGGAGCACATGCATGAGAGCACGTGAGCCAGAGTAATACAGGATTTAGAAGCTCTTTTCCATTTATATTTAACACTTGTATATCCTTCTTTCCAGGTAGCAATGGGCTTCTTTCAAGTGGGCTTTGTTTCCGTCTACCTCTCAGATGCCTTGCTGAGTGGATTTGTCACTGGTGCCTCCTTCACTATCCTTACATCTCAGGCCAAGTATCTCCTTGGGCTCAGACTTCCTCGGAGTAATGGTGTGGGCTCACTCATCAATACTTGGATACATATCTTCAGAAACATCCATATGACCAATCTCTGTGATCTCATCACCAGCCTTTTGTGCCTTTTGGTTCTTTTGCCAACCAAAGAACTCAATGAGCACTTCAAGTCGAAGCTTAAGGCACCAATTCCTACTGAACTCATTGTTGTTGTGGCAGCCACGTTAGCCTCTCATTTTGGAAAACTAAATGAGAAATACAATACCAGTATCGCAGGACATATTCCCACTGGGTTTATGCCACCCAAAGCACCGGACTGGAACTTAATTCCTAGTGTGGCTATAGATGCAATAGCTATTTCTATCATTGGTTTTGCTATCACTGTATCACTCTCTGAGATGTTTGCCAAGAAACATAGCTACACAGTCAAAGCTAATCAGGAAATGTATGCCATTGGCTTTTGCAATATCATCCCATCCTTCTTCTACTGCTTTACTTCTAGTGCAGCTCTTGCAAAGACCTTGGTTAAAGAATCAACAGGCTGCCAAACTCAGCTTTCTGGTTTGGTGACAGCTCTGGTTCTTTTGTTGGTCCTCCTGGTAATAGCTCCTTTATTCTATTCCCTTCAGAAAAGTGTCCTTGGTGTGATCACTATTGTAAATCTCCGGGGAGCTCTATGTAAATTTAAGGATCTGCCCAAGATGTGGAGGGTTAGCAGAATGGATACAGTCATCTGGTTTGTTACTATGCTGTCCTCTGCACTGATAAGTACTGAAATGGGCCTGCTTATTGGGGTTTGTTTTTCTATGTTTTGTGTCATCCTTCGTACTCAGAAGCCAAAGAGTTCATTGCTTGGCTTGGTGGAAGAGTCTGAAATCTTTGAATCCATGTCTGCTTACAAGAACCTTCAGGCTAAGCCAGGCATCAAGATTTTTCGCTTTGTAGCCCCTCTCTACTACATAAACAAAGAATGTTTTAAATCTGCTTTATACAAAAAGACTCTCAACCCAATCTTAGTAAAGGCAGCTCAGAAGAAAGCAGCAAAGAGAAAGATTAAAAAGGAAACAGTGACTCTCAGTGGAATCCAGGATGAAGTTTCAGTACAACTTTCCCATGAGCCCTTGGAGCTCCATACCATAGTGATTGACTGTAGTGCAATCCAGTTTTTAGATACAGCAGGGATCCGTACGCTGCAAGAAGTTCGCAGAGATTATGAAGCCATTGGCATCCAAATTCTGCTGGCTCAGTGCAATCCCTCTGTGAGGCATTCCCTGGCCCGGGGAGAGTATTGCAAAAAGGAAGATGAAAACCTCTTTTATAGTATACATGAAGCGATGACCTTCGCAGAAGAAACTCAGCATCAGAAAGGAACATGTATTCCCAATGGTCTGAGTCTTTCCATTGATCAACTGAATAAGTAGATGGAAGGAAGAAGAATGTCTAGCCAATAGCAACTTGCACAAATGAAATTTTAACCTATTGGTGAGACATTCTTTCTTTGAAGCTGATAGCCTTTGTAGATACACAAATACAGTAGAAATTATAGTTAGGCAGAATTGAAAAGAACAAAATATGTGGTTTCAAGCTTTCTTGCAGCTGTGAGGTATTCTTGGGAGCTAAATATCTATTGAATTGAACTGTGAAGTAGCCCTAATGACTACTCTCTTTTAGGAGATATGCATTTGGACTCTTAATTCTCCAGGAGGTAAAAGGGTAAAGTTGGCACTTACATGAAAAGTGCCAGAGCCTACATGATATGGCTCTTTGGAGGGAGCCTGGAAAGGAGGCAGGGAAAGAATATTGTGCCTGCTCTTGTACCAGCAGATCAAGGAGCTTCTGGAGCACAAGGCAATAACTAGACACGTTTGTTCTTATTCGTATTTCTCCAAACCCAGTCTTTGCTCCCTGGATGGCAACAGGATCTCTCTCTGGCTTTTTAATAGGAAAACACCATTCCTTTCCTTAAGGTAGGGAACCACAGGCAGAGTCTCATCAAGAGTCTGATGGCTGGGCGTGTTTGTGAAGTCTTGTCAGCCAGCTTCACATTATATAGAACACTCTTCGTAATTCGTTTGATGATTTTAGTTATGCCTTTTTTTAAGAGTAAATAGGTAAGCCAAGAGCTTTTCATTATCAGTAAAAATAATGGGAATCTTCTTTGTCTTTTCTGTGACTTCTGTCCCTGTTTCTGAGTATTTCTCTAATATATTTTGATTTTCAGTCATTTAGTGTATTGCCCATGGAAACTGCTATGTCTGTTACTGGTGACAGGCCTGCTAGATAAAAGGCAGAATGCTGACTCTGCAATTCTACACAGAATTTTAAATGAGCTTGATGCAAACTGTTAATGATAGACTGCACATGGGAATGATTGACAGTTCCCCTTAAGAATTTTTCCCTTCCCATGGCATTTTAGCAAGGGTCGGCTGGGGATTGACAATCTTTCTCGAATAGAAACTCCTGTTCCTCTGTTAGAAAAAATTTATTGTAACCCATGGAAAAGAATGCACAGAAGCTTCCAAAGGAACATCAATAATTAATTTATAGATGTCATAGTGAAAACAAAGCTAATGCTTACTGCCATGTATCCTATTGATTTATAGTAAATATTGATGACAGTGACAGCTTTTAACAATTTGGTCTACCTAAACTATTATGCAGGAAGATTTAGAAGCATCACATTCATATAACCCAATTAGTTATGTATTATTTATGATAGCTGGATTTGATAATAGGATTTGATCCTTTACCTGATATTTCTCTCCATACATGGATATAAACAATTCTGGAGCTTTATGCAATTAGCAAATTCTTGAATTGTGTTTTGGTTTGTACCTCTCCCACCCAAACAAACAAGAAATTCTGTTTTTGATAGCCAGTTGTAAATTTAAGATTCCACTAAAATTTAAATCTCACCCTCTCTTTTTGGGGTGAAGTCTGTATATACTCACATTTAAAAAATTTTTTGGTTGCTAATATTTAAAGAAATCAAACCTGAAAACCAAAGCCTAATTCACCAACAAAACAAATGTGTTCATTTGCTTTCATACTCAAGGCCTTAGACTTTTAGTTCATCAGGTGATATTTTACAAACTTTATTGATATAAAAATATCTTGCTTACTCTAATTTGAGAAATGTATATTCTGAGTATCTTGAAATAGTCATTTAATTGAAATGTAGTGTGTACACTCTTAATGGCTAAAACTTTTACAACTTATTTTTAGATTTGTTATTATCAGGGGTGGAGTATGCCATGGCCCAGAGAGACTAAGGATAATATTCAAGAGAGGGGTGAAGGAAATAGACTCTCTAACCAAACAAGGGAGAACACAGAGGGACTTAGGTGAATAAGATCCAATCCCTCTTTAGCCCCACACAACAGTGGGGAGATCAGGATTAGGAGCCACATCTTAGTTTGCGAGCAAGGTCATAACTGGGTTCTGTTTTTTCTCGAAGGGGATGGGGCGCAGGGCGCAGATTCACCAAAGATGAAGAGCTGAGGGGCATGCAGCAGCTGGGGTTGGGGCAAAAGTCCAGGTTGACCTACTCCGGAGCACTAGTAAGTGTAGTACTATCTGTGCCTTGGATGGTGGTAAAATTGACAGATGTCTGGTTAACAATTACTTTTTAAGATTGTTAATTAGGACCAAAGGAAAATAAGATTTGGGTAGTCTTAGTTTTTAAACAATAGTTTAAAAACATTGAAGCCAAATTTGTTGATAAATTTATAGTGTGGTAAATGGTGATCTTTAGAAGTATATCATATTCTTTTAGTAATTTGTCATTTAAGAATACATTGGGTGTTAGCCCCGATCTTAATATAAAAATGAGAAAAAGGCTGAAGTGAATTTCTTGGGAACTTAAAATTGTGTCTAGGAGTTATAATGAAAAGTTCAAGGTCTGTGATCCTTATTAATGTTTTTAATGAATTGTTTTCATCTATGTAGTGCTATCTATGAGCTATAAGTTCTTTTTGCATCAATGTAGGTAATATCTCAAATACTTCCTGAGGACCTATGCAGGAGTCTAGGGCTCTGTACCAGATGCTGGACTATGGTACTAAATCCAGTAGGGGGCTGTATAGTAACTCCCCTGGGTGACACACACGGACACTTGGAGGTGTTTTACTGGAGGAGCTGAGCTCAGCCTGGACTGAGGTCTGAGCAGGAGGCATGGATGCCTCCAGTCTATTCAGGGAATGATTCCAGTGACACAGTAAAAACCTAACCGATAGGATTTAGACTATATTTAATTTTTGTTCTTTAATGTTTCATTTTTTTCCCCACTAATGTTTTCTTTATCAGTTCTAGTGATGCCTAATTCAAAACTGGGCTTAAAAACTACAAAAGGAGGATTGGATCTTGAAAGCTTTTAGGCTCTGAAGTAATTTGCCTTTTTTTTTTTTTTTTTTTTTTTTTTTGGTACAAAGATTTTAGGTAATCATGAATGGAATCATTAATTTGAATGCTAATAATAAGAATGAAAATGATAATGTAACAGGCCAAACTAATACCCAGCTGTTTTATCATAGCCTATTATTAAAAGTAACATACAATTGAAAACTATAAGTTAAAGATACATTTTAGTTTTTTTAAAATTAGTAACAGGAATGGAGAATTTAGATGTGGGAGTGGGGGAGATTTATTTTTATAAGGTAATTTTTATCCTGATAAGGACTATTTTTTTAAAAAGTGCTTTGCACCTTAAATTTTAAAGTAAACATGTTGAATACAGTTAGGAAAGTGAAAGGAGCATTTAACTTATACTAAGTAGTGGGGTTTTTTGATAATTTCTTTTTCTCAGTGATGTAAAATAGGAAGGAGATACTGAATTATGAAAACTGGAATAATGGAGGACACTAAATGCCTTAACTGGAAATACCATGTTTAGAAGTCTACACTGGAATCCTGTGTAATCTTTGTTGGACTTGAATTATGACTCTGAAAACAGGCCAAATAATTAACAATCTTATTACAAAATACCAATCACTAAATTTCTAACTGAAGGTGTTTTTAGTTGGCAAACAGAAAAGCGGCCTAAGCTAGAAAGGATCTTTAACTCCAGGTTAAAAATCACATTCCGCACCCCTAAAATAATGAGATACTTAGAGTCAAACAACTGTTGGCTTTTCAGTTCAAATCAGCTGGGAAGTTACTATTTGAATTCTGATGCTGCCATGATTTCTCAAAAATTAGTGTGAACAAACCAATCTATATAAAATGCTACTTTTTTCTCCTTTGCAGTTTTATATATAGATCAAGACAATATCAGGGTGACAGATAAATGAACTCAAATTCTCAGTCTTGTCTATTCACTAAAAAAGTACACTGCCTTTCAATTATTCAAGGTCAATGACTTTTAGAAACATGTTTTATACCACATATATATTTTTTTTAATTAAAGCAAGTGCCTTGATGCTATTTTACATAAATCATGCTAAACCTCTGTGGGATGAGGATGAGTTGTTGATGGACTTCCGCCTCCTGCAGGAGAGGGGAAGTTGGTTAATAGCAGATCTTCTTCTTCTGGAAAGATATGTTCATGATGTTTACTATGTAAGGTCCTATATGTGTTGAAATCTAAAGGTGTCATTTCATTTGTTTGCTAATAAATTGTTATACTAATAAAATATTACTCTGTGTCTAAATTAAGTGCAAGGGGGTGATTCTAACCTAAATGTAAGAAATACATTTAGGTCACCAGTGAGCTTTAAAATGCCATTTTTTTACCTTTGGAGGAGTAATGCAGTCATTAATTTTTCCCAAGTGTAACGAAAGTAGCTGTCCTTATAGAAAGCCATAAAGCATAAAGAAACCCAATTCTTTCCTTTTTGCTTCATAGTCTTGAGTCAGTTAATCCCTTGGGTAATCATTTTTTTATCAGTGAAGAGGGGAGGAGGCCTAGATTGCTTGAGGACCCTTCCAGCTCTCATGTTGCATGACTTCTGTTACTGATATAGAATCAAAAAAAACAAATCTGACTCATGTTTTTCTACTGTCCAACCTCTAAATTTTGTTTTGGTAAGTGAATGTTGAGCCACATTTTTTTCATCAGTAAATTAAGGCTACACTTTGCACCGACTGAGAGAATTGGGAGTGGAATTCCTACCTAGAGCACAACCCTTTGTGAGGAATAATCTGCACCCACACCATCTCCCTATACCTTCAGCAAAGCCTCTTCCTAAATGTGCTCCCCTTTCCACATCTCTCAACTCTGAGGAAGTGGAAATATAGGTAAAAGATAAAAAGGATTAAAGATAGCT
The DNA here is from genome assembly GCA_028627145.1 of Eidolon dupreanum. Classification (NCBI taxonomy): domain Eukaryota; kingdom Metazoa; phylum Chordata; class Mammalia; order Chiroptera; family Pteropodidae; genus Eidolon; species Eidolon dupreanum. The sequence continues at coordinate 17,769,879 of CM053515.1, read as the reverse complement.
CTCAGTCTTTTGCAGTACTTAGTTGTCTTTCATCTTAATCCTTACCATGTCAGAGAAATTATGTGGCCAGTTGTCTCCCTTACATAGTCCACCTCTGCCCTCTTGTGGCCAGAATATAATACTACATTCCACTGCAAAGAACTATGGCTTCAAGTAGCAGGAACAAGTTCTTTAACAGGTCTGCAACTTTGAAGACGCAATCTGAGCTTATTTGTCCTTTTGTATCGTAATTTCCTGAAAGTATTAGTTGAAACAATGCTTGACATACAATAAACAAATAACTCTTAGCTTCCTTCCTTTTTAATTAAAGAGCCCTTCTTAGGAACAGGGTAAAGGAAACTCCTTGAGTTTTATCTACTGACCAGGCTGGGTGGTTCTGGAACACTGAATCCCAAGTAGAAGAAAGGGCTGGTAAGGGAGGTCCCTGTCTAGGTGGTATTAGTAAAGTTCTAAATAGGAGTGGATACTAATCACAGATAAACCTTTTTATTCTCATGACAGCACAACTGAGGTAGTGTCTAGTCCCAGAATATTGGCCTACAGAGTAGAATGGTTAACTGGGGCAAAACTAAGTCCTCAAGTGGGTTTGGAGAATGGCAGGAAGAAGCCAGAGAAGTCTGATGAAGACAGCCAACTAAGAAGGAATAATATCAATCTCTTTTAGTTTAAAAAACAAAGCATCAAACAACAACAAAAAACCCCTAATGTCCAATAGAATCAAAGGTTTAACCAATTTAAACCAGACTACAAAAGCTCTTTCTTTTGGATATTATTGCCATCTACTGGGATCTAATTGATATGTTAAATGAGCCAAGAATGTGAGATTTAAAAAAAAAAAAAAAGTTTAAGCACGTATTTACTGAATACTACTATATGCAAGGCACTTAGAAAAAGCTTTTCATGTTGAAGTCTTGTGTGTATAAATGGAGAATCCCACAGTGACATTCAATGGAAGGAAATAAGTTAATATATTAGAATTCTTCATTATCAAAGGACAGGTTATCCTGGACTGGAATAACATTTGAAGCAATGATATTCATGGAAAATTTTTGCAAATCCTTTTAAATAGAAGACAACTCTACCTTCTCTCCAATTCATTTTCTAGTACAATCAATGCTTCATACAGCTTTAAAAGGTGGCTATGACACATTACGTGTCTATCAATTTATATACAAATGTTTATTGAAGTGCATACGATGTGCCCAGCACAGTGCTACACACCGTTAAGGTATCAAAAGGCTGACTGGTCCCTGCTCTCGTGGAGCTTACAGTCTAGTTAAAGAGCCACAGAACTTGATAAAACATTCAAGTGCTTAACTGAGTGATAGAAACAAGAAGTACTGAGGAGTTGAGGGAAAGAAGTGTGGTGAGTCTTCAAGAAAGGGTGAAATAAAAAGGATTCCAGTTAGTTCTTGAAGAATGTGTAGGGCCTAGCTTGGTAGAGAGCAGGACAAGGCATTCAGGCAAAGGCACACTAGCAGACATGGGTATGGAGTGAAAGAAGACAATGGCCTATTCTGGGGCAGCACACATACTGGATTGTACTGAGCAACCAAGTTGGAAATGCAGGTTGTAGTCAACTCTAAAGGTGCTAAAACTCAGTTGAAAAAAACCTAGTCTGATTTTTTAGGCATTTGAGAACCACGATAGGCAGGCAGGGGAAATGGAACGGTGTGATTCCAACAGATGAATAGATTAACATTAAGTACAAAATGGATATCAGAAAACAGACATAAGGAGAAAGGTGAAGGAATTGTGGGGGGGGGGGGAGGCAGCAGTCCTGACACAGATGAAAGCAATTAAGGTGCTACCAATGAGATAGAACCCCAAGACTTAGCCAGAAGACATTGTTTTCCTCTCCCAAGTGTTAAAAATTTTAAGTATGTGTAGTACTTTTAATTCAAATTATACTATTTTAAAAGGAAAAATATCCAAATAAGCTTTCAAAAACATCCATTTAAACATCTGCTAGAGTTTTTTTGTGTGTAATTATTGTTATTTTGTTCAATGTGGAAGAACTTCCTACAACTAATTCAATGTGTAAGCAGAACTTTCTACGACTAATCTGCTTTATACAACTGTTTAAGTAACTACAGAAAGAAAAATAACTGAATTGCTGTGTTTCTGAAATAGCCACAAATTAACCTGAAGGGAGGAAAAATCTACACTACAACACTAACACGTATTGTGTGTACCTTCTAAATATGAAACTGGCATTTATCTGACTTATTAGGAATAGATACAAGAGTTATAAAAGATATTAAGAATGCCTTCTCTATAGGAGACAAACTTTAATATAAATTTGATTATAAACTTAGAGTTTTAAATAATTTAAAATCAACTCTGCTCTAGCAGACTTCTCCAAAGAACAAACACAAAGGAATAAAGCTTATTTATGAAGTAATTTTAGTGAAAGCAAATGTCGAGTGCCCTCATCCTAATTACATGGTCTAAGCTGGATTACACGTGTGGAGAGGAAAAGTGTGAATAATTCAAACAGGGGATGATCCAAACACTCTCACACAGCCATTTCTCGCCAAACTTTCCTCTTACCTTATCTAGAGAGAGGTGCACTGGGTTATATGTTCTCTCCCATGACCCTAATAGGATTCTCTGATATTATACCCTGCCTCCCAGAGCATATCATGTCTCCTCTTTAATGCAGCTTATTTTGCTGTACCCCAACTCCTTACTAATAATAAGCCTAAAGCACTACAATAAGTTTTAATAGGTTAGATGGCTCCTGTTAATTCTTTGGGCACAGATGAATTTACCTCTACTGAATACTTGGCTAACTGGCGGGGTAGTCAAGAGAATAGCTAAGAAGGTTCTAAAGTTACCAAATTAGCAGAAAAGAGTTAATATCTCTGTAGTAAGAACAGACAATACTTTTTTTTTTTTGACAGTGATGGGGAGTATACAGGTAGCCAGCTGAAGACACAAGTGCTAGATTCATGCTAGACAGTGGTTCTCAAAGTATAGACCCTGAACCACATCATCATCACCTGGGAACTTGTCAGAAATGCAAATTCTTGGGCCTCACCTAAGACTCACTGAATCAGAAACTCTGAAGGTAGAGCCCAGCAATTTGGGTTTTAGCAAGGCTTCCCAGTGACTCTGAAGTGAAGTAAGCTAAAATTTGGAAACCATTGAGCCAGACTTATTGGGAAAAAGTTGGTTCCAGGCCCACAGTGTGTTTCATCTTCTTGTGGTTAATCCAATAGTTCCCAGACTTTTCTGTACATATTGAAATCACTTGGGAAGCTTCAAATCTATTAATGTCTGTGATCCATCACAAGAGATAATGATTTAATTGGTCTGGGATATGATCTGGGCTTTGGACATTTTTTAAAGATCCTCAAGTGATCCTAAGGTACAGACACATTTGAGAACCATTGGATTAATCAAATTTCATTTCCAACTTCCATTCAAGAAAGTTTCCTGATTATTTCAGAGGACTGGAATGTTGTCATATAATGTTTAAAATTTAAGTTTCATAACCTATCTAAAGAAATCTAAAAGATTTAAAGATTCTTGTAAACTACATCTTCCAAAGTAAGAGGCAAAATAATGCCTACATTATTTTGTTTGGAGAAAATCTGTAATTTTAGAATCAACAAGAGTTTGTGTCACTCTTCTCATTAAATATTCATCTATGCCATTTAGCTGTCCAAAAATGGCATCAGGAACATCTACACAGGTGGAAAGGAACCATCTAAGTTTCTGTACACTTGAGATGGCCTCTGTGATGGTGATTTTTGGCTGCTGTGGTAAAGACACCTCTCCTTCATCTTCACTTCCAGCTTCATCAGTATTTTCACCAGCCACCATGTTCTGAATGACCTCCGTGTCTATGAGCTCCTGAGAGATGGTGAGGTCATCATCGGCCGTGACAAAGTCCTGGAAATTCACTTCATTTGGGACACAGGTGGCAATAGCCACTGAGTGCCACAACTTTTCAATAGCAGTATCTGTTTCACTGGCTGCTGTTCCTTTGTCAGAATCTTTCAATTCCATTGGGACAATGCCTGCCCTCTTCCAGCATCTCACCACTGTGGACTGCTTGACTGACCACCATGCTGCAGCAATCATGTCAATGGCCTGCTTAATGTCCACTTTTCTTTGGTCCTCACTGCTGTTAAGCTTGAGGAGGATTTGTTTTAGAAGGCGGCTCCTGTACAGCATTTTCATGGTATGAATTATGCCAAGATTCAGTGGCTGCAGGACAGCAGTACAGTTTGAGGGCAGATAACCCACCTGAATCCTTTCCAAGCGTGGAAGCATATTGTGAGCAGAGCAGTTGTCGATGAGCAGAAGGATCCGGCGCTCTGCCTGCTTCATCCTGGCATCCATTTGCATCAGCCACTCATTAAACAGATCCCGTGTCATCCATGCCCACTGGTTGGCTCGGTAGTCACAAGGGAGGGAATGGACGTTCTTGAGGCACTGTGGGTTGGCTGACCTACCAACAATCAATGGTCTCATTTTTTCAGTCCCTGAAGCATTGCAACAAAAGAGTGCTGTCAATCGCTGCTTTGCTTTCTTGCCCCCTCTACAATGGTCTCCTTTAGCAGCCAGAGTGTGCTGGGGAAGCAGCTGGAAAAACACTCCTGTCTCGTCAGCATTAAAGATATCATCTGGGCTGTAGTCAGCAATCAGTTTTATAATTTCCCCTGCATGCCATTCGTTAACCTTATCTATTCCTAGACCATTCATTAATCTGTCACTATCCTCTCTACAGATTGCTTTCAACACAATTCCATGTCGATCCCTAAATCTGTTCAGCCAGCCCACACTTGCTTGAAAATTGTCATAGCCAAGCATGTTGGCCAAATTTAGTGCTTTTTTCCGAATGACAGAACCAGTCACAAGAATGTTTTTGGCATGAATTTCTTGAAACCAAGCAAAAACAGCCTTATCAATGTCGTCATAGAGAGCATTCCTCATCCTTTTCCGCTGTGGTCCCACGGATGCCTCCCGCACCTTTTCTTCAAATTTGGCACGATCCTTTAAGAATGTAGACAAAGTAGAAGGGGTGATACCGAATTCTTTTGCCACATCACCTTTCCTCTTACCTGAGTCTACAGCTTCTACAACTTTCATTTTCTCCTCCAGGGAGAACTGCCGACGTTTCTTGTTCCCCTTGTTTGCCATATCTGCAGAATGAGGGCCGGGCCACAACTACCAGGGCTGTGTCCACTCCTTCACGTGCTTTGTTTTGCCACAAGTGTGGAAAACTGAGAAGACAAAATGGAGTACCTATCAGGAACCAAAGATAATAAATTCCCCCTAAAAGTTGGGTTCAGGTTTTTTTAATCCTATTAGGGAATGATAAGGCCAAAGTCAAGAGAAGATAGGATTCATGCTATTGACTTTTTGTAGAGATTACTCAGACTCATAGAATGTTTGAAGTAGAACAGATCTTACAAATAATCTAGTTTACTTATACTTTGAGCCTCTGTAAAAATAATAATGTCTGTTCTGCCTACTGAGAATATATTAAATAATAGATGGTAAAAGAGTTTTGCAAATAGCAATGCACTGTATAAATTCAAGGGATTATTATTTGACTCATATTATAGATATAGAAACTGAGGCCCAGGAAAGGGGCATACCCAGATTCATACAGTTCAGATTTCTTGACTCAGATTAGTGCTACTCCTGCCACTCCATCGTCCTGCTTGATATTCCACCAAAATGAGATCTTCTCAGTTTTATCACCATTTGGCTGGGAAGGATGTTCACTGTGGGAATATGTTTCTGGTAGCCATACATTCACTTAATGAATATTTACAGGAGCCAACATGGTAAGGATATAGTGATGAACAACATAGTAAGGGTCTTGCCCCTATGAAATATATAATGAAGTGGGGAGAGATAAACAATATGTGAACAGATAGAGTATAATATGTGCTACAATTAAAATAAACAATCCAGCAGTAGCATTTTTGGCAATTGCTTGCTTAAACCTTATATCATGAGAGTTCTCAAAGGACAAGAGAAGCTGCTATGACCTTATGCTGTGACTGCCTCTTCCAGAAGACTGACTTCTACCACCACCACCACACATCTATCTATTCAAGGCTTTCTCTATGTGCTAAGCACTGTGCTCAATGCCAACTATACAGAATGGGGTGTGATGCCCACCACTGAGATTACCAGGGAAGAAGGGAAGACAAATACCAGAGTGTATGGAATGTTATGTGTGAGGTTACAAAGTACTATGAACTAGAGCATAGAAGTAGGGATGACCAACTGGGTGGGGCATGGATGGAAAGTGCATTCCAAAGAGGAAACAATATATTAACACTGGGCCTCAAAGTACAAACAAAGAGGAATTCAGCGATGGAAAGAAATATGTGTAAGAGCAATGAAGTACTACAGAAAATTAAATTGCACGGTGAGGAAAAATATGGGTCTTCAGAGACGAAAACAAGGGCCAAATCACAGAAAGACCTAGTCGGGATTTTAGCTTGATCTTGGGACAATAAGAGGCCTTTAGAAGTTGACTTTATTTTTGTTTTCTTTGAATAACATGCTTAGATTTGTGCTTTAGAAAGAGTTCTTTGATTGCAAGGTGGAGAACCTAACGGGTTTCCTAAGAGGTGGCCCTAAATTTAAAGATAAAAGCAGGTTAGTCTAGTAGGCCATATACAATTTGGATACATTGAGTTGGTATGAAGCTACTGAAAGATTTAAAGCAAAAAGAAATGTGCAAAGGATGGAATTGAAGGTGTTAGGGGAAAAACGGGAGACTTGTTAGGAGGCTGTTGTAGGAGTCCAGATGGGGAATAATGGTGGCTGGGATTAGAGTAATAATGGAGACATTAAGGAGTCAGTTGGGGGCCGTTTTTGCATATCTTGCTGATGGACTGGATGTGAGGTGCAAGACGAATCAAGGTTAACTCCCAGATTTCTGGCATGAGCACTGAACAATCCAGTGGATGGTGGTGCCATTTACTGAGATGAGAACCAATTATTGAAGATCTACTTCTTAATTTGTTACTGTACATGCTTAATACAGCTTACATGTGGCAGGACTGTAATTCAAACCCAGGTAGGCTCACCATAACGCCAGTGTTCTTGACATTAAAGAGTGCTATATAGCTTGTTCTGGGAATGATCAGTATTGAGAATAGACGTGGGAAGAGAATGAAGCAAGAGTCAAATCAGGCTTATAGGTCAAGCTAAGAAGTCTGAATTTTATTCTGAGAAGACACTGGAGGGTTTTAAGTAAGGCGTGACCTAATCTGATTTTCAGTGCTAAAAGATCAATCTGGTTGTTGTGTGAAGATTTTAGAGGGACAAAAGTGGAGGTGGGAAGAAATTGCATCAGTATGTTGGTGACCAGAATATTGGCGACAGTGGTAGATAGAAAAAAAGTAGGTAGATTATAAATATATTTGCAAGATAGTGAGGGTCGTGCAGGGACTTATACAAATGTAGGACAATCTGTGACATCGGTAGGAAAGGACAACACAATCCTTATTTGATTCTGGAGCCTCTCCACATGGTTATTCAGCTCGGTTTGAATCACTTCAGCAACTCACTACCATTACTGTGTTTGGGACGGCGGGAGGGACGGGCTGAGGGCAGACCACTGGGGTGAGGCGGACGGCTTGATGCGGTACTGGGAAGAGCCCTATCCTGAACAAGCGAGGAAGGCTGGGATCAGGCCTTGAACGCCGTTCTTAGAGAGTAGTAGTTCTGGGGCTTCCCAAGGCCCAACGTGGCTCTGAAAGGTGGAGGCGTGGCCTCGATTCATCACGCTCGGCACAGCCCCGCCCAAGTTACCTGAACGCCCTACGTCAATGGGGGCAAAGCGGCCAGGGCGTCCCACCGCGGGTGGCCGCAGCTTCCTCCTCCTCCCGAAACCTCTGGCCGGAAGCAGTCCGTCCGCCTTAGCAGCCCCCCTCTAAGCCTCTAAGCAGTACCTATGGGCCCGCCCCTCAGCTAGGGCTGGACTGCTGCGCCTGCGCAAAGGGTTGCACGCAGTCACGCGCGACGGGCCGCTTCCGGTGCGCCGCGAGGGCCGCCGGGACGGGTCTCCCAGGCGATCCTAGGTGTGTGCTGCTTTTGCTGCTGCTGCTGCTGCTGCTGCCGCTGCTGCCACCGTCGAACCGGTGCCGCGGCGACGCCCGTGTATCTGCAGTCTTCCTCGGGCTCCCCGGGGCTTGACCCCCGGGGCCCTCGGCAGCCGTCGGTGAAGAGCCTGCGGAGCGAACCTGTCCTCCCACACCCTCCCTCCAAGACCCCATATCGCGACTCCAAGGTGCGGGAGCGAAAGGGGCTGTCGCGACTCCGCACCGTGTGTCGCTGGGCGGGGCCGCGGGGCCGGGGCTCCTCCAGCCCCCGGGATGCGCGCGCGAGCTCTCGCCTCCACTTCCTTGTTGCCACTGTCACGACTGGAGCCGCCTCTCGCCGACAGCGGGGAGCGCAAGTGCGCCGGCCAGCCCCCTCGTCGAGCCTCCAGGCGGGGCGCCTCCGGGAATGTGAGCCGCGCAGCTTGTTCGCTCCTCGGGGTAAGTCTCGTCCTCGAGCTCCGCGCTGCACCGCGTCGCGACCAGCTGGGCGACCTCAAACTGGGTGCTCTCTCTGAGCCCTATTACAAAGTAGGAGCAGTGAGCGTTAGTTTCCTCCCGCATTTGTTACCTTTGGGACATCTGAGACCCAGAGAGAGAAAGGAACTAGCTCAGAGTCAAACCATGACCCATAACTGAGCCGTCAAAGGCAATCTCATGAGATCGAGATGAGAATGTGATGGGACAGTGAAAGTATCTCACAAATTTCAAATGCTGTCCTTAACACTCCTTTACGGGTGAGAAAACTGAGACTTAAGAGTAAGTAGATTGCTCAAGGTCATAGAGCTCTGCGGGTGCTCTTAAAATGTTAAAATGAGTAAAGTAGAACCCAGATTTGCCTTCCAGAGCCCTTATTTTTAACATTTATATTGGCCTTTTTTTTTTTTTTTTGCATTTCTGTATTGAGGATCTGAACACAATCTTGGACCCAGGCTTAAAACTGGGTAGTCTAACAAACAAAAACCCCGGTTAGTCTCTTCTTGCCTCCACCCCAAGGCAGTTGTAATGCTTTTATTTCCTATCTTGTTTTGCTCTGAGTTCTAAAACCCTATATGCCATTCTTTACTGATGCCCTCCTGTAGTTAATTGCTTTTCTCCACAAGACTGAAGAGCTGAGAAATCAGTTGTTAGGGGCAAAAAAGCGCAGTCCCCACATAGCCTTGATTTGAACTCTAGCTTCCCTTACCCAGTGAAGACACTGGTCTCTTGGCCTCTTATCTAGCCAAGTTGTAGGTTATCTTCTCTTCCAGGGTTGCACTATGACAGAATGGAGGGTGTGTGTGTGTGTGTTTATAATGGGAAGGGAAATCATTTAGAAATGGCAGAACTAGAAATAATCGGGAATTCGGGAATAATGTGTTCTTATCCCAGGATATAGCTTTTAAAATTATAGGTGAAACATTTTTTTGGTCTGCATTTTCTAGAGGAAGATTTTTAGCTTTCTCAACATTCTCAAAAGGATTCTTGCCTCCCTAAAATTTAGGAGCCACTGATTTCAGCCTCTATATCACTGAAATTTAGGGCGGGGAATATGTTTGTCAGAGATCACATGGTTCGAGTTCAGACTTGGATCCAGGTCTCCAGACTCAATATGCAGTGCTCTTTTTGTCATTGTGCTCACTTATACCTTCTCATTTGTGTAGCAAGGTCTAAATGAGATACAAGTAGGCTTTGTAATATACAGATCAGTCCTGTCTTTACTACCACAACACCCTTTTCCCAGAATCCTTGATTCTATCAAAAACTTGACAGATTTTTAAGAGCAAGCATATTAATTCCCTGCCCTAAAATTCAGGTGGTTTCTGGGAATCTTTCTCCCTCCAAGGATTTTGTCTCATGGGTAAAACTCTAACTTAGAATGTGGCCATGAGTCAAGTAACTCTTCTTGAACTAGTCGTTCAGTTGTATGCCCTTCCTTTTTCTAGGAAAAGCTATTAGTAGATTTTCTGTTTCTCAGGCTAGTGGCAGAGAGCTACTATTGGTCTGTCAGATTACTGTTCACACCTGTGCTGTCCAATATGTAGCCACTATATGTGGTTGTTTAATTACAATTAAACAAAACTAATTCAATTTTTAAGTCACACTAGTCATATTTCAGGTGGTCAGTAGCCATGAATGGCTACCATAGTGGAGGTCATGGATAATAGAACATTTTCATCATTGCAGGAAGTTTATTGAACAGTGCTGGTTTAGAGGGTTGCCAGTGGAGATGGGGGAGCAGTGTAGTATAATGAACGAAGGCTCAGAGAGTTGGATTTTCAAATTTAAAAAATTTGTCATTCAAGTCCTTATTTGGTGTGGTGGTTTTGGGCAGGTTGGTAAGCATCTAAGCTACAGATTATTCATCTTTCATAATGAACCCTTTCTTTTATATAGCACTTGACTCTAATAGTTATGTCTGTGATTTTCTTGAGCCTTGGCACTATAAATTTCTTTTTTTATACATGAGAAAATTGAACCTAAAGCAGCTAAAGGACCTGCCCAAATGACACAAGCCACAGAATGTAAAGAAATCTCTTATATATAGGCACTTTATGTTTGAATGAATGACTGAATGAATTAGAGAAGTAGTTTGCTTCAGGTGATGAAACATGAGGGAGGAGCCAGAACTTCTAACTCCTGGCCAGGTATTCTTTTTACCTGTTACCGTATGGAATTCTTGTAATGTGGGTCTAATACATCTTCAAGTTGAAGGATTATTGTATTTTATGAGTAAATATAAGTGGAAGGTCTGTCTATGCTGGTGTTGCTACACTTGTATGGTCAAAAGAATCACCTGGGGCACTTGTTAAGCATGCAAATTTCCATACCTTCTAGAGATTCTAAAATAGAAGGGCTGAGGGGGAACCTTGGAGTTTATGTCTAATAAGTACCTCCCAAGTGCTTCTTAGGACCTGCTGAGTTTGGGAGATGACTCAGTCTTAACGCCCTGACAGAGATAAGGGATCATCTGCTGTTTCCTTTAGGGTGGATTCTTGAAATATGTTTGTGTTTGACTTTCTTCTAGCCATGGATGCATCATATGATGGTACTGAGGTAACTGTTGTGATGGAGGAAATTGAGGAATCCTACTGCTATACCTCCCCTGGGCCACCCAAGAAGAAGAAAAAGTATAAAATACATGGAGAAAAGGCCAAGAAACCCAGGTTAGCCAACATGTTTTAGTAGCTGGCGTTTATAAACAGTAGCTACTTGAAGAGCTGTATTGAGGAAGACTGGGTCCAGATTCACTGAGAGTGCCATGTCAGTTGTTGAAGTCTCAGGATGGGCATTAGGGTTGGAGAGAGAAGGAGATGGTGGTGTGGGTTGTGACAGATTGATGACAGCATTTGCCATGCTGGCCAGATTGTGGTCATGTTTCCAGGTTGTCAGTGGAAATTGTACCATACAAATGGTGGAAGCTGTGTACAGTAGGCCCTTGAATGACACTGGTTTTTTCAACATCATTTTGTTAAAACATTGTTGCAATGTTGTAGAAATTTAACTCTTGTTTATATCAATTAGCCTATGGTAAAATTGATTTAATTATACATTGTTGTGCCACAATTCCAAGAACCTGTCAATGATATTGAGTGAAGAGTTACTCTACAGAAGAACTATGTTATTTATTATTACCATTGTTGTTATTTAAATATTTAAAATAGTGCATTAATAACAATAAGATTATAAATAGTACCAGTGATATCTATTAAGAATATCCAAATTGTAGCTCTGTTCTCTGGCTTAACCGTGAATGCTCCAAACTTCTTGCTCTGGTTCTCAGGTTTAGGTCACTTTGATAGTTTTGCTTGCTTCCCTCTCTCAGCCTTTGGGAGGTGCTCTTGGCCAATGAGACGACCAGAGTCTGTGCGGAAAAGTAAAGAGTATGAGTGACAACCAGACTATGTAATTAGTCCCCTAAGTAACCTTTCTGAGAGTGGAATGACAGGGCACCCATATCTGTCTTTGTCCATATTGAGTTTTAAAGCCAATCTTCTTTTCAGAAAAAGTCAAAAACTGGAAAAATAAACCAGACTTACCAAAAGTAAGCCTTTGCCTCCAGGCTTCTGAAAGGAGAAAACTCCTATATGTCATCTGGGAGAATTATTTAAATGTTTCTTTGTTTTACTTTCTATTTAGTTAAATGCTTTGAAATGAAAAGTTGAGTTTTGTCTCTACCTCTTCACTGCCCAAACTGTATCATTGTAATATTTACTGGTTGAATGAGGGAAAACCTTAAGTCATTGCTTCTTCAGGTCAGCGTACCTTCTATACTATTACGACATCTACCTGAAAGTGCAGCAGGAGCTCCCGCACCTCCCTCAATCTGAGATCAATAAGAAGATTAGTGAGAGTTGGAGGCTTCTCAGTGTGGCTGAAAGGAGTTACTACTTGGAGAAAGCCAAACTAGAGAAAGAAGGTTTGGATCCTGTAAGTAATTTTTTTTTTCCCAACTAATTTCTCCATTAGATCAAATGGTGAAAGCCTTGGAGAAACCAACACCCCCGTTTTTCTTGGGAAAACTTTGAGTTGAGTCATTTTTCCTTCTTGAATCTGTTATTGTCTGTTTTAATTTGGATGATGCCCTCTACTCTCTTGTCCTCAGGTTGCAGGAGTATGTGGAGCTGACATTTTTTGAGTTATCTACAGTGAGCTTTAGAGTCCTTTTCTGGATTTTAGCATTTCTTTTCTGAATAAAGAAGCCCCTTTATCTTTGTAGGTAGTAAATATTATTTTCCTTTAATATCGTAGCTTATTTAGGCATTTCTCCTACATCATGAGTTTTCATGTTACGAATGTAATTAATTTATGTTGTCCTGACTACTGTCAGTTATAACATAATCAGCAATTAAACTTTGTGTTTAGAGGTAGATACAGTTGCTTTGTGTAATACCACATTCTTTTCATCACCACTGGTAGTTGTGAACTATGCTAGTAGCAAAAATGCAAGGTTAAAGCCCAAGGTGACGGAGGAGACTGAAGCTTTGAGTGCATGGATTAAAGAATAATCAAGGAGCAGTTTAGGGTTGTGTCTGTTAGCTATTTTGTTATTTTAGTTCGCAATAAGAAAATGCACTGATGACTATTAATACTACTGTATTTTTTTTTTAAACTGAAATTCCTGCAGGAAAATAACCTTGTTATTGCAAGCTGAAACCTTTTAACCTTAAATCCATTTTTCAATTGAAACACTTGTCTGTAACATCCTTTTTGATAATGTAGAGCAAAGGTTCCTCAGGAATTCAACAACTATGTTATAGCAGAAAAGGCTGTTCCCCCCTCCCCGCCTTAGTGGGTCCTATCTGCCACTACCATTTAGATATTTCGTCCTTACTGGCTTGGTGTTCCTCTTCCAGGAACAACTTTGTGTTACCTACAGTTTTGGAGATGCCACTGTGCACTCACTCCCCTAGATGATTTCTTTATAAACTGTGAGTCTGGGAAACAATACCTGTTGGAGGGAGAGAAGGCTGAGTCTAGAAAAACTACACATACTTTCTTTGGTTTCTCCATTATAAAGTCAACAATCTTCTTGCTCATGATAACAAAAATTTCCCTAATCCTAGAGTAATGTGATTTTTAAAGCTAGATCCTAGTATAGGTCCTACCGAAGACTTTTTAAAAATTTTAATTAATCCTCTAATGATTCTTCCTTACCCATTGTAAATATATTATATATCTACCATCATTTTACCACTATCACCACAAACATAAATAGATTAGTTCTGATATTAACCTTGGAAGACCCACTTAACCTTCGAATGTTGGTTTCCTCATCTATAAAATGGAGATAATGGTATCTATTCACAGTGTTTAAAATAGGTAATGTGAAGCCCCTAGCTGAGTTCTTGGTACATACTGACTTGGTCAGTAAATATCACTCTTTAGTAGATTAAATGTCCAGTGACCATATAATAAGAAAAAGTGATATTTAATGCACATCTGGAATGCGTTAAGACTGGGTGAAGCTTTATGTACTGTGTTTGACCTCTCCCAGATTGTCTGGTGTGAAGGTGAGACCCTCCTGCCTGCATACTTTGGGAGCCAGTCAGAGCCTTTGTGGCAGGCTGTCTCCTCTGCACCCCCTCCGGCCTCATGCCAAGTGGCAGGGCCCATGGTTCCAGTGTTACTCCATCGCAGTCTGTAAGATGACTGTCATTTAGGCCATCTTGGTTTCTCTGTGCTCAGATTTGTTGATTAAGTCCAGACTGTCCTGTTCATTTACCACCATTTAGTTTTGTTCTCCTGACCTGTCTGCTTCAAAGGGTATCTTTAGAATGTCATTTCTCCATTATCTCTTTAGTAAAAAAAAAAGCTCCATAAAGGATTTGGTCTGTCTGCTTTCATGTTTTATCTGAGTGCTTTCTTTGTACCCTAAGTAGACTCATCAGCTACTTGCTTTTGATTTATTTAAGGATTCTTTTCTTATAATTGACTTAGTGTTACTTTTAAAAGTTGCTTCTGAAATTATTTTTTGTTCCATTTAATTTCAGTTCTCACTTAACTGTTCACTTTGAACTTTTCTCTTTTCCTTATTGTGTAACTTTCAATTTAAATTGAGGGTCAAAACACAAAAGCACCTTTCTCTTGGTACCAATTAGCCATGCTAGGTTGTGCTTCTAGTACCTAGTCTCTTGGCATCTTAGTAGATCTGGCATGGAGCCCCAGCTTTACTACTTAGTAATTTTGTGTTTTGGGAAAGTTTACCTCCTTGAGCTTTCCATTATTTCAAATGGAAATAATAATAGCACCTAACTTAATAGTGGTTTTTTTAAGGTCAAGAAATTATTTTCTAAACCTGAAGATCTTCGGTCAGTGTTAATATTTATATTCTTTTCCCCTACCCCTAATATATTTAGGCCCTTGTCAGATAACCTCTCCCAAATGCACTTTCTCCCACGAAGGCATCTTAGCTTTGTGATCTGTGCATCCTGTTCTTTTTGAGTCTGGGAGAAACCAGGAATGTCAGAATTCTTGCTGCCTAGGTTCCAACTCAGCCTGTTGGCTTATAATTTAGGCTTTTTGGTTTTCATTACGCATTATACATTCTGCTACTTTGGAATGCTAAAGTATCAGAGTTGGAAGGAAACTCATTAATAGCCAGATTCAGCTCCCTCATTTTACAGTTGGGGCAGCTAGTCCTAAAAAGGGAAAAGGATTTGCTTAAGACTTTGCCACACTTGAGATTCCCACTCACAGATGCCAAGATGGATGCTTTTGCAGAGTCTAACTCATGTTATCTGTCTCCTGTGTGAATGAGTGAGGAAGCTACATTGGCTGAAGTGTGATTCAAATGAAGATGACTTTGCTGTTACAGAGGCTAACCCTAGCTAAGTCTTAGGTCAAGAGAGTAGTGTCTTTCTAGTCCTTTTTGCAGGGGAAAAAAAAAGCTCAGAAGTGTATATCCATGTGGCCTTACTCCATTTATCTTTGCTTATCTCCCCTTTTGTGGCTTCCTCATCTTCAGAACTCTAAGCTCTCTACACTGACCGCTGTGGTTCCGGACATCCCAGGTTTCCGCAAGATCCTCCCCCGCTCAGATTACATCATCATCCCCAAGAGCAGCTTACAAGAGGATCGGAACTGCCCTCAGCTAGAGCTATGTGTGGCCCAGAACCAAGTGTCCCCAAAAGGACCGTCTCTTGTATCCAACAATGCCCTGGAAACAGTGTCCAGCCATGCAGGCATGGCAGAGCAATGCCTGGCTGTGGAGGCCCTGACAGAGGAGGTGGGAGCCCTTGCCCAGCCAGGTGCTGTACAGGAGATCACCACCTCAGAGATCCTCAGCCAGGATGTGCTCTTGGAAGAGGCTTCCCTGGAGGTTGGGGAGAGCCACCAACCTTACCAGACAAGCCTGGTAATCGAAGAGACCTTAGTGAACAACTCACCAGACCTCCCCACTGGAAACCTGGCTGTCCCTCACCCCCAGGTTGGGGAGAGCATGTCAGTGGTAACAGTCATGAGGGTAAGTGGCTTTGGTACTGACGTCTTTTGCTTTCTCGAATTACAAAGAAGGCAGCTAGAATATACAGTGTGATTCTGGGGCAGTGATTTTTAAGAGCGCTGCTGATGTGGCACTTCCAGTAGGACTGCAGTCCTCTCAAACCTTTTTGCCCTTGGGTTTGCTCCAAAGTTATTTTCAGTTTTTTAGGCATTCTCACTAGCCCCTCTTGCCTAGTGTAGCTGGAATTTTCTTCACATGAGATAGTACATAATACATTAGCATGAGGTATAGAAATATTTGGGCTATCCATGAGTTTAAAGCCACGATCTGGCAGGTTATTAGTATCAGTCAGGATTTTATGTTCTCTGAAGTTTTTTTTCAGCAAACACATGACCCCTTGAACTGTATAGGAGAACTTTCAAATGGTCTTCTTGGGAACAGTAGGTGGGAAGAAGGAAGTTTTCTTCAAGGCCAGTTTGGTTAGACTGATAGCTGAGAAAGAAGCAGCAAGTCTCTCTTCAGAGCATAAGTGTCATGCCCAGTTGAAGGAAAAGAGCAGTTTCAGTGATCACACAGCCTGGCCCCTTGAAGTGGGGAGCTGCCACCACACCCTACTCCGGATAGGATATCAGAATATTGAGAGGACCAGCATACTTCAGCCCCTGTGACCCGGACAGAATCTATGCCAGGCCTAAAACCATTTTATTGATTGTTGCCTCAGTGCTTTTTATGATAATGAAGCATGCCACTGTCCAGGTTAAGACAAATTGACAGGATGCTAAGAACATTTGACAAGGTCAGAGGGTTAGGTTCTTTCGCTAACTGTTTATGTGATCTTAGGAGTCCTGAGTCTGTTATAGAACCTCAGTTTTCTCATCTGTAAAATGAAGATAGCACATTCCCTCTGGTAACGATTTTTCTCGATTTTTCTTTGCTCTTAATTAAACTTTATTATAAGATCATCGTAGACTCATTTCTTTTAGATGAGCACACTTTGGTCATTGGACTTGATCTGATCTTACATTGTTGGGGGAGGCCCTGGTTATTCTTCATTTGTCTCAATAAAACTCTTCTCTCCCTGTGCCCACAGGATTCCAATGAAGGTAGCTCCTCTGCGCCGGCCACACAGTTCATCATGCTGCCTCTTCCTGCATACTCAGTTGTGGACAATCCCACCTCCATCAAACTGGTCAGTGTGGGATTTGATGGAGAGTAGGGCCCTGTAAGAATTCTCTTCCATGTGGTTTTCTAGAAGTCTTAGAACCTTCAGACATTAGGACTGACAAAGTCCACAGAGATTATCTGGTCTAGGTATTCTTAACTGGGAGGGGTGGGCGGTTCTGTGGTGGGACTTTACAGGCTCCATGAACCCCCTCAAGTTACATACAGACTTTTCTCCTTGAGAGTATTTTCCTGGTAATAGGTTCCATGGCTTTTATCAAATTTTCAGAAATGTACATAATTTAGAAAAATGATAAGCCACTGATTTAATTCAGTTCTGTTATTGTACAGATTAGGAAAATGGCCCAGAGAATTCTTTACATGAGATAGTTCATAAGTACACTATAGATTTATCTCTGTCTTTTTGCAGTACTGTTAATTTTATATCATGTATTTCTATTATTCAGTATATAAACATTTTGAGTTATGTCCTCTTGATAAATTGACCCCTTCACTATGAAATGACTATCTCTGGCAATATTCTTTTCTATGAAACCTACTTCATCTGATATCTAGCTTTCTTTTCATTATTGCTATAAGTAAGGTATATCTTTTTCTATCTTTTTACTTTTAACTTATTTATTGCTTTGTATTTAAAATACTATTTATGTAGGCAGCACATAGTTTGGATCTAAGAGTAAGACCTATCTAACAGTCTCTGCCTTTTAATTGTGGTATTTAGGCCTTTTATATTTAATGTAATTATCGATATGGTTAAATTTACATCTGTTGGCTTAGTACTTGTTTTGTTTATGTCATGTTATGCTTTCTTTTGAATTGAACATTTTATGAGTCTCTTTTATTTCCTTTATTGGCTTATTAGCTATTAACTTTGTTTTGCTTATTTTAGTGGGTTCTTTGACATTAATACTACACATCCTTAACTTATCACAGTCTGTCTTCTAAAACCTCTCCTATGGATAAACAATGTATTCTTAAACAACCACTGCAATCTGATTCGTGGAGAAACTGCTTATTTCTTCTGAGCCTTTGTTCTCCTGGAAATTACTATTCTTGTATGGTCAATAAATGTCAGCCAAGCTTTTCTAGAAAAGCTGAGGAATGAAACATCAGCCTTAAACACCAGCATTTTTTCTAAAGTCATTTCTATAAGCTAAAATTTGGGAATATTGCCAAATTCATAGTAAATTATGTATAGAACTAACCTAACTTAAATTTTCACTCTGCTTTCTGGGAGTATTCAGAATGATTATTCTGTATGGGGCCACCATCTGAGAAAAACTAAGGGATGTTTTATATCCCATTAATTATAGTGTTTCACAAACCTGTAAAATCTTTTACAGGTTATTGATGTTTACACATTTATTACATTCCACATTTGCTCCTTAAGATAGATCCATGAAGTAGGAAGAGCAGATGATTTTACAGAGGAGGAAACCCAGGACCCAAGAGCTAAGGTGACTTATTCCCAGGTCATTTACTGTGTCAGTGGCAAAGCTGGATCCCAAAGCTTGATTTTTTTCTTTGGTGTCATACCACTTCACACTCATCTTTGACCTGTTTCTACTATCATAATCACCTTTTCCTTAGGTGTCCTGAAAGAGATAGCCTATTGGCAGCTTGGTGTTTCCTCAAGGGAGGTTTTTGCTTTTTTTGGCCAGGCTGGGGACACTGGAATTAATAGCTGAGTAAACATTCATAGGTGACAGGACAAATATGACATGGAAATGTTTTCTTTGAAGTATCAATCTAGAAATGGATGACGGCTAATTTCTATTTGTAGCTGAAATGCAGTAATCCATTGTAATATATTCTGTTCAGAGGGGAATCAGATGATGAGAGTCAGTGACTGAATATATTCACATGCAAATACAGTTGACCCTTGAACAACAGGTGGCTACAGGCACCAGTGACCTGCACAGTTGAACATCTATGTATAACTTAAATAAGTCTACCCTCAGCACACTTGGATTCCCAACCAGGGAATTAAAAGTAATTAAATTCTGTGGAGCGTCAGAGGATCTGGTTTCTACTGGAATTCCCTCTCATTTTTTAGTGACTATGGTCTGTTTTTTAATCTCTGAACTCTAGGGTCTCTAATTTTTAATAAGAATAAAGATGAAGCTTATTTTTTGAAATATTCAGAGCCACATGGTACAGCTGGGTGTATGGAAGGAATCTTGAACCAAAAGTCAGAGAGATCTGATTTCTAGGTCTAGTCTAGCTCTGCCCTTGAATCACTACCATTTGAGACAAAGCATTTAACCACTCTAAACCTCAGTAGTAATACCACCTACTTCATAATTGCTGAGAGCATTAAATGGAATATTTTGTAAAGTATTCAGCACTGTGTGGTACCCCACTCAATAAATAGCAACTCTTCTCATCATTTAAAAAATTATAATTATGTAGGGTGATGGATATTAACTAGACTTACTGTGATCATTTTGTAATATATACCAATATTGATCATACACCTGAAAGTAATATAATGTTTTATGTCAATTGTATCTCAAAAAAATATCAGCTATTACTATCTTTATTTTTCTGCTACTTAACTGTGTAACCTTGGACAGCTGTCTTTTCTCATTTGAACTAAGTCTCCATTTCTAAAAAGTGGACTGGTTGTATTTTAGGACCTTTTTAACTTGACCTTTTATGATAACATGAATTGCCTGTCCTTCTGTGAGCTGGTATCTTCCTAGCATTCATGTGATTATAATGGTCATCAGCACCTGAGAGAGGTTAGGCTGTGGCATTGATTCTTATTCACTCTCTTCCTTACAGACTACTACATACACCCGCCGGGGCCATGGGACATGCACTAGCCCAGGTTGCTCCTTTACATATGTCACCAGGCACAAGCCACCTAAGTGCCCTACCTGTGGTAACTTCCTAGGAGGGAAGTGGATCCCAAAGGTAAGGTCCATTGGCCATTGCTGCTTTGGAAGCCTCACAAAGTAAGCTTCCTATTCCCTTTAAGAACAGATAACTTTAAAAATTGATATTATTTTCTGGCTATTCAAGTTAAGTCAGTTTCTTTGTAGACTGTTAAAAAGGAAAGAATAAAATGTTATCTATAACCTTATGACATTCAAAGAAAAAGCGATTATTGACATTTTGGTGTTTTTTTCTGTGACTGTAAGTTTTGTATCTTGTCTTTTTTTAATTTAACATATCACACCATTAAATATTCTTCAAAAGCATTATCTTTAATTACTTCATAATTACCATGTTAATTTATTCATTTCCAGTTAGGGTGAAATTTTTACCAGTCCATCCTCTACAGTGACTGCTTAGTTATTCAGATATATAGTTCACATCTTCTCACTCCTTAGCCCAAAGTCCTTTCAGTCTCCTATAGCTACTAGTAAAAGTGTAGGTCTTTAACCTAATATTTAGGGTCTTTCGTAGTGTAACTCTGACTTCTCAATGTGTACCTCTCTCTCTCTCACCAAATAAATGATGCTCGATCAATAAATAAGTTTCAGAGCTGTGTCCCTGTGAAGTTCAGTTCAACAGATGTTGTTACTACCTGTTTTATGCTTGATACTGACTATATAAATCACTCATACTTGCCACATTCTTTGAGACTATAAATTATTTTGGTCCAAAAGGACTAGAATATTCAGGGATGATTTTTATAGAGGAAGTCATCTGGATGGATTAGTAGAATTTACATAGTTAGAAAAGGACAGAGGGCATTGTTTTGTGATGATAGCTTAGGCTAGGATTGTATTTGTCATGCGTTTAACTTGGCATTATCCAAATTTATTTTTGTGGAGAAAATTTATATAGCAGTATACTTACTAAGTTTCTCTGGGGCAGTTTACACAGAACATCTCTGAGAAATACTGGACTGGTGACTTTCGCCCTGTGGCTGAGTGTTGGAGTTCAGGGTAGCACCAATTGCAGGAGACAGAATAGGATAATAATTTAAAACACAATTCTGGAGTCAGCTTCCTCAGTTCAAACCCCTGCTTTCCCAAGCTGTGTAACCTTGGGCAAGTCATTTTATGTCTCTGTTCTTGATTTAGATTTCATTTCATTTGTAAATGGACGCTAACAATAGTACCTACTTCATTAGAGTAGTTAGTGGGGTCAAGTGAGATTATCCATGTATAGTGGATTATACATTCCTGGCATACATTAAGTCCTTAGGGTTTACTGCTGTCATTATTGGCAGCAGTATAATTATCGTCTGTATTATTGCTAACATGATCACTTCAAGGGGGAGGAAGGACCTAGTGCTAATGTATCTCAGGAGGTTTTGTCGAGTTTCTTATGCCCACCTCTGGTGTGCCTCTGTAAAGCCATTCAGTTTATTCCCACCCTAATTATTCTCCCCAAAATGTACTTCCTCAGCTACAGTAGGGAGATTGGATTGGATAGTAGATCTAGATAGTCAGAACCCTCCTTGGCCCTTCTTACTCATGCACAGCAGGTCTGTCTAATGACCTTACTTCCTGTGCTTTTACATGGAAAAGTCTAATTGATCCTATGGCCTTGATTCATTCAGATTATATTTTTCCTTTGGCTTTCTTTTCTTTTTTATATGATGTCTACCCAGCCCAACTCATTTGATTGAAATAACTTTTGAGCTATGTTTCTCTCTCTCAAATCAAACTCATGACATGAAAACAATTTTTTTTCTTAGCAACTTGTCCCCTGTCTTGACTTGCTAAGTCAGGACTTTTTTCCCCCAAAGTTTTTTTGCAAAACTTACTATATAAAGAGTAGACACTATAATTTTTAAATCTCATAGAACAAAATAAGTGAGTGTGAGGAGAAAAAGTGTAACATTTTAGCATTAATGCACTTAGAATTTTAGAGATAAAAGTGACTTTTTAGCTAGTTCAACTCCAAGCTTCCAGCTGAGGAAAAAATAGATTCAAGGGAAGTAACTCGTTAAGTCCACTAATTATGCCACTGCTTTTTCTACTAAAACACACTTTTCTGGCATTGCTGTGCTGTTTAGCTGCAGAATCTTAAGATTTCTTGAGTACTGATTTTCAAAACAAGTATAAATAATTTCTGAAAGCTCCAGATATTGTTCATGCCAGTCAGGAAATGACTCACCTTTTCTTGTATTGTTCTAGAGTTCATACTGGCTAAAATTAGCCCAAGAAACATGTGGCACAGTTCCCAATGAGTTGAATGGAACAAAAGATGGTATATGAGGTTCTTTAGCTCAGGGCCTCATTCCTGTGGGCTCTCTGATAGCGTTAATTGAGGTCTCTGAGCGGGCACTGGTAGTACTTGCCTTCCATTTTGAAAGAAAAGTGACATCTAAAAATGGTAGGCTGAGTTAAGGAAATGTGAGATCACCAGCTAGAGTTTTTGCTCTGATTGCTTAAATTATCCCGTCTTCCTACAAAGGATTTTTGTCTAAAATAGCCTACTTAAGTGAGCAGTGTTTTACTCAAAGATCTCATCTCGAGTTTAGTTTAACTTGTCTCCTGTTTTTATGCTGACTTTTCCCTCTTTAGCAGTCAGTAAGCCCTGTGCAGTTTTCTTGGAGTTTTTCTGTATATTTACTAATCCTCATGAGCTCGTGGGTGTTAGAATCTGAGAATGCTTTACTGGAGATTTCTTAAAGGTCGTCTGCACTGGTTCTTAACTGTAAGCAGCATGCTGCCCAGGGGGCTTTGGAAAGGTAAGGGGCTTTTGGTAGTCAGTGTCTGGGAGATAATACGGGGGGAGGCGATCCTGCACCATGAAGAACTGGGCCACCTGAAAGGCCATCTTGTTGCTGTTGACAAATGCTGAGAGCCCAAACCTCTCTTATTTCATAATGGGGAAGTGAGGGTTCAGATAAAGCTTGCCTTGGGTCACTTAAGTAATTAGGAGTGAAGCTAAGCCTAGGTAAAACCCAGTTTTTATGTTCTATGTCTCCTAGTTTATAATGCCTTTCACTATACACATGAAAGGAAAAAACCTTTCCAAGACCTATCCTGGAGACAACCATTATTAAAAAGAAAAATTTTTAAGTATGTATGTGTATATAAATATATGTATGTGTATATATATGTATATATAAATGATTATATTTCCACAGTACTGCTGATTGGATAAAAGCTAAGGCACCAAGAAATTTTTAAAAGTAGATCTGTCTAAGATAGCAGCTGGTATTTTTAGTGAGTTTGAATATTTTGTAAGATAATTAATATGTATGAGTTAATTTGACCCAGTGAGAAGTTTGTAGCATATGTGTATGTCAGTCTTAAGACTCACCTGAAAGAATCTGAGCCAGATGAATTTTCCCCATCGGAAGTGGAAGCTTTGAGTCTATATTTGTGAGATTGTAACCACATTGGGATTAACAATCTCATAAAGGGACCACCAAGGTAAACAATTTAGGGCTTCTAGGCTCAGGGTGGCAGCATGTAAACCTCTTTCTAGATGTAGAGTAGGCCTTGAACAATCCAAGGTCAAGGTAAAAAATGCCAGCATTTGTTTGCTGAAACCTAAAGAGGCATGCCAATAAGAAATTTGTTAGGAGGAGAACAGCTTTATCCTAACTCAGGCATCGAATACTGAAGTAAAAGGAACCTGGAGTCAGAAGTCTTAGATTCAGACCAGTTATATTTGGGACCTTTTTTATCAGTTGCTTAAACATTATTATGAGGATAAAATACTTATGGATGTGTTGTTAGCTATAAAATACCACATGCATACAAGGTGTTTTTCATTTGTTTGTTTTAGGAAAAGCCAGCCAAAGTCAAAGTGGAATTGGCTTCCGGTGTCTCCTCCAAAGGCTCTGTAGTTAAAAGAAATCAGCCTGTCACCACTGAGCAAAATTCCTCCAAGGAAAATGCCTCCAAACTGACTCTGGAGAACTCAGAAGCTGTAAGCCAGCTCTTAAATGTAGCTCCTTCAAGAGAAGTGGGTGAGGAGAATGAGTGGGAAGAAGTGGTCATCTCAGATGCCCATGTTTTGGTCAAGGAATCTCCTGGGAATCGCGGTACAGCAGTCACTAAGATGCCGGTAGTCAAGAGTGGTGTGCAGCCTGAGGTCTCTCTAAGGACAACTGAGAATGACAGTCCTGGACTAGACATACCACCACCAGCCAAGGGGACCAGCACCACCAGTCTGCTCCCTGCTCCTAAAAAACCGACAGGGTAAAACAATGTGTTTCTATATTATAGGATTGCATTTAGAATAGCAGCTTGGGAAATGCCTCGTTTTGTTCCATGTCTTTACAGGCTGTCTGAGAGGTAGCAGAGCCATTAATAGCTCCTAGTTTAGAGCTACAGAAACCGAGACCTAGAGACTTGGGATGATTTACCTTTCCTCCTATACTCTGCTGTCCATGCCCTGCTGTCAGATTCCCTATACAGCTCTTCCTGTCAGTCTCCCAAAAGCCGTTATCAGGGTCTTTTTGGTACAGGCTATGGGCAATATTATAAACTAGTATTCAGTCCAGTGCTAGATTTGGAAAGAGAAACCTTATTAAGACATCTTATAGAAAGATTCCTTCATGTCTTGGTAGTCAGAGAATTCATTTTCGGTTGTGACTGTGTCCTTGACTTCCATTTGACCTCCCTTGACTTCCATTTGACCTCGGGCAGAGTCACTTCATGCCTCTTGTCTTCTGAATAATCTCAAGTTGAGTATTGAAAAAATTCTCATCCTCGGCAGCTGACCATACAGACTGAAAAAGATTGTGTGCCTTGCAGATAGGTGAAGATCTGTAAGTGTGGGCTACCTTTCCCTCCTCTTTCCCTCTTTAAAGGCTTAACTGGGCTCTCCATGTAGCCCCTTCCCAGAGGTAGTTGTGGGCTTGTAAGTGAAGGCCCTTATTTGTTTATATCAGTGGTTCTCAGTGGGGAACAGTTTTGCCCCCAGGGGACATTGTGGCAATATGTAGAGACTTTTTTGGTTGTTAAAACTGGGTTGGTGGAGGGAGTACTACTGGCATTTACTGGGTAGAGGCCAGGGATGCTGCTAAATATCCTACAATGAAAAAGTATCTGGCCCAAAATGTTAATACTGACAGGTTCAGAAATTCTGGTTTATGTTATTGTAATACAAAAATTTTTATTGTTGAATAGGAAATATGTTAACATAGTTGAAACTCAAAAGATGTAAGGAATATACCCTGAAGAGATCTACCTTCTGTTCCATCCTTCAGTCATTCTTTTTCATTTCCCAGAGATAATCAATAGTCCCTCCTTGCTGTGTTTCTACAGATAATTTCAAGCATATACACATACATAACTGTGTACGGCTCGTTTTAGAGCTACAGAAACTGAGACCTAGAGATAGGGAATGATTTACGTTTCGTATGTACGTATGTGTATATATATATATTTTTTCCTCCCTTTTTCTCCTACATCTTGCATTTTTTTTAAACAATATACTCTGAGATGTTTCTGCATCCTTAGAGAATGAAGCTGTGCACTGTATACCTTTTATTTTGGGCAAGCGAACCACTCTCGCACTTGTGTATTGAGACCTTCCATGGTGCAGGCTCTGTGCTCAACGTGGGAGCTACAAAGATGAAAAAACACATTGTTCTCCTAGGTCTAAGCCACCTTCGTGTGGGAAATTAATACATTTCAAATATTTGCTCTAATTAGAGGCAGATTAGATGTTATTACTACAGTTGTTATTCTATAGTGTAGGCACTGTTTTGCACTTTTTTATTCTCATAATGACCCCATGAAGTATATGTAATTTACTCTCTCATTTTACATATTAGAAACTTGAGGTTAACAAAAGAGTGAAATTAATTGCCCAGGGCCACACAGCTACTTTAAGGTTTCATTTGAACCCCATCCGTCTAAAACCTCACAGTTTAACCACTTCACTATCCCTCTAATAAAGTTGCTATTTTAGAAATTGCTTTTTGTTTTTTTCCCCATTCATCCTGAATTTCTAAGAGATTTCCCTTCCTGTTTGTTTGTTTGTTTGTTTGTTTGTTTGTTTGTTTGTTTTTCAGAACTGACCTACTCAACCCTGGGCCCAAGACCCCAGAGCTTAAAGGCAGAGCACGGGGCAAACCTTCATTATTGGCTGCAGCGAGACCTATGAGAGCAATTCTGCCGGCCCCAGCTAATGTGGGCCGAGGCAGCAGCATGGGACTGCCCAGGACCAGGCAGGCCTTTTCCCTGAGCGGTAAGGGCTAGGACAGACCTGGGAGAAGGGGCTTTCTAATGGGAAGGGGTCAAGAGATGGGACTTGAGAATGGAAACAAGAGACTTAGGGAAACTGAATGTACTCTTAAGTTACCATTTGACTCCTGGTTGTCTCAGATAAGGCTCCCTCTGTGAGAACTTGTGGCCTGAAGCCAAGCACTCTGAAGCAGCTGGGCCAACCCATCCAACAGCCATCTAACACTGGTGAGGTGAAGGTAAGACCCATTCCTTTACCAGAGAGGGAGCTGTTGTGGGGGTGGGGCGCTTGGCTGCTCTAAGAGTAGGGCTTTCACTTAATATCCCAAAGCCACAGGCAAAAAGCAGACCCTCATTCTTACTCTGCAGGGCCTCTGGGAGGCGGTTTAGCATGAATAAGTTATCTGTTTTTTAGTTCATTTCTTTTCTTGTTTTAAAATGAATGCATGTTCTTAAACTTTTTATTTAGAAATAATTTAAAACTTAGAAAAACTGTTCGAGTAAAAATAGGCAAAAACAAAGAGCACCCATGTCCTTGCTACCCAAAGTCACCTGTTGTTAACATACTAATCCATTTTGCTTTATATTGTGCTCATGTGTGTCCTCCCCATGTATGTGTATGTGTATATGTATAAAATATACATAATTTAAGGGTAAGCTACGTTGTCTTTTACTCCTTAATGGTTCGGTGTGTATTTCATAAGAATAGGGATATTCTGTTGTTGAAACATTGATACAGTACTTTGTAGTTTGTATTCCAATTTTGTCAATTTTACTAATTATGTCCTTTATAGCTTTTTTCCACTTCAGTACAGGGTCCAGTCTAAGATTAGATGGTGCGTTTAGTTGTCATGTTTCTTTAGCTTCCTTTAAAGAAATGAATGTATGGTTGCTCTAGAAAATATAGAAAATTCAGATAAGGCAGAAAGAAAATAGTCCCTTGTGATTCTGCCACCCAGAACGAACTACTGTTAACAGCCTGGTGTATGCTTATTTAGCCTTCAAATCCTTTCCTGCATTTGTGTGTGTTTATTTTTTAATGAAAAATTTTAAACCAAAAAACATGGCTCTTGCTCCATGTACTGGTTTGTAACCAGTGCAATTCATTCAGTTTCATGATATAGCTATTAAAGATTTACCGGTGTCAAAATTCCATGTATTCAGCACATTTATTCCTAGATTTTTTTTTTTTTTTTTTTTTTTTTTTTTGCCATATGTGGCTAGAATAGTTATGATCAAAATTTCCTAAAATCAGCATTTTTTTTTTAACACCTACAGCACCTGGTCTTCCTAGGTGGTCTCCCATCCAAGTACTTACGAGGCCCAACCCTGCTTATTAGCTTCCGAGATCAGACGGGATCAGGCTTGTTCAGGGTGGCATGGCTATAGCTAAAATCAGCGTTTTCACCAGACCACTTTTTTTGACCATGGCCCTCAATAGGAAACACTTTTTTACATCACAGCCCAGTAAATGTATGCATACACATTAAAAGTTTAATGAAGCTATGCCCTTATTATATGCAGCCACTTTGGTATTTTCCATTTCTTTTTTCAAAGTGCTAGTTTCAGCCCATTAAATTAATTTTACAGCCCCTCAGTGTATTGTGGCTTGTAGTTTGAAAAGCCTATCATGGACCAAATTGGAACAGGAAAATCGGTCTTCCATCTCCCTTGCCATGTGCACTGTGTCAGGTAACTTCCTTTATTTGATAGTTCTAAATTGGCTACAAGAGTTATCAACTGGCTTTTACTTTGAAGGCTGATCTGTTTGTCAGCATTTGAGTGCATGTGTGATCTTGGGATACAGAAGGATGGTAATCTAGTCTGCTTCAACCACTTTGTAGATTTCCAGCCCTTAGATTCCCTTCACTTGTGTAAACTCCCAGTCTTCTCTATAAATAGTTTCCTTTTGTTTTGACAAATTGCCATGTCTTAAAATAAGCCCTTTTGCTAGTCTTAAACTTGTTAAGTATGTGAAATCTTATATTCTGAAAATCAACTTAAATTCAGTATTATGGAATACTTTTAATTTAGAATGCTTTTTTTTAATCTTTTTTTTTTTAATTATATAAATAATCTCTACATTCCACATAGAACATTTGAAATTTGATAGATAGTGGTAAAAGGGGAAACAACCATGATCTCCTCACGCTGGATATTTTAGTGAACAATCTGTCAGGCTTTTTTCTATGCCAGTATTATTAACCACATATGTGTATATATAGCCATTATATGCTTTTCTCACTTGATAGGTTGTTTCATATCTGATTCATAGTGTTTCTAAAATGCAGCGTTAGAAGCTGCACAGAAGAGTGTGGCAACCCATTAACTTGAAAGGGACACTCAATCTTTGGTGAGCTGCTCACTGCTGGCTAGCATGTAGGGCCTCATGTGGAGCACAGTTCCACAAATTCCCTGAGAAACTATTTCAGGACACAGGACCTAAGGGGTTTGAGGTTCAAAAACACTAAATAATTTGTTCTGATCCACAGCTACCAAACGGCTCGGCCAACAGGACATCTCAGTTGAAAGTTGTAGAGGTCAAGCCTGATATGTTTCCTCCATATAAGTACAGCTGCACGGTCACACTGGTAAGTGCAGCCAGGTGATGGGTCGACACAGAGGTGGTTTGATTTTGTGGTTGAGGATGAGTAGGAGTCTAAGGTGGGTGGGGAGTGGTATTTAGAAGTGAGAGTAGGGTCAGGGTAGATCATTGATTCTGCAGATCTCATCACTGATACAAATGGTAGCTACTGGGTGAATCAGCTTGGTTTGTTGTTTTTTCTAGGTAAGATTTATAAAGCTGAGATCAGGATATTGCTACTGAAAGTAATTGGAGACGAGAATCTAGTGTGGCTTTAGCATTCAACAGTCTTTGGACCTTTTAGCCTCTAAAGTGTACTTCACAGACAAGTTTGGGAAATGTTATATATTTCCTACCCTAAACCAGAGTTACATTCACTACTAGTATTTTAAAGAGGTCGAGAAGTGCTCTAGTAAAGCACCTTATCTTGTTTAGTCACCAAGGTTTTCCCTTCCTCTCCCTTTTATTTTTAATATAATACATATTAACATCCCAATAAACAAATATGTGACTCTGGGGTCATCCTTTTGAAGGATAAGTAGCATAGAACAGTGGAATAAATACTTGATGTCAGAAGATCTAGTCCAAAAGTGGCTTATTTGCTAGCATGTCATATGACCTTGGGCAGGGTTCTTTCCTTCTCTGGTCCTCAGTTGTCATCATCTGTAAAATGCTGCATTGATTTAGATATATGTTGAGGCTTCTCTTGCTCTTAACATTCTCTAATTTTGTTGATCCTTAAGCTGTCAACCAGCCAGATACCGTTTGAGGGGTTCTCTGCCTGAGTTGAGTAAGATGTATTGATTTTGAGAGAGCAGCTAGATTTTTTGAAATTCTTACCTGATAAAGGTAGCAGGTGAAGAAAAAGTCATTCATTCAAAAAAAAAAAGATTTATTGAACACCTCCTCTGTGCCAGGCCCTGTGCTGGGGATTCAGTAGTGAACAAGAAAGCACAGTATGTTGGGTTAGTACCTAGGCTGGCCTGATCCTTAAGAAGAATGTGTCTCTTATCCCGAAATCTACTCAGGCTTCTTTTTCCAAAGACCTAGTTACTACCTTCTGCATGCCATGCATACCCTAACCACCTCCTCCCTTTGGCTACAGGAGGCTACCAGGTAGAAACTGCTCAGGACCTTTTCTTTGGCTGATTAGACAGCAGCTTGTCATAGGGGACTAGATGCAAGAGCTTTGAGCTTAGATAGTTCAGAAGTTACAATTTGTCTTTAGGCAGGGCTTGAAATTTTTAGTTCACTAGTCTCTATTACTCTTTATTAGAACAGGCCTGCTTCACTCTGCCAACTGCCTGGACCCAGAAGGCATTCGAATGTCTGACCTTTGACAGTCAACTCACTTGTTTCAAAGCTGGGGAAGGACTTGCCAAAATAATACAGAGTGCATTAAGATTAAAAGGGGATTACTGCAGAAAAAGATCTTGCTTCAAAGCTCTTTGGAAGTTAGTCTAAAATCTGGTTTTGCAGTTGCCACTTCTCTGATTTACTGACAGCTGATCATCCTGGCTCTTGGCTCTGCCCAGGTATAATTCAACTTTAGAAGAATTGAACGTTGGTCTTACTTTTTTAGGATTTGGGGCTGGCTACATCAAGAGGCCGGGGAAAGTGCAAGAATCCCTCTTGTAGCTATGTCTACACCAACCGGCATAAACCGCGGATTTGTCCCAGCTGTGGTTTTAACCTTGCCAAAGACCGGACTGAGAAAACCACCAAGGCTCTCGTGAGTTCCTTCCCCAAACACATCCCTTGGCCTTGGGTTGGGCTCTGTTAGTGGAATAAAAGGATTTCTTAGTACATGACAGTAGTTAGAGCACCAGAACCGACACCAGGTTATAGGTTCTGAACCTGGCCAAGTGCCTTCTTTCTGGGCGTCCTTGTCCTCAGTGCCGAGGTGAAGGGTTGACCAGATACCTTGATCTCTGAGAACCTTCTGGCCAAGTGAACCAAGAGGTCATTCACTAAAGAGAATGGTAACAAAGGCCTTAAATAGGATTCAGAAAAATGGCAGGATGGAAGGGTTGATAGAATTTTTTAGTTCTGAGGCCTGTTAGAGGACCCATTATTAGAATGAAGAAAATTGGGCTTTTTCAGAGGTCCTCTGAATTTTCACAAGTGAGTTTTTTAAAGTGACTAGAAGGTGACAGCATCTGAGGCAGCAAATGAAATAACTAGGATGAAAGTAATTAGAGAAATATGAACTGATCTGCCTTGGAGGGAAATAGATTGGCACACAATAGGTCAGGATTCTAGATGGAGCCTGGCCATGCCAGACCTAAGGTGGACCTTGCAAATGGGCAGAATTTGGGTGGAAGGCGAAGGCATACTGTATTCAGGACAAGTGTGAGCCAAAGGGAAGAGGCAGGGAGTTGCCGGGTGTTCGGAGAGGGCTTATGGGGTGGAGTATAGAAAATAGGCTTGAAAGACACAGCAGGGCCACATCATGGAAGATCTTTAATGTTAGACCGGGTCCCACTGACTGTCCTTGAGCTAAGGAGAGGCCCAGAAGATTACATGAGGAGGGAGGTTTGTGGAGGCTTAGGAGTGGGCAGGACTGAGAGGTGGACAGAACTACTTCAGGCTTCAATCCAGGTCTGTTTCTGTGCTTCAGGTGGTGCTCTGAGGTTATCTTTGTGAGACAGGAAAGTGAGACTAAAAAATGTGGGCAGTGATGATTTAGTGGGAAAACATTGGAGAGACCCAGCTGGGCCAACCCTGAGCTGGAAGCTTTCTGTCTCCTGAGTTTTTGTTTCCCTGTCAGTAAGACAGGGTGGTGAAGTGGGTTAAATCTGGGCATTTTATTTTCAGGGCCACGAGCCCTAGAGAGACTCAAAATTGAGCTTCCAGGAATCTGTAAACCCTAGAAATTGCATATAAATGGGTCTGTAGCTTCCATCACATTCTTTTGGTTCCATCTGATGCCCTCTGCTGGCAGTGAGCTTTCTTCCTGGATTCTCCATGTGTTTAATTGTTTCTCTTCACCAGCAAGACCACACCCTGTCTTGACTCCCTCTTTTAGCTCCCTTTGTGACTATAATCTCTTTCAGGGCAGATATGCCTGTTCCCCTGTACCTTCTAATCCTGGAGCTTGCATACACAACACAATAATGTGTTGATCGGTAATTATGGATGAAATTGTGTTGTGTAGGTAGGTACTCTGAACATACCTTTCACCTTCTATAGCTGTTAGTATGGTTTGCAACAGGGAAATGGGTGTTGGTCTCTTGATCTCAGATGATGAGGTGATGTAACTTTCTAGGCCAGGTGGGAATTGTCTAGGGACCGGTTACCAATTGATTTCAAATTTCACTTTACTTATATTCTTCTGTCTTTGGCTAACTGGTGGCTTCCTACCCCCAAGACTCCCATCTTCAGACATTCCCTCACTTTCCAATCTCCTGAATTTTAGGAGAAATACAATTTCATATTGTTTTCCACAGGGTTAAACAAAGATTGGAAACCCAGGGATCTTTGTGTGTATTACTCTTTGAAGCCCCCTGGTGGCCATACATTTCCTTTGTGGTTTGTCTTCAGCGGCTGTAAAACAGCAACATCTCTGAACTGGAACAGTCTTCATTCCTTTCCATCTTTAATCTGTGGCTCAGAGCCAAAGGGTATATTCCTGTCAACTGATCTTCCAGCCCGTGGTTCAACATGGTCATGACAAGGAACATGCAGCCTCATGAGGGCAACTCAGTTCTAGTGTCAGCCCTTCATCCATTCTTTCAGCAAGCATATATTTAGTGACTACTATGGGTCAGGCTTTTGGAGATACAAGGGTGAGTGGTACATGACCCCTTTCCATGAGGAGCTTATAATCTAGTGTTAGAGAAAGATAAGTAAAATATTATAGATAGTGGAACAAGAGTTGTCGTAGGTATGCAGAGTTGATAGAAAGCTCCTTATTATTAAGCACATAACTTCTGCAAAACAACATATAATATGTCCAGGAAATATGAATTAGCATCTTGTGTGTACCCTGGCCTCATGCTGAAACTGGGACTCATTAAAATAAGCAGAGACCCTATACTCACTGAAGAGGTGGGACAGTCATTTACCAACTGTGAGACAGTGAATTCTGCAGTAAAGGAATAGACTCTGGGAGCATAAAGGAGGGAGTAATTCAGGCTGCATTTGTACAAGTGGTCAGGGAGGAACCTCCATTCAAAAGGGACCTACCTCAGAAGGACCTTTTTTTAACGAGCATTTCAGAACCTTGTTCCTGGAAGCCTCTGACTAGTGTATAAAGCCTATGACTTTGTGCATCTTATACCTAGATGCACAAAGCATTGAAGATAAATAAGCAGCACATATATTTATTTTTCAAAACTACCATTCATAGAATTTTCATTGCATCCCAGGCACGGTGCTAAGCGCTTTACTTATAATATCTGGTTTACTCTGTACTAGTAGTTTGATCCTCCAGTTCATAGGTGAGGGAATTTGAGGCTTAGAAAGAGGAAGTAAATTGCCTTGAGTCACACATATACAGTTGTTAAGTGGCATGTCCAGACCTAAAACCCATGTCCGTTATCCTCCTAACCCCATTTCCTGGTGAATTGGAACTGATACTTGAGCCAGGGAGAGGCCTGTGTAGTGTCCTCTCATTTTTAATAGAGAAACTGAGCACCAGAGGGAGAAAGCATCTGCCATGAGTCACAGAACGAGTTATTAGCTGAGCTGGTTGGGAACCTAGGCTTCCCACTTGTCAGTCATGGGCCCCTTTGCCGCTCACAGCCTCTTGGTCCTTGATGCTTGTTGATGGATCTGTTCTCTTTCCAGGAGGCGAGTTCACCCCTCCCAGAAGTACTGAGTGCCACAGAGCCCCTGAGCACAGCCCAGAGGGAGATTCAGCGCCAGTCCACGCTGCAGCTGCTACGCAAAGTTTTGCAGATTCCCGAGAATGAGTCTGAGCTGGCTGAGGTCTTTGCACTGATTCACGAACTCAACAGCTCTCGACTCATCCTGTCCAACGTGAGTGAGGAGACAGTCACCATCGAGCAGACCTCTTGGTCGAATTATTATGAGTCTCCATCCACGCAGTGCCTTCTCTGTAGCAGCCCATTATTCAAAGGGGGACAAAAGTAAGCAGCCCTTTTAGATTTACCCTGTCCCTAGCTGCCTTCTCTCACTTGACCCAAGATGTAACCTTTGAAGATGTTATTCTGTGCTTTTCTTAGGTTTCTTTTACTTTTCCAATTGCCAATTAATAATAATAATTAGTAATTATCCATTATTTCCATTGGAAATGCCTGAAAGTTTTTGTCACCAATTTAGGATTTAGGTTACATCCGGACTTCCCAGCATAATGTTTGGATTTGGGAGTTCAGTGAGATTGGTTAATTTGGGCAGTAAATTGAGTTATATTATATTTGGGGGATGATTCTACAGACCAGATTTCAACAAAGTTGGAACACCCTCCTAGAAAACGCTGGAACACAAGCTCCAGCACCTCCATTTTCCTGCTGCATTAAAGTCATGAGAATTTTTGCTATTCATCACTGAACTCTGGATGTTGATTAAGTATTAAGATGTTGATATCCCTTCTGTCTTTGTTCATGATGTTTTGGGTACTAGCTCCCTGGCCGGGCCCCAGGAGTGCTGGCTGCTGACAGCCAGCCGGCTGCAGGTAGTGACTGCCCAGGTGAAGATGTGTCTCAATCCCCATTGTCTGGCCCTGCATAGCTTCATGGACATCTACACAGGTGAGTGCTTGCCATTCTTCCCTCAGAGGTCCCCAAAACAGGCTTGCTTGAGAACAGCCTACATGGGTCAGACCTCTGGTCTTTTGAGTATTGGGACCTTCCCTTGGATGGGGCTTCTGAAGAAGAGGGGATTTCTCAGCCCCAAAAGATTACATTTACCTCACAAGTGTAAAAGCTAGGACTCTATTATCCAGTATCTTTAAACAGAAGTACTTTTAAAATAACAGATTTTCATTGTGGAAGAACTGGAAAATGCTGACAAAAGAGGAAACTAAACATCAGTAGAAATCTTGCCAAGAGATGAACACTTAACATTGTGCTCTCTGATCTTCCAGATGTGGCATTTGTCTGTGCAGAATATAAGAACGTACGGAAGGATTTATAGGTTTATAGCTTTTCTTTCAACAGAAATGCGGTTGTGCTGGATGTTATTTTGGAATGTGCTTTTTTTAACTTAGCAGAAAACCATGGGCATGTTCCTTTGCCAGCAAATGGAGAAATACATGGCCATTTTAAAGAAATATGTGGCATTCCATTTTAGAGTCCTCTTTGTAATTAAATTTTTTGTGTACAGCCTTAATTATTTCCTTTGAGTAAATGCTCAAATGTGGAATTGCTGTATATTCACCTGTTTCCGCTCTACTCATTCAGGAACATCAAAAATTTATTGGATATTAACCATGTACCAGCCATTCTGAGAATTTGAATCTTGAGTTATATATGTACACTTGGGTGCTGAAGATTAAAGAGTATTTGTTACTTATTCTGTCTTCAGAATATTATGGTCCCTTATTTTGAATCTATATTTTTAATGTCTTATATTGCCAGATTGAGTTTGTACTATTTTATATTCCTGCCAATAGTTAATGAGAATACCATTTCCCTGCAGTCTATTTAGGCTGTACCTTCGGATTATATATATTTAATTTTTAACTTTAAAATTTGCATACAGTAAAATTTACTTTGTTTAGTTTGTACAGTTCTAACTTCTGACACATGCATCGAGTTATGTAACTGCCACCACAGTTAATATACAGAACAATTCCATTACCCCTAAAACATTTCTCTTGTACTGTTCCTTTGTAATCAAATGTACCCCTCACCCTTAACCTCTAGCAATCTTTTGATAATGCTCTGTTTCTATATTTTTACTAGAATGCCATGTAAATCCAATTATAGTATGTAGCATTTTGAGTCTAGCTTCTTTCACTAAACCTAATGCCTTACACATTCATCAACATTATTTTATGTATCAATGATTTGTTCCTTTTGTTGAATAGTTTGCATTGGGTGGACTGCCACAATTTATCTGTTCACTTGCTGAAGTTGAATGATGTTTGGGTTGATACCAGTTTTTGGCAGTTATGAATAGAGCCGTTATAAACATTCATGTGCAGGCTTTTGTGAACAAAATAAATTTTTATTTCTTTTTGGTAAATACCTAAGAGTCAGATTATTCCTAGGCCATATGCTAAGTATGTGTTTAATTTTATAAGAACTTGCTAGACCATTTACCTAAGTATCTATCAGTCATTTTGCATTTCTCCAACAATGGCTGAGAGTTATGGTTTGTTCCAGTTGTCAGCACTCAGTATTGTCCATTTTTCTGTTTTTGTGTTTTAGCCATTCTAATACGTACGTGTAGTGGTATCTCATTGTGGTTTTGATTTGTATTTCCTCAGTGACTAATGATGTTGAGCATCTTTTCTTGGCCATCTGTATGTCTTTGGTGAAGTATCTGTTCTATCTTTAGCCCTTTGAATTGGGTTGTTTGTTTTCTTTCTGTTAAATTTTGAGAGTTCTTTATATATTCTGGTTACAAGTCCTTTGTTATATAAATGATTTGCAGATATTAGAGTATGTGGCTTGTCTTTTCAATCTCTCAACAATCTTTAACAGAACAAAAGTTCTTAATTACGATAAAGACCAATTCATCATTGTTTTCTTTTAGGGATTATGCTTTTGATGTTATATCCAAGATCGCTATCTGGGAGAAGATTATAAATATTTTCCTTTGTTTTCTTCTAAAAGTTTTATAATTTTATGATTTACATTTAGGTCTGTGATTCATTCTGAATTAATTTTTGTATAAAGGATGAGGCCCATATCAAGTTCCTTTTTTGCCAGTGGATGTCCAGTTGTTATACCACCATTTATTGAAAAGTAATCCTTTGTCCAATGAACTGTCTTAGCTCTTTTGTTGAATTCAATTCATCATACACGTGTGAGTTAATATTTCCTCATTCTTTTCTGTTCCATTGGTTTATATTATTTATTCTTTTGCCATTACCACACTATTTTGATTACTATAGCTTTATAGCAAGTCTTATAATTCAGTAGCATGAGTCTTCCAATCTTGTACTTGCCTGAATTGTTTCAGCTATTTTAGTTCCTTCGTATTTCTACATAAATTTTAGAATCTGCTTGTCATTGTCTGCTGAATCCTGCTAGACTTTTAACTAGGATTTTATTGAATCTATAGATCAATTTGGGGAAGTTTGACACGCTTAGAAATATTAAGTCATTTCACCTGTGAATATAGTCTGTCTCTATGTTTATTAGGTTTTCTTCTTTCATCAGTGTTTTATAGTTTTCAGCATGTGTCCTGCACATATTTTGTTAGATTTATACCTAAGTATTTCATTTTCTTTAGTGCCAAATGGCATGTTTCAGTTACTAGCTGTTGAATGCTAATAAAGAAATACAGTTGGGTTTTATTTATTGACTTTGTGTCCGGTGACCTTGCTAAATCCACTTAATAGCTTTAAGGAACTTTTTGTGGATTAATATAAGCTTTAAAGGTTATCAGTTTGACAGGTAAAAACTGGTATATCATTACTTAATTTGTATTTCTTTGATTACTAGGAAAAATATATGTCTTTTTTGTGTTTTTTTTTCCTCCTTCATGAATTTCTTTTTGAGTATTTCCATTCTTATTTGGGGTTATTTTGTTCACAGATATTTCCCAGTTTATGATCTTTATTTATTTATTTATTTATTTTTTGGACAGAAAAATTTGTTTTGTTTTCATTTCTATGTAATCATTGCTTTGATCTCCTTTTTGGCTTAAAGATGCCTTAGATATTATGCTCAGAAAGGTCTTTCCCAGTCCGTTATCCCCTTCTTTAATGGGAACACATATTCCAAAATATACTTTTGTGCAAATCTGTGCATTTTGAGTTGTGCAAATGTAAAATCACCCTCTTTTATTTGTCTTAAATTGCGCTTAAATTCCTCTGAGTCATTTATCCCAGAATTTGGTGTAGGGTGATTCTAACAGCCTTTGTCACACACCCTACATGTCCTTGGACTAAAGGATTCTCCAGGCCTTTCCTCATGGTGCACCTGTGAGAGATAGAGAGAAAGTGACTTCTTTAGTCATAAGGACTGAGCTGGGTGGTAGGGAGATGTTTCTTTGTATATGTCTTCAAAAAATTTACCATATGTTTTATTACTTGCCTTTTTCATTTAATAATGTATTATGAGTAACTTCATGTCAGGTTTGCCTTATTCTTTGTAATGATGCATAGCTTGCTGTTTTATGAATGTACCATAATTTATTTAACTATTCCCCTATTAGGCATTTAGCTTCTTCCCAGTTTTTTGCCATTGTGAACGATGTTACAGTGAATTTCCCTGTTGCCTCTTCTTAACCTACAGGTCTCTTTAACGTGGGTAACAAGCTACTAGTGAGCCTGGACTTGCTTTTTGCAATCCGAAACCAGATCAAGCTGGGAGAGGACCCCAGAGTGTCCATCAGCAGTGTTCTAAAGTCAGTGCAGGAGCAGACAGGTAAAGATTGGTTCCCTTCCTTTCCCAAGGTTAGTCTTAAGGTCCCTGGGAATTTTCAGTGATGGGCTTTGGTCGAAGGGCCATCTTGGGGGAGAGTCTGATATTTTGAAAAGTAGACGTTCTTGGCTTCCTCTTGAATTTTACAAATGTCAAACTGATTTTGGAAAGCATGAGTCCATCCATGCATCCAGGGCCCCTCAGCATGAGATTAAACTGATTTTTAGGAGCTCATCCTTTGATCACAGGTAGACTTGGCCTCACTGCATGTTAATCAGACTCTTTTTGAATACGCAGCTTCTGGAGGTCTGCTACCAGTCCCAGGGTTCATGCTGAGATCTGAGGGTAGGGATCACCTCCTTACTATTAGAAATTATTTTTCCCCATTCTCTCATTATTTCTGTTTGTTATTTTCCCATTGCATTCCTACAGACTAGTCCCCAAGCACCTCTCCTGCGACAAGGTCAGATGGAGTGGAGCAAAGGTTCTAGAGTCAGACAGGCCTGTGTTTGAGTCTTGGTTCTGCCACTTAATGGCAATGTGATTTTGAGTTGTCATTCTCTGTATCTCAGTTTCTCCGGCTATAAAATGAGGATAATAATAGCTCCTAATTCATAAAAATAGGAGAGTTAAATGAGTTAATGTATTTGAAGCACTCAACACAGCATCTAGTGCCTAGTAGGTACTTAGTACAGGCAGCTATAACTCTAGTGGAATTGCTTGCCAGATCACCACTTGGGCACTTGAAGACCAAGGTGCTTGACCCTCAGAGTGGTTAGTACTTAGGGGAGAAGCCATCTTGCAGAATTGCTATTCATGCTGGCTCATCCACAGTGGCCTCAGGGTTTTCTTCTTTGACCTACTCATAACTCTTGCTCTTCTTCCAGAGAAGACGCTGACCTCAGAGGAGCTGAGCCAGGTGCAGGAACTGCTGTGCAATGGCTATTGGGCTTTTGAGTGCCTCACTGTTCGAGACTACAATGACATGATCTGTGGCATCTGTGGTGTGGCTCCCAAAGTGGAAATGGCCCAGAGGAGTGAAGAAAATGTGCTGGCACTGAAGAGTGTGGAGGTAAGTGCCTCTCAGATACCATGGGTGACCTTTAGAACTGTCCTAACACTTCAGCAGCCACCTGCCTGCATGATCTCCCCAGGGACAGATGGCTCCAGTCCTGTCCTGTGTGTGGAGAGTGGCTTTTTCCTGCCACTGCCCAGGTTTTCATCTAAAGAAAGTCAGATGGAAATAAAGACATTCGTTATTCATTCAACATATTTATTAAACATAAAATAAATGCACTTTTTAGACACTTGGGAAATGGCAGTTAAAAAAACCCACAAATTTCTGTGCTCATGAACCTCACATTCTGGTTCAAGGAGATAGGAAACAAATATTAATAATTATGTATAGTATGTTAATATTTACATGTATATAATGTGTTAACTAAGGGGAACATAGTAACAATAAAGCAGGGTGAGAAGAGAGCAGTGTGGCGGAAAGGGGGATTCCTGTTTTATAGAGGGTAGTTGGACATGGCCTCTCTGATAGGGGGCATTCGAATAGAAATTGAAGCCCGTGTAGCTCTCAGGGAGGAACATTTCAGGCAGAGGGAGCAGCAAGAACAGGGTCTAACGTGGGTTTGCTGGGCATTGCTGAGAAAGAGCAAGGAGGCCAGTGTGGCTGGAACGTGTGAACAATGGAGAGAGTGGTAGGATAAGTGAGATTTGAGAGGCTACAGGAGACTAGACTCTACCTGAGGTTTCCTGGGCCATTTTAAGGACATAAACCAAGTGAAATGGAGAGTCTCTGAAGGGTTTTAAAGACCTGATATGACTTATGTTCTTAATTAGCTTAGGTTCTTAATTAGAAAATGTTCACACAAAGGTAACACCAAACTCAGATGGCTTAATACATTAATTTTAACAAATATGCAAAAAATATATGATTCCAATCATAGAAGAAAGCAAAGGCAGGTATATTTATCCAACTCATTCTGTAAAGCCATATAACCTTAAAAACAAAACCAGACATTTAATATGAGAGAAAAAATTGGGGCTGATTGTACTCATAAATATAGATGCCAAAATCTTTAATAAGATAATAGCATATCAACTCTAACAGTGAGTAATTTATCGCGACAGAGTTTATCCCAGGAAAGCAAGATTGTTTCAGCATTAGAAAGTGCACTTACGCAGTTCACTACTTAACAGATTAACGGAGAAAACCCATGTGATTATTTCTTTAGATGTGAAAAAAATCTTTTAATATTATTCAATGCCTATTTATGGTAAAACTCTTAGCAAACTGGGAATAATAGGGAATCTTCCTTAACCTAACAGAAGAGTTCAAAAAATGCCGTAGGTTGATTAACTCACAGTCATGCTGAGAGATCTGGTCTACATGCATAGGTGTGGAGTGCCCATGTGTGAGCTCTCCATCTCTGAACTCTACACCGCTGTGACCAAAGAGGACTGAACAGAAAGTGAGTCTTTAGGCACCGGACCTGCAGCTCACCTGTTCACCGCTAGGGGAGGTGCAGTACTTCTGGAGAAAAGCTTTGGTGTATTTCGACATGGCCTCTAAGCATATTAGGGATTTAATGCATATTCTCTTTTTCTTCTCAAAAAAAAAAAAAAAGTACATATGTTGATTTAATATTTCTATTTGAATAATAGTGGTATGTAACAAGACATACAAAAACAAGCATAATGCTTCCTGGAGCTTTCTAAGTATTCTTTATAGATAAAATGAACTATAAAAAATTTTTGCTTTTGTGTTATCTCACCAAGAGACTTCCAGAGTCATTCGTACCTGCTTGCTTAATGGTAATATTAATAGTCATGCAGCTACGATTTATTGAGTGTTTTATTGTACATGCCCATTCTTACTCTGTGCTCAGTGCTTTACTATATGACTGATTTCCCACCCCAGCCCTGTGAGATTTGTGTAGATGAAGGGACTAGAGTCCAAGGGACCTTTTCTAGGCTCACCCAGCCAGAAAGGGGTAGAGCTGGGATTTGACCTTGGTCTGACTGTCTCACTCCAGAGTCTGAGCTTATAAGTACTGCCATACTCATCAGTACCTCTTGGGTCCCTGAGCTCTGGTTTTTCTAAACACATCTGGCTACAGAGACTTTTTGGTTGCCAGAAAAGACAGAAGCCCACCTCCCTATGAAGCTCACATGTCTTAGTCCTACCTGGCACCTGCCTTGTCCTGATCAAGGATCTTTCCTCATGGAGTTGTATCCCCTCCATTCTCAGCATGCATGTCTCGAACCTTCTATGGTACTAGATATTTCTTTCTAGAGACCAGGACTTACTTTATTTTCTACCTTTTGTGTGTGCATAGTGGTACAATGTGTGTGAGGAGGAGGGGGTGAGAGGCATTCCGAAGTCTGAAATAAAACAGGAAGTTACCGAAAGAAACTTAAATATGCAGTTGTCCATGAGGAGACTGGTTGCCCTCCCATGAGGGACTAATGACAACAGCCTTATCAGTTTGTGCACACAGCATACTCTGTTGGCATTTCTTTTCCCCTGTTCTTTGTGGAGAGGGTGGGCTCAGTATCTTGTGAAATTGTGGTGTAAGGCTTAATGGCATTTGCTCAAAACATGCACTTGTGCCCTGTGAGGTGGGAAAGGAAGGGGAGTAAGATGGGGGAGATGTCTTGTATAGAGTAGTGGTCCTCAGATTTTGTGGGCATAAGAATTACATCAAGCAGCGATTCTCAAACTTTCTAGCGTTGTAGGGCTTGCTTGGCCCAACCACAGGGTTTCTGATTCAGTAGGTCTGAATTGGGGTTGAGAATTTGCATTTCTAACAAGTTCCCAGGTGATGCTCATGGTGTTGGTGCAAGGACCACACTTTGAGAATTGCTCACATAGGACATCTTTTTAAAATGCAAACTTTATTAGTTCATATAGATTGAGATGTGGCCCAGGTATCAGCATTGCTAAGTAACATGAATGACTCTGCTTTAGGTAGTAGGATCAGGTTAAACAATGGTATATAAGAAGAAAAATCGATAACACAAGTCCTAGATGCCTGTAATAGATAAGTAAATGCTGCATTGGGTAGAGGAGATAGCCCTGTGCTGGCAAGGTCTGGCAGACCCCCTGGAGGTCAGGGATTAACAAGGCCTTGGAAGTTGGTAGAATGTAACTAAATTTTATTCTGATGGTTCCTGCCAGCAGGGAATAGGGATTAAGGGCGTGGGTTTTGGAACTAGACCTTTGTTAACATTCTTGTTCTGTCCCTTAATCCAGTAGTCTGACCTCAGACACTTCCAGGCCTGTATGGTAGTAATTAGACAGAGTCTAGCATATAGCAGATACTCAAATGGCAGTTCTCCTTTCCTTGTGAGACAGGGAAAATGATATGAATAGTTATAGAGAAGCAGAAGAGACTTAACGACTGTTCAGGTCTTTGGGAGTGCTATGGTATAGGAGAAAGGAACGTGGCCAAAGGGCATTTAGGTACTGAGATGGCAGGTCTGGGGGCATCCCAGCAGTGCATGGCTTTCAGACCTCCCGCCGCAGCCTTGGTTGCCCCGTGTATCAGTAGGCTATTGTGTTGCTAATATTCTGTGGCTCCTACAGTTTGACCTTTTTTATCCTGACCTTTTAGTTCACCTGGCCTGAGTTCTTGGGCTCTAGTGAGGTAAACGTGGAGGACTTTTGGGCCACGATGGAGACAGAGGTGATTGAGCAGGTGGCCTTTCCTGCCAGCATCCCTATCACCAAGTTTGATGCCTCTGTCATTGCCCCCTTCTTCCCACCACTCATGAGAGGAGCTGTGGTCGTCAACACTGAGAAAGACAAAAACCTGGATGTGCAGCCAGTACCTGGTAAGGCCACCTGATGGCTGACTGGGGTCAGGGAAGGGCCCAGTCAGGGGTCTAGAACATTGTCCATGGCAAGACAGTACAAATGGCAGAGACGGGGCCAGGCCCACCTGAAGTGCTCCTTCTGGAAATGATAGGACAACCTGTAACAATCCCCTAGAGATTAAAGTCATGGTGCAGAGTTTTGAAGAGCTGCCAGCAATATTGTATAGGACTGACCCATATAGCCCACTGCCAGTTT
This sequence comes from Eidolon dupreanum, assembly GCA_028627145.1. NCBI lineage: Eukaryota > Metazoa > Chordata > Mammalia > Chiroptera > Pteropodidae > Eidolon > Eidolon dupreanum. The sequence goes on along the minus strand of CM053515.1, from coordinate 17,726,406 downwards.
TTGGAGGTGCACTACACTGAAAAGTGGAAATCATTTGAGAATGCTTATGATAAGGCACCAGCCCCAAAGATTTTCATTGATAAGCATAGGGGGAGGTTTGGGAAGTCTGCCTTCTAAACAGTCTTTCAGATGGTTTTGCAGATGCTCTGTGGATATAAGAAGCCCTGGACTATATGTTGAAAGCATAGGTTTCTGACAACATAGATGTGAGTCCCAGCTATATTCCACATATGACCTCTACCAAGTCCCTTCATTGCCCTGACCCTCATTTACAAAGGGGGCATGATACTGCTGCCCACCTCCTGGGTTGTTGTGAAGATTAAGTGATCTACTATATAATGTAGTTAGAGTGAAAGGCTTTTTTTTTTTTTTACTGCAACTCTCAATAAGAAATAGGTTTTGCATGTGACCCAGCATGATACTGTCATAAATATGTACATGGGTGTATATTGGTAACTAAAACAAAACTTTCATAAAACAGTACTTTCCCTTACCACGTGCTATATACTTTATTTTCTATTTTATTTCATTATTTAAATTTTGGATATGACCTGATAAATTTATTTTTATAAGTATTTGATATGCTGTGATCCACTTGCTCAGATAGTTCGTCCTAACGTTAGGTTCTAAGGTCCCACCTCCTGTTTCCTGCTTCAAGGCCCAGGAATTATTTTTTTAAGGCCCCACTTATTTCTGTTGGTTAGGTTCAGGAACATAATATATAAAGAACATTTTTTAAATGGGAGCTGCTGCTTCTCTTGTTTCTGCAGCTGTGGTAAGCATCTGAGATCTTGGTTCTGAGAAACCTTAAAAGCTGACCCATTTGGGTTTTTTTTGCAAGGGTGCTCTCCTGAATATCTCCACTAGATGTTCAAGGGCAGAAAGCCACTTCTGAGAGACTGCAAATCTCTGCAGAAGTCATAAGACCTGCCTTGAGTTTGCCTCCTGCAGTGCCCAGGGCACTGCTCAGGGCAGAGCCTGCTTCTACTCCTTGCTATATCGTAGGGCTAGTCCCCTTGTTCTTATCCTCATGCATGAGGGACTGCTTGTGACCTCTGTTGGCTGGTGGCAGTGCCCTCCCATCAGCACCGTCATCTCTTACAGGCAATGGCAGTGCCTTGGTGAGGCTGCTCCAGGAGGGCACCTGCAAGCTTGAGGAGGTGGGCTCCTACAGTGAGGAGGAGCTGCAGCACCTGCTGGGGCAGTGTGGCATCCCCTTTGGGGCAGAAGACTCCAAGGTGAGTGTTGGGGCAGCAGTGAGACAGGGCTGTTAGGAGTAAGCTAGTGGTCCATTTTTCTGGGCAGGGATGGGCATCTGTGTTGGATAGAGGGCGCTGGCAGTCAGGGAGGCCTGGGAGATGGCAGCCGGGTCATGACATACATGTGAGACCTTTCCCTCTGGTCAGTTCCCCTGTTGAAGGTAATGGGTTCAGACTCCAGCTGGGGATCCTGGCTCTCCCACCTACTGTGCATGACCTTGGATAAGCACCTTGTATTTCTGGGTATCATTTTCCTCATTTGCAAAGTGGAAATAACCAAAATACCTACCTCACAAGGTTGTCAGGAAGGTACTTGGTTCAATGTCTGATTGTCATCTATCCAGGCTCTTAGAAAATGGGTGCTGTTACAATTCATTGTGTGTGTCTTGTGTCTGTGTTTTAGCCATACATTTATTTTCCTTTATACTGATGTGCCGTTGAAAATTTTAGGCTTTTTGGTTCAGACCAAGTGTTAGCTTCTCTTTGAAGCTTTCCCTGCCCTGGAAATAGTAGGAAGAACCCTGGCCTCAGAGTGGCCTGGATAGAGTGAGAGCTTGATCAGTCTGTGTTCTGGTCCTTTCAGGGCCTCAGGGTCCCCATCTGTACCTAGGGGACCTTGCGTTGGTGAGGCTGCAAGGCCCACTCTGGCCCTCACAGTTTCTTTTGCTTTGCGTATTAAAGCAAGCGCTTGGTGCTATGCACCATTACTGCTGTGTTTTTAATCTTCTTATTCTGCTCCAGGACCAGCTCTGCTTCTCCCTGTTGGCCCTCTATGAATCTGTACAGAACGGAGCCAGAGTTAGACAGCCCCCGCCTCATCTCACAGGGGGTAAAATCTACAAGGTGTGCCCCCATCAGGTAAGAGGATAGCAAAGAAGAGCATGGGGCTGAGTCTGAGGGCAATGCCGGATGTCTCCACCCTGGCAGATCAGAACCTGCCCAGAAGATTGCATTCATGTGACTGGGCCATCTCATGACAAGCACTTGACAACACAGGGACAGATGTTAGAGCTGTAGATCTCAGGGCTATGATGTGGGGGCCATATTACTTGGCAGCAAAAGCCAGGCCTGGTAGGCGTAAAGGTGGAAGGAAGAAGCAGAAGCAGAATTTCCAATGTCCACCTAGCAATAAAGTGGCACTTGGGGACCCTTCCAGTGGAGGTATTTACTAGCCTGCATCATGCTGGTAAGGAACTGCTCAGAATACAGATGCTTAGACCCTACCCACAGAGGCTGATGCCTTAGCTTTGGGGTGGAGCCCAGAAACTTTTTTTTTAAGCAGTTCTTAGCCCCCAGTGCTGTGCAGCTGGTGTTGGAACTGCTGGACTAGATGGTGGTATTGGGCAGGGTGAAGTAGAAGGGGGTGGTGGTTAGAGCGGATGCCCTGTGGGTATTTCAGCCTCAGTTGAGGACCAGATGCTCCCAACTCTTCTTTCAGGAGGGCAAGGATGAACTGGTGACTTCAGGAGGGAAGCAAAATGTCATGGACTCTGCAGGATAGCTGTGGCTTCAGTCATGAAATCTGGTTGTTCATCTACCTGGGAAAAAGCCAGTGACTTAGCCTATTGACTCTGTCTACAAATCAGCTTCTTACCCTGTGTGTCCTCCATCTCTTCCTCTAGGTGGTCTGTGGCTCCAAGTATCTTGTGCGGGGTGAGAGTGCCCGCGACCACGTGGATCTGCTTGCCTCTTCCCGCCACTGGCCGCCCATCTACGTGGTAGACATGGCCACACCAGTGGCCCTGTGTGCTGACCTCTGCTACCCAGAGCTGACCAACCAGATGTGGGGACGGAACCAGGGCTGTTTCTCTAGCCCCACAGAGCCGCCTGTGGTGAGTTTTCTTTTGAGGACCGGAAATAAATCCTGCTGGCCAAGCATGTCCACCCCCAGGTTCTTCAGAAAGGCCTTCTGGGAACTGTCTCCAGCATCTTTTTTCTCTGTTAGCATTTTGTCATGTTGCTCTGGAACCAGAATTTACTCCACAAATTTTTACTGATCAACCCCTGTGTTTGTGAGGCCACAGCATGTTACTTAGTGTGCCCAGGACGCACAGGTATCTCGAGGGTTAAATGGGTTGCCTTCCAGATAAGCCTAGAAAATTGACATCTTTGAAAGTCATCATGTACACTAACATAGTAAGGGCCCAACCGGCCCTGTCTTGGATTTCACTATGAATGTACTGCATGGCATGTCTGTTATGATCCAGAGGTACAGCGGCTTAGAAAACACTGACCCTGTCCAGCCCTCTCCTTTTATTGAAAGGAGGAAGTAAGGCCCCTGAGATGGACTTGTCCGGTGCCCTCCGGCAGGCTAGTGACAGAGCCCTTGTCTCTGTGTCTTGGTACATGGTGGCAGGCAGTACTTACCAGAGGCATGTGCCCTCCAAGGCTATCTGTGCTCTTTGCAGGAAGAAACATGAGGATTGGTAATGGGAGGGATGGGACATCACTGTAATCACTCACCTTTTCCTGATTTCCTGGGGCTCACTGGTTCTGAGCTTTTCTGGGTGCTGCAAGAGGGTTCTGAGCCTCGGTGGGAGTCACTCCCTTCCCACCCCCCTGCAGCCCCAGCCTGAATTGACCAGACGTGTTAATAAACAGTGGTGGCCCAGGTAATCCAGCATCTACTCTGGTTGCTGTCCCTGTTACCACATGAGAAAACCAAAGGACAGAGTGGGAGGAGACGGGACTTGCCCCAGGAGACATGACAGGTGGTGATGTGAGGATTTAAACAGCTGATGACCCCACGGCCTTCACTCTCACCACCTCATCAGATGGCTTCTCTCTCTTCTAGAGTGTGTCCTGCCCAGAACTCTTAGACCAGCATTATACTGTGGACATGATGGAGACTGAGCACTCCGTCCAGCACCCTGTCACCAAGACTGCCACACGGCGCATCGTCCATGCAGGCACACAGCCCAGTCCTGCTGACCCTAGTGCTGGGCACCACTCCTTGACCCTGTGCCCTGAGTTGGCACCTTACGCAACGATCCTGGCCTCCATCAGGGACAGCAAACCAAACTGTGTCCGCCAGCGGCCCATTGCCTTTGACAATGCCACCCATTATTACCTCTACAACCGCCTCATGGACTTCCTCACCAGCCGCGAGATTGTCAACCGGCAGATTCACGACATTGTGCAGAGCTGCCAGCCTGGCGAGGTGGTCATCCGTGACACCCTTTACCGCCTTGGGGTTGCTCAGATCAAAACAGAGACAGAGGAGGAGGGTGAGGAAGAGGAGGTGGCCACAGCGGCAGAATAAGCCAGGCTCTTATACAGGGACTATACCATCTCTCAAGCCATAGTGATGCCCATGCCCAAGGCAGATCTATTCAGGGGACCAGCAGGAGCGTTCACCAGTGTCGAGGGTCTCTGATGCTGGGTCTGACCAAAGAGCTCCCATTTCCTGAGCATGGTGGGGCCCAGGGTCCTTGGTTCTCAACCTTCCAGGGGTTGGGAGAAGCACCAGTACACTCCTTACCAACCCCGAGAGCACTTGGGACACACAGTATGTCCAATAGAGGGGTAGGGAGGCTGAAGGAAGGCTGCTAGCTGGTGGCTCCCCTGGAGCCTGCTGCGGGTCAGGGCGGAGGTCTCAGGGCGGGCTAAGGCAGAGGCTGGCACTCGGCGGGCAGGCTGCTGAGGTAGCCCTTCCCGTGCCCACAGCCACAGGAGCTCCTTAGCCTGTTGCCTTTGCCTCAGGGCCTTGGGGGCCTCGTGAGCTCTAGGGGCCCCTTTGGGCTCTTGGTTCTCCCAAAGGAAGAATGCACTTCCCTCCTCCTCTTCCTGCACCCAAGGCTGGGGATAGCTGCGGGGGGAGAAACAGTTAGCCACAGCTCTTCCAGGACTGTGTTTTATGCCCAAGCTTTGAGGAAGAGGATCCCCCTCTTCCCTTCCCTGGCCACTGCTGCTGCACCCTACATCCTCTCTGGGCCCTGGACCCTCACCACAGAGGAGATGTGGCCCACAACATGACATCATCTGGCAGCAGTAGGAGAAACTCCCTTCTGTGAAGGGGAAGCAGACTGGGCTGTAGGAAGCAGTGGGACTGGCTTAAGTGCCCAGGGATTGCTTAGGGCACAGGAATTGGCCGTGTGTTATTTAATTTATTGAGAGGAGTGGCGTAGGTGGCTTTTTTTTCCTTCCTCTTTCCCCAGCAAGAATAAAGTTTATTAAATTATCTGGTTTTGGTGAAGCAAGAATCAGTTCCATTCTCACTATGTGGGGTACAATGTGGTTGAGTTCTGGGGGTGCTGAACTGGTCACTTGATGTGAGGAGGGATGGCAGGAGGTGCCAGGGAATCCAAAGGCCTTCATGAGACAAAGAATCAGAGGTGCTGTGTTAAGGCTGTTAGTTTAATGCTGACAGAAACATCCCGCAGCGTGACTGTTAGTTATGATGAGTCAACTTGAGGAAGTGCGTGCTGCTTGCTTAGTGTGGCCAGCCACACGCATCCCTGCCTTCCAGCTCAGGATGACAGGGGACTGGGCAGAATACCCCGAACTTTTAGCTGCCATCTGGCTCATTATAGCAGTACCAGATCCAGGGCTGGGTGGGGCTGTGGAGAGAAGGGCAGAGACTAGGAGTTATAGCTAGATTCTTAGAGGAGCCACCCTGCTCCAAGGGGTCTGAGCCAAGCACAGCCTCCGAGCAGCTGTCCACTGCCTCTGTTCCACTCAGAGGGTTCCTCCACTCTGCTAAGGAGTGTTGTTTTCTCAATGTTAGGGTAGCTCCTGGGAACTTTATAGGTACAGAACCAGTCCATTTCCATTGGGACACAAAGGGGTAGGGGTGGGGGTCCTGACAGTGGGAACAAGGTGAAGAGGGTGAGCTGGGGATTCTCCCAGTAGGCATAGCAAATGTGGCCACAGTGTTGAGAACTGTGGGCGGGGAGGGGCTCAGCCCCAGCCCCTGACTGGCAGTGATGGCCCAGGTCTTGGAAGTGGGGTCCTCTCCAACCTCTCAGGGGTCCCACATTCCTGAGTTTCAGAGCCGGGCCAGGCTGTTCAGTGACATGACCAAGGGCGGAGTCTGTGTTCTCCCCATGGCGCCCCATCCACGGAGGAGTTGAAGCTTGGAGGAGGGGAGAGGCCATGCGTCCCTGTCCCCTCAGCAGAACTGGTAGTTGTTAGGCTGCAGCAGGGGCTGGGCGGCATCCCCCTGAACACAGCAGGTCAGCTGCTCACTAGAGCTCTCCTCCTCCGGCTCACTGCTGCTGCTGCCACCACTGCTGCTGCCGCTGGGTAGGTTGGTGTAGCCCTGCAGGAGGGAGAGGCCAGGGGTCGGTCAGTCCTGATTGATCCAGCCCAGCCTGGCCTGCTGGAGACACCCACCCACCAGGAGCCTGACCTCACTCACCTGTTCTCTGCTGTCCTCTTGGGCCTGCTCCTGAAGGAGACAGCAGATCTGCTGGAAGGTGGGTCTGTGAGTGGGCTCCAGGGCCCAGCAGGCCTGCATGATGCTGTATCTGAGACAAGAAAGAGGCTGCCTGTGGGTCTTGGAGTCATGACACATGCACATCCCCTACAGAGTCCTGCCCAGCAGAGGTCCCAAAACCTAATCAGAGTGAGCTTAGCACAAGACATGAACCAAGCTCTTGGCATGTATTATTTAATCTTCCCAGTAACCCTTGGAGAAAGGTCTTTTGACAACTGAGGGAAGAAGTTCAGAGATTCTATGGTGAGGCAGCTAAGAGGCTGTACAGTGGCTGGCCAACACCGTAGATCACCTGGACAGAAGAAATGAGAGGACCCTTCTTTGCAATTGTGATAACAGAGTCTAAGTCAAAAACCTATCATTTAAGTTAGGACCAGCCCAGTTAAGAGCCCTCTCCTCTGAGAACATCTCCCATGCTGCCTGAGAAACCAGAGGTAACCTGAACTTGATAAAAGGGGCTTGTTATTTAGTCCACTGTGAGGGAGTGGAATCCTGGCCCTGGAACATTGTGGACAGGGAAAGACTAGGGCCACATGCCTTTCCATCCCCTTCATCCAAAGGCAGGGCATCCCTCCTCCCCGAGGCCCTTCACTTACATGTTCTTTGGAGCAAATGCGGGCTGAGCCATTTGGTATCCATCCTTCACCAGTTTATAGAACTTGCTATTCACCAGGATGCCAGGGTAGGGGTTCAGCCCTGCAAAGGTCAAGATCATACCATGCTCAGTGCTCTCCACTCCACCCACACACATCTTGGAGAGGCTGGTTGTTGTAAACAGGTTGTTGGAGGGGTGCATTGAAGGGCTTAGCCCAATGATTCTTGCAAAGGAGCCCAGAGCTCCAGAAGTGGGAGCTGCATCTTCAAGGATGTGCATGTTTCAAGTGAGGAGAAACAGCATTCTAGGAAGCAGCAATTGCACAAGCAGGCAGATGGGAGAACATCCTAGAGGGAGTGCCTGTCAGGGTGGAGGGTCTGCCCAGCTCACGCAGGAGCTGCAACACTTGGTTTTAAGACTCTCTGCCATTACTTTTTCCCCACCAGCCCTTTCTCTATCCTGAGCACCAACCATCTTCGAGGCATAAGACATCATAGGTAACCAAACACGAGTCAGTCTCCAAGCTGAGCCTGCACGGGGCCAGCCACTCACCGAGTGAGAAGATCTCCCAAAGGAGGATACCGTAGGACCAGACGTCACTCTGAACCGTGTAGACACAGTCAAAGATGCTCTCTGGAGCCATCCACTTCACGGGCAGGCGGGCCTGACACAGCAGATCCCAGTCATCTTGGGTCCTAGCTCACCACCCCTTGCCCAGCCTGACCCACCCCTTCCAGAACTCACATTGCCCTTGACGATGTAGTTGGAGTCATTCATGATGTCCCTAGCCAGCCCAAAGTCCCCAATCTTGGCCACACGCCCACTGGTCAGCAGAACATTTCGGGCTGCCACATCCCGGTGGATGCACTGAGGGAAAGCGCTGCGGGGTTAGTCCCAGCCCCTCCCCTACCTGAGCCCAAGATGCAGGAGGAGCAGCGAGAGCCACAGAAGGTCTCGAGGTCCTCGTGGAGCGTGCGGGCATCAGTTTTGGGCCTGACCATGAGTTCCTGTCCCTATCTTCTACCAGGGCCCAGCGTCTGAGAAAACTTAATATGGCCAGGTCATTCAATGTTTAGGAACTACCATCATTCTAGCCTTCTGGCCCCGAGCAGCAGGAGCTGACTTAGAGCTAGGAGGTCTGCTCAGGCCCAGAAGCGGTGAGCAGCCTCTGGCCCTCATGTGCTCCTAATAACAGCAGCCGCCACCTTCAGGGCCCTACTGTGCCGGCCCTTCCTTACACATCTGCACACATTGTAACCCTGCTTTGCCCTCAACCCTGTGAGTGCCATTTTTATTGATACAGAAACCAAGGCTCAGAGAATTTCAGTTATTGCTCAAAGTCACACAGTAACAACCAAACTCAACTTCCAAGTCATGGTCTAGGGGGCACAGTCACAGCTCCCACTCCTGGGGCACTTCTTCCTGGGCTGAGGGTATTGCACTTGTCATCTCATAGCCTCACAACAACTTGGGTGGGGCGGGGGTAGGGGCGGTTCTATTATCCCGAGATCGTGTGCTTCTCAAGGGGATACAACAGTTGTCTTGTTCACACTGTTGACTAAAAATGAAGGAATAATGCCTGTTCTTGAAAATGGGGCCCTGCCGCACACCGGGGAGATGGGTGCTACTCTGGCTGGGGCTCACGCCCTCCGGGCACAGCTTTCTCCCACCTGCTCCCGAAGTCCTTTGAGGCCGCAGCCCAGAAGCCATGTGGCTTTTGCCCACTTGCTTAGTGGCACTTTGGCTCCTTCCTTGTCCCTTCACACTCTCCCCTTTCTTCCCCTTCATCTTCACTCCTCGGGCTTCATGGGAGTTCAGCGCCCCCTCCCACCTTCCTGGGTTCCCAACTCACATTCTTGGAAGCAAGGAAGGCCATGCCCTGGGCCACCTGGCTTGAGAAGTGGAGCAGGTCCTGCAGTTCCAGTGGCCACCCATCCTTGTCCAGGTCTGGTGTAGAGAGAGATGTCAGGGGAACCCACTGTACCCCTGTCTCTCCCTGCCCAGCCCCCAGAGGCCCCTTCCCTCTCCTCCTGCTACCTCCTCACCTTGCTCAGAGAAGGAGTCATTTGAAGAAGTGGAGACAGGCCTCATCTCCACATAGGTGTCCACACCCTGGCTGGAGAAGCCACTGTCCCTACACAGAAGAGAGGGCCAGGGGCCCATCACCATACTGTCCATCTCAGGCCTTGGCCTCCAGCCACTCAGCAGGGAAGGGAAAGGACCTTGGGCTCGACTGAACATCCCTTTCTGACAAGGAACCCCCCACCATATTCTGAGTGATCATTGATCTCTGCTTGGATGTCCAGCGAGGGAGCTGAACACCTGTTCTCTTTGGGCAGCTCTGCCTGTTAGAGAGTTCTTTACTATTCCTAGGACCAGTCTGCCTCTGGGATTTTCCTCCTCCTCCTAGGCCTTGCTCTGCCCTGAATGGCCACAGAGAAATGAGCTCCTCCCTCTTCCCCAGAACCACCATGCATGGATCTGAGCATATCCTAGGGCCCCCTCTTTGAGCCCTCTCTGTCTAGGCAGTGGCTTTCACCCCTGGCTTCACAGGAAGTACATCTGCGGAGCTTTTAACACTCCCCATACCCAGACAACTACAGAAACTCTAGGGGCAAAACTCAGTCATTCCCACTTTTAAATCTCTCCCAGTGATTCCAGTGTGCAGCTTGAGTTGAGGCAGCTGATCTAGAGCAGTGTTTCATAAACTGTAATTCATATGCACAGAATTACCTGGGGAATCTTCTTTAAATGCAGATTCTGACTCAGCAGGTGTGGACAGGTCTGAGATTGAGAATTTCTAACAGCTCTCTGGGGATGCCTATGAGCCCTGCTTAGGATGGCAGGTAAGTATGAGAAGCACTGCTCTAGACTGACTAGCCGCTACAGCTTCTAATATCCCAACCAGATGAGTTCTGGACCACTCATCCTCCTGTCCCCTCTGTGAGAGATGTGTACCTTGACAATGCCCATACGCTAGCATTCCCAGAAAGAGAATTTAGTGTTTCATTTGTGGACCGTTCATGGCAAATATCCCCTCCCTTGATCTAGAAACCACACTTCTGTTAATGTAGCCTGGGTTTCCTGTTGGCAAGATTGGTTCACATGCCATTTGCCCTTTAACTTGCCTCACTCTATGAATCCTTTCCCTACCTGTAGGTTTGAAGATGGAAGCTAATACTTTGGTTCTCATTTTGATTTGATCTGTCCTGAGGTTCTAGCCTGCAGAGGCCCTGTATAAGCCACCCTCTCAGAGGGGTGTCAGAGAATCAAAAGAGGAATTAGATCCCACCCCCATATTCAAGGACACTGATGAAGTGAAATGGCCTCCTTCCCCTTTTGCCTCCCCAGCCTTGGCAGCTGACAGTTGCCAGTATCGGGGCCCAAAATATACCCTTCTCATTCTGATCCTTCCCTGGACCCCCGCAGCCTGGTTCTGAGGCCCCTCAAGCCCCAAAACTAAGACTCCAGGAGAGCAGCGTGGCTCAGGTGAGCACCTGACCAGGAGTTAAGAGCAGAATCTAGCCCAGGCCCCACCTCTGCCCCTGACTCATGTGTGACACAAAACTAGCCACTTCCTCCCTCTGGTTCCCCATGTGGCTCTGTCCATCTGCCTCTGGGTGTCTTCCAGGACTCATAGCATTACAGAATGACAGGACAGGAAAGACCCAGAGATTCAACCTCTGGACCAGCAACCTGGCTACAGTCATGCTGCTTTGCCCCTTTCACTCAACAACCCACAGACTCTGTTCCCCGCTTCTTGGTGGTGATGTGGGGACTCAACATTGGCTACCACTGAGCAGCACATGCTATGGGAGAAATAGGGTGATTATCCCTAAGATCTGCCCTTCTCTGGCTAGGATCGCAAATGGTCTTGGTTGATTTTTTACATACACGTTAAAGTAAGCATTTCACTAATGCCTGTCTCTGGCAGACTATAAGCTTCTCATCTTTGCCTCAGTATTTCTAGGACATAGTAGGTGCTCAAATGTTTATTGGACGATGAGAATGAATAGTAGAAAACCTGAGTTGCCCACCTAATCTGGAATGGCTGCTACCCATGGTGCAGACGGGAATGTGAAGGCCGTTATCCACCCAAACCTGAGTTGGCTTTGAGGACAGACCTGGGCCCCCACCTCCCAGTCGTGGCCTCCTTCCTGTCCTTGGCCAAGGTACTAACCTGCGGACGTATTTCTTTTCCAGGTGGATGTTCTTGTAGCCAGGGTCCTGACCAGGACTCAGGCTGGGTCCCAGCGTGGCCTCAGCCTTCCTTCGCAGAAAGTTGAGCAGGTCGCCATAGCAACAGTACTCAGTGATGACCAGGACAGGGCCTAGAGAAGCCAAGAGAATGGGGTGGTGCACCCCTTAAGTCACTCTCTATGTGAACAGGAACATGAGATGGGGGAAATGAGGCAGCCTGGACTGGGACCCAGAAGCCCTATCAGTCTAAAGCAAAGGAATCTCAAAACAAAACAAAACAAAAAACAAAAACAAAAAAAACCTCTAGCCAAAGAATTCTTTCCATGGAGTAAATCTATGGCAGTTCCATAAAGGTCAAAGCTTCTACAGAAGAGGATGAAGCACACTTGGAGTCCCAACAGGCCCTGGGGAATGTCTGGGGACCCCATGGTTAGTGTCTAAGTATCTTTGGGTAAGGGCTTCTTAAATGGTAGATTTGGGGGCTTTACTCCAAACCCACAGAATCAGACTGGCTGGAGCAGGGCCCAGGGTTTGCCCTTTTAGCTCCCTCTCCAGAGGCCCGCTTTTGTCTGAGAGCCACTGCCCAGGGCTCCCAGAACCATCTGCCATCCACAGGCAGCTTGACCAGTTCGGGCATCTGGCCCAGGAATTTAAAAGAGCTGAGGCAGAGATCCTTCCTTCCCTTGACGGGGATGGAAGAGGAAGACGGAGTTAGGTGGCCCTGGGGCCCTCAGATACCTGAGAAGCCCAAGGGCATGGGCCCCCGTGCCCGCCAGGGGCCCTCACCTCCGTGGGTGCAGGCTCCCAGAAGGTTGACTATATTCTCGTGCTGGCCCAGGTGACTCATGATCTTCAGTTCTGACATGAGGGCCTCCTTCTCATCAGTGTGAGCCGTGGCTGAGAGATGGGGCCACAGGTCCCACAGACAGGACATGGAGAGCCACACAGAAAGGACACACCCAGGTAAGCAGGCCGGGGGTATCCAGACCCCCAAAGCCATAAGTAGCCAAAAGAGAAAGAAGGAGAAATGCAGACACACAAAGGAGAGTTAGAGAGAGGGGAGAGATGGCCAGTCACTGAACAGGTCTCGGGTGGCAGAAAGCCAAGCTGTAGCCAGACCATGGCCCAGGGTGGCCTCTGTGCACCCCAGCCTCTTTGGGACTCAGTCAGAAACCCCTCCACACCCAGGAGTTAGAGGGAGCCAGGAGCTCACAAAGGAATCCAGGAGTCCTCACCGCCAATCCCAGGCTCTGTCCCCCAGGCTCTGACAGGTTGAAATTGTGGGTAATGCCTCTTATGGTGACAAGGCAGGCCCTCCCCCAGCATGCACCGCCTCCCACTCGCTCCTTCACATTGCCCAGGTCTCTCTCCCTCACTCACACTTCAGCATCTTCACAGCCACCTTCAGGACCGCATCTTCCTTGCCCAGACCAAAGGCCGTGGCCTCTACCACCTTCCCAAAGGCGCCAGCTCCAAGGGTCTTACCTGCCGCACATACAGACTCCTTAGGTACCTGGGCACCAACGAGCCCTCTCTCTAGGGGCGCACAGGTGCCCCGAAGCCCATGCTGCCCTGTGATTCGAGGGCCTGGTGGGCTGAGATCTCATCTCACCAAATTGCAGGTTGTTTCGGGGGAACTCCCACTTCTCATTGTAGGGCAGCTGAGTGGGATCAATGAAAGTGTAGTTGTTGCCCTCATAGCTCTCAATGATCTTCCAGCGCACCTGGTACTTGGGCTTCTGCAGAGGGACAGGGAGGAAGCACGGGTCAGCTGGGCCTGGCTGGTGGTCTTAGATCTCAATCCTGACTCCCAAGGGCAGGGAGAGTGGACAGTCCCAAGGCTCTCGGCAGGAGGAGGTGGGGCGTGGCCTGAGACGTGGTGAGAGGGGCCGAGTCTCCTCATGCACACGGCACTGAGAGCCTAGTCCCTTCCTGGCTTGGCCTCACCGTGCGACCTTCCTTTCCCCAAGCCTCAGTTTCTCTACCTGTGCATTCAAAGACTTGGACAGGATCACCTCTGAGGGTCTTGATAGAACTGATAATTTGATCATTCTTGGGCCAGGAGGGAGGGTGGAACTTGAGATCTGTCCATCCACCCATCTATCCTCCCATCCAAATATTGTTTGTCGTTATTTTTAATTGTGGTAAGATACACATAACATAAAAGTTACCATCTCAAACATTTGTGAGTATACAGTTCAGTAGTGTTAAGTACATTTACATTCTTGTGCAACTGATGTCCAGAACACTTTTCATCTTGCAAAACTGAAACACCACACTCATAAACAACCCCCCATTGCCTCCTCCCCCTAGCCCCTGGCTACCACCATTCCACTTAGCTCATGAATTTGACTATTCTAAGTGCCTCATGTAAGAGAAATCATGCAGTATTTGTCCTTTTGTGACTGGCTTATTTCACTGAGCACAATGTCTTTAAGGTTCATCCATGTCATAGCATGGGATAGAATATTTTTCCTTTTTAAGTCTAAATAATATTCCCTTCCAAATAGTTCACTGAGCACCTATTTATGACAGGCATTGCTCATTCAGAGTTGAATAAGACAAAGTCCCTGGCTCATGGAGTTTGCATTCTAGTGACTAAAACAGGCATTCACCTCAAAAAAATTATGTATGTAATTTTCAAACAGTGCTGTGAAGAAAATAAAGCAGGGTAATGGGATAGAGAATGATGGATACGATTGAAGTGAGGGGAGGCCCCTGAGGAGGTGAGAGGAGCCAGCCATGTGGCTCTGGTAGGGAGCACTTGGCATGCTCCGCATGTGAACAGACATGCGGAGGCCTGAAGGCAAGAAAGGTCTTGGTAAGTCTGAGTGACTGGAAGGTGCTCGTCCATGTGGCTTGTGGGGAGCAGGGGAGGTTCTAGAGTCAGCAAGGTCTTGAGGGCTGTGACAAGTGAGAGGCCCTTTCTGCCCACAAGGCAGGGATTGTCTGGGGACCTTAGTTCCTTCCCAGGCTTTACATGCTGTTACGACCACCAGCTGGAACAGAGCTGTTTCTGGGAAGGAGGAGCAGCTGCTTCTCTCTTCCCTGCCCAGGGTGGCAGCTGCTCAGGGGCATCACGCCAGAGGCTGCCCATGAGAAGTGCTGATGGAAGACAGAGTTTAGGTAGAAAGTGGAAGCTGGACTTGGGCGGTGGAGGACACCAAGGCCTTGGGTCAGCAGTCCAACTCTCTTTCCTGTCAGCCCCCTTGGGGACAGGGACCATCTGGGCTGTGCTTAGCAGCTGGCCTCTTTCATGGGCATCCAGGCGGGGCAGGGGGAGGGGGCTACAGGTTGTGGGCATCGGGGAGGAGGAGGGTGGCCTGTGGCTGCAAGTCTTGCTGGGTTAAGAGACAAGACTCCAGAGAGCCATAGGGAAGAACTTCCAGATGGTATAGTTCGGGAGAACAGACTGCGCTTAGGTGTAAGGAAGAGCTTCCAGTGGGGAACACTACAGGTAAACTTAAAGATATGCCCGTGTTGTACCTTAAGAGGAGAGTCCTACATGGGACAGAGGAGGAACTTCCTGAGTCTCAGAAGATTCACACCTTGTGTGTGGTGCCTCCCCAGCCCAAACAACAGATGGAGCCAGGAGGAGATTCTTGGACACCCCCCCCCCACCCCGCCCCACCTCGCCAGCTCCCTGGCCACTTCCATCTCCAGGAGGCTCTGTGGCCAAGGCCTCTTTGTCTCCTCACCACTTCTCCTTCCTCTGTCTCCTGCAGCTGGGCCTGAGTCAGCCCCCTCCCCACCACCGCCCCTAGCCAGACAGGGGATTTTGCCGAAAGAGAGGGGAGTTGAAGAAGAGGTTGTCTGGATGGAATCTCAGATCTCTGGATCCCAGACTCTGTACCTGGGGGAGGGAGCGGCTCTCTCCCACTTGCTTCAGGCATCCCGAACCCTCTTCCTGACAAGTGAACTCCAGCTTTACCAGTACGCCACCCAGGTCTGGGCCACTGCCATCCTGGAAAGAGCTCTTGTGTAGCTCCCAGGGGCTTCTACCCAGAGAGGTCTCTCCTCTGCAGGGAGAGGCTGGGATGGGCCACCTCAGGCCAGATTCTGTAATATTGGTGGTAGTGATTATAATGATAGCAGTGAGTGCTTCTCCAGCACTTCCTGTGAGCAGGGTGCTGGCCTACGCGTTCAATATGCGTCATCTCATTTATTCCTCAAAACAGGCGCAGGCCCTTTGCCTACCCCCAACCTCCCCTCAGCAACCAAGGTGGACAGGAAA
>CM053515.1:17663357-17710181 GCA_028627145.1 Eidolon dupreanum | reverse complement strand
GACTGTCTCCTGCACTAGACAGTAACATCTAGGAGGGTAGAGCTTAAAGCTCCAAGTTTTAGCCCACCCAGCACCCACTAAAGAGCTGTTGGCTGAATGACTGGCTAACCGAATGAGTGGGTGTCCAGGGCCTGAAATGGGGATCTGCATGGCCTGGCGTTGCTGTCCTGTGGTCTGGCACACTCGGGGCCTGGCTGCCCCGCCCCGCCCAGTCTCACCTGCTTGTACTTGTACAGAAGCAGCAGGAGCAGCAGCAGCAGCAAGGCCATGACGGACACACAGGCGACAAGCACTGGTGTGAAGAGGGGCTCATCAGGGGGCTGTATGCTGGTTCCTGGAAAGGGCGGGGCAGAGGAGTGAGTGGCAGAGGGGGCCTCTGCCCCCCTACCCCCACTGAGAATAGGCCAGTGCTCTGCCTGGAACACAGTCAGTACTCGATAAATGCTTCGACTGAACAAAGTGTCCTCTCACCTAGAAGCCCCCGGAGCCTCAGGGAGCCTTCCCACAGACCCTCCCCATCCAGGGCAGGGAGGACTCACCCTCCAGCTCTGTTCATGCCCAGCCCCAAACCAAGCAGGAGTCACAGCCTTTTGTGGCTCAGTCACACAGCACCATATCTGCCAGGCAAGGAGCCCCTCCACAGCAGCCTGTCCTAATGCCTTGGCTTGCACACACCCCTGGTGACAGGGCTCACCACCACACGTCTGGGTAGCTCGAACAAAAGGCTAGATGGGAATCTGCCTTCCTGGCGTTCCCTGCTGCTCTGTGAGTGCCCTTTAGAAAATGCAGCCCTCCCGAGGGTCTGAAAGCCAGGCTCACAGCCCCTGGGCCTCCTCTTCCTGGATCAAGAACCCTGGTTCTCGCGATGTGTTTTGAACAACATAATTTCCATCACCTTGCTCAGATCAGCAGTGTAGTCTGAGGACAAATCTCACCAGCCACGTAGGAGGTGTGTGACATCGAACCTGCAACTTCTCCCTAAGCCTCAGGTTTATCATCTCCAAAGTCGAAAGAAAATAGTTTTAACTTTCTCGGTTTGTGCAAATTCATTGAGTCAATGCCTGTAAAGAGCTTAGCGCAACTCCTGACATGGTGCAAGCATTCAATAAAATGCCGGCTTTATTATTTCTAATATCTGGCTACCAGCAATGAGACTGAGAGCAGCCATGGGCAGCTGAGTGTGGAGTCGTGCCCTGGCAGCAGTTGCTCCCAGGCCAGCAGCTGGGGCACTGGAAGGCTACTTCCAAGTCAGGCAGGGGCTCTCACTCTGTCTTCTCTGGGCCCAGAGAGCCTTGCGAGGCCTGGCACGCAGGGATGCTGAGACCTGCCTATCAGAACCTGTGGGCCTCTGCACAGAGTCTGAGAACTGCCCACATAGAGCCTTTGTGGAATACAGACAAAGGCGTCTTTTCCTCTTCGCAAACGTAGCCTATGTTAGTGCCCGGGGCTGGACATCAGCCCCACTCTCAGACAGTGGCTCTGAGAGGATGAGACTGTGTCTCTGGCAGGAAGGGATTCAGAGAGGGATGGAGAAGTCCACCAAGCCTGGCCCTGGGGTGGGGTTGAACTGCATGCACTTATCATTGACTGCCTCCCTCACCAGCTTCTAAGCTCCATGGAAGCATGGCTCCCCTGCATCGAGTGAGTGTGCCTGGCATACAGCAGACACCAAATACGTACTTGTGCATTAATGAATGAGTTAAAGTACAGGAGTATGATCAGAGAGGCCAGTTAGGCTGTACTTGCTTCCAGCTGCTTTCTATCTGTACCTCATGTCTGCTTTCCCTCCACCCTTCTCCCCCTGCCTCTAGTCCTGAGAGTTCTAGACTCTCATCTGGCTTCTTCGGGAGACCTTTGCTCAGGAGGAGCCTGGAGTGGGACCCACAGAGGTAGGACTCAGTTCAGCCGAAATCTGCTCCATGTTAGAACTCTGGCTCCCTGAGCTGGGGCAGTATCCTGGGCTCCTCCCTACCCGCCTGGAGGGGCAGGTGACTACTCACCTACAGATATGTGTGAGAAGGCCTGGGAGCTATTCCCCGCACTGTTGCGGGCCCTGCACTCATAGGTCCTGTTGTATTCCAAGGTCCCAGTAACCAGCAGGCTCCGGACAGTCACCTTGTGGAAGCGCTTCTGGCTCAGAATCTCGGAGTGTGGGTCCTCGAAAACCGATGCTTGGGCCTCGTCACATCTGGGAAGAGCAGAGTGGGGCTCAGAGTGTCAGGGTGCCAGCCTCTGCCCCAGCCTCTCAGTCTAAGTGAGGAATGAGAGGAGCCCACTTACCTATCAGTACTACCACTGCACTGCACCCACGTCACATTGGGCCGGGGGTACCCAGAGGCATCACAGAGCAGGGCACCAGAGCCATTGATGGGGTTCCATGCGACCCTCACCTCTGGGGGATCTGAGGAGGGCAGGCAGAGCAGAAGAGGGAGGGATTAGTCCAGAGACCCCAAGTCCCTGCACCTGACCACCTTGCACTGAACTTTCCCTCCCAGCTAGTCTCTCCAGGCAGCCCAGGGACCCCACGTCCCTGAGCCCCGCTCCATCACTCACATTGAAGGGTGAGCTCAAAGGTTAGAGTATCCTCGCCTCTGTCATTTCTGGCCCAGAAGGAGTAGAAGCCAGCCTCATAGGGCTTCAGGCGAGGCAGGTAGAGGGTGGATGTGTACCTGTGTGAGAGGAACAGGACATCTGAGGTGAGCACCAGCCCAGATATGCCCCTGACTAGGACAGTGGGCTCAGACAACCACTCTAAAGAGCTTTGTTTTACTTTTAGTAGAGTGTCTAGGGCACAAGGGCCTTGGCTGTGCCAGGAAGCCAGGGTGGGTGCCATTGAGATATGGGAAAACCATCAACCCAATTTCCTCAGTTTGTTGTCTTATCTGTAAAGCAGTTTTGTTCTGTGGTTTAGTGGGATTATCTAGCCCAGGGATGGCAAACAAGTCTGCTCTCGTGAGCCATTTATGATGGAAATACCATCTAGAGAGTGTGTCGAGGACTGAGTCTGCATCTAGACTCTGCGGGAAAGTGGCTTAGGGGTACCTGTCGTGAGTATGGGAGAGGAAGTTATCACATGCACCACAGACTCACTGTCCACGATCGAGCTGTATGCTCTCATTCAAATAGAACAAGGTAAAAAAAACTATTTTAACCCTTTTTATTATCAAAGAGGTATCAGCGCTCCTCTTAGGATGGAAACTTTCTTAAATAGAAAACTGCCTGTTTGGGCCACTTTGGATGGAAAAATAAGACCTCAAAGACATAATCCATAAGGAGACAGGAAAAAGAGATTTCTTAGATGGTATGCATGTGGGAAAACCAGGATTCTGGGAGGAGAAGGGATGTAGTCAGATAGCAGTTTATGAGAAGAGTTTGAGCCGATGAGGGGGTGGCCAGTGAAAAATTCTGAGCTGGGTGACCGCACACCCTTATAGTACCTTTTGATGTATCTGTGATGGAGTGGCGTTAATTCTCTCTACTCCCACCTCTAAACTGTGTGTGGCAGATAACCTGTACAATCATTATTAGGAGTATATCTACAAGTGGAAATCATGGGGCATTGTCTTCTACATTTGGATTGGCCATGAAAGAAAAGAAAGAATGAGATTGAGAGTTCTTGGATGACCATGAGAATGTATACCCACAAGAAATGGTACAATTCTTGAGGAGGGCATTGGATTTCCCAAGGATGTGGGACAGAGGGGTATGCAAATTTAATCTAAATCTCAAATATAGATGACTGAGATTGAAGTTCTACATAGTCAGGGAAAGTGAGACCCAGAAAGGGGAAGGGACTCACTCTAGGTCACACAGCAAAGTTGAGACATGACCCATGTGTCCTGGCTTCTGGCTGAAGCATTCCCCATCTGGTCATGGGACTATGCAGATGGGAGCTGATAAGGTGGTACCTGTATGTGTCCTCGATGGTGACAAAATTGAGCTTGGGATGGTGGTTAGAGAAGGGTCCATGATAGGTCCAGTTAAAAACTTGTAGGCGTGGGTAGGCCTCTACTGTGACTTGGAGGTTGAGCTTCTCACCCATGGCCACCTCCTGGAGGAGGTTCTGCTTAGTGCTCAAGTTCAAGTAAGCACTATCTGGAAAGCAGAACACATAGAGGTCTGGCATTAGTGGGAAGATGTCCTGGTTTGTTTATTTGGTCATCCACTCATTGATTTAGTCATTCAGATGGACCCTGCTGGGTGCCTTCTATGTGCCAGGCACACGGTCCCCATCCCTAAACAAGATTTGCCCTCTGACATCTCTCTTCCCACCACCAACCACAGAAGCCCAGGGCTTCAAACTCTTCTCCTCAGTGAGTCCCTGGGAGAACCTGGGAAGATTCCTATTCTCCTTGATGTCTCTACCTCCTTATTTGCATAAATAAGAGATTGGCTACATCTTTAGTTATAATTTTTTGAAAAAAAATTTAGCAGTAAAAAAAAGTCTGTTGTGTTTTTTCCACATGCCCCCATCCATTTCCCCTTCCTCTGGTAATAGTTCAATCAATGTGGCTTCCACATCCAGCATGTAATTCAGGCCAGCCAATAAGAGTAATGTGTCCCCTTTGGACCAGTGATTGGTTTGGTATAGGCACATGAGTCCATGAGTCTATGACACTCATTTCCATGATTTTTGTTGGAACTCTGGAAAGAGAAGGCCTCATTCCAGTGGGGTTCCCATGCCTGGTGCTACTAGGGAACACATACAAAAAATGTACAGCTGAGAGTTGGGAAGGAACAGATTCTTGTCCACATCATCTGAACACCTGGATCCAACTGCACCTGAAGCTCATATCCATGGCATTTTGGCTATAAGGCCAATAAAATACTCTTTTGATTAGATTAAGTTGACTTCTGTTAACTGGTACCTAAAAGAGCCCTGACTAGTTTCTCCTAATTAAAATGTGCATAAATTAAAGTCAAGCTACTCTGGAGGAAAAGAGGAAGGGATCAGCTCCAGAGGCCCCAAGTCCTTGATGTTCTTAGGACACCCTGTGCTTCCCCCATGATCACACTGAGTGAGCACTGTCTGTTCACATGTTTAAGTGATATGAATGTCTTAGGCAAAAATGAACGAATGAATGAACAGTGAAGTCCAGTAGGGAGCTAATAAACATCGATCCCAAAACAGAGCAAAACAATGCTAAACAAAAATGCAGCAATGCACTATAGGAACTCCAAGGAGGGATAGAGGAGTTCTGGAGGAGGATCTGGGAAGGATCCCAGAGACTTGGCTCCCTAGCCAGGCCTAGGATCAGGGAATTCTAGCAGAGGTATTCTTAACAGTGCCTTCTCTTCTATCAGCTCCCTCCTTCTCAATTCTGTTATGTACCTCCCTCACCCGAGAATCCCTGCCAACCTCCCCCACCACCCTGATGCTCACCTACCACCCGGAAGACCATGGAGGTGGAGCGGCTGCCCTGGGCGTTGGTGGCCACACAAGAGTAGTTGCCGGCATCTTGGAAGCCTACTTGATCGAGCTTGAGGGTCAGGACTTTTTGGTAATGGTTCTCATGGAAGTCAGAGTGTGTAGAGATTGTCAGCTGCAACCAGAAGGAAGGGAAATGGTATACCAAAGTTGTTTAGGGATTAAAAATGTTTAGGTTCAAATCCTCAGCCTTTAAGGATTATCTTCCTTTCCTTGGTTGAGGGATTGACCTCTGAGCTTGTTTCTTTATCTGTAAAATGTGACTAATATTGACCCCATGCTCCTAGGGCTGCAGTAAAGAGTAAATAAGACATTGCATACAAATGGCATAGGGCTATGCCTGGCACACAGTAGGCACAGTGGGAGGGGAGAGGGTTCTCAGAAGCAGCCTAACGCCATTCCTTCCTGGGAACACTCCCTTTTCCTCGCTCTGTATCAAGGTCTTTCTGAAATAGCCTTGTACCCCTGGGCTTCAAAGGTGGCCTAGGAACACCTTGCTAAGTCAGAAGTGAGCTGACACCTGGCTCTTGTCTACAGGCTGGGGCAAAGGTCATTGGTAAAAGGGGTAGAGTACTACTTCCTTTACCTGACCCCACAAGCTTCAGTGGCATGAGCCTGAGACATGGTTTTGGACCAGCTACTGACTGGCAGTGATATCCCTGGTGAGTTTGCCCCCTTCTCTGGACCTGGGCTGTACCTTCCGCCCAGAGAGCTAGCTTACAAGGCTGGGGGCTTCATCCTGCAGAGCCTGGTATACTGGGAGAATGGGTAGACTTTACCCTGCTGTCTCCCCAAGGACTGACCTTAGTGTTTCCTCGTTGGAGAAAGACATCAAAGTTGACACCAATGTTGCTGGCTGAGCACACAATCTGGGCGGCCTCTCCACGAATCCGCACTAGCTCTGCAGGCTCCAGTGTCACAGTTGGGGGCCCTGAAATGACTGAAGCCAGAGGAAGGGACCCATGAACACTCAGGCCAGAGCTATTTCTCTGCTTCCTACCATGGGTCTCCACTACGCTCCCATCCCAAATCCTGGGAGGCACCATCAATGCCTCAATTTTCCCCACAGTAAGTCTTGTCTCCTAAATAGACATTGAAAAGTCCGCTTCCTTCCATCGCCACCACCTCTCCCGGTCTCAGAACCATCCTTTACTCTGGGCTCCTGCAACAGCCACCTGGAAAGCCTCCCTGCTTTTCCCTCCAACCCCACCTGGACCCCTCAAAGCAGCCAAAGTGAGCTCTTAAGAAGGTAAATTGGACCATGACTCTCTCTTTCTTGTGCCAATCTTCAGTGGCTTCCCTTCACTCTCAATATAAAAGCCAAAGTTTTTCCCACATCCCCAGGCCCTGTTACTGACCATCTGAACACCTGCCATCCGACACTCACCGCACTGCAGCCACACTGGCCCCTGCTCGGCAGAGCCTTGCACTGGCCCCTTGCTCCTGGAATGTTCTCTCTCCCACACTTTGAATGAGTGCCTGTTCTCACCCTTCAGCTCTTTCACTCAAATGTTCCTTAGAGAGGCCTTCTGTGACCAGTTTAGCTGAATTAGACTCACACCTCCCCTCTATCCCAAACATCCACACAAACATATCCAGCTTTCTCCGCCTGGGTTTCCTGTTAGTCACAGGTGATATGTTATTTACTTTCTCTCTAGTCTGTCTTGCCAAGTAGGATGGCAAATCTATGAAGGCGCTGTCTCCAGCAGCTAGCCCAGTGCCTGACATGTAGTAGGCACTAAATTAATATTTATGGCTGTTGCTATGGTCAAAAGACGACCTAAACCAGTTTCCCAAGGTCCAGAGACACTAAAGAGCTCATCCAAGGTCACCGAGGGCATCATAGCAGAACCAGGGCCCAGGGCAGCCCAGAGCCTGGCAGGATGAAGTTCGGGGAAAACGCCCCAATGGCCTCCTCTGCCCACAGAGTGGGGTTTTTTCACTTCCTTGGCGGGTTTCGTGGCCTCAAGCCCATGCTGCTCTGACTTCATTACAGGGACCTAATTCTTGTCTCAAGCCCAGGTCCTGAGCCTGGGGTCTCCTTACATATTAGCCCTTCCAGAAACCAGAATCCTGTCCACCAGCCCAGCAGGGGCAAGCGGGAAAAGGAACAAGACCGCATCGCCACTGCTCCCATGTCCGCCCACAGTGAGCGCTCTCTCACGTGGCCACCACCACCTCTCTGTTGCCCGGCTCACTATCCTGCCCTCATGTGCCCAGTGCCCAAGCACCAGGCCGGCATCGAATGGGAAACCCACATCTGAGGGTGTCAGAGAACATCCGGAGCCTCTTCCCACCTCCTGACTTTGTACCTGCTGTTTCCTCTGCTGAAGCATTTCTTTGCAGGGCCACCTCTTTCTCATCATTCATGTTTCAACTCTAATGAAATGTCACTCTCTCAGCAAGACTCCCCCACTCCCTGTCCCCACGCACTCTACTCCATCACCTCATTTAATGGTTTTCCTAGCGTGTTTCATAATCTGAGGTGATTCTGCCCATCAAGTTATTATTTTTTTTTTGCACGTGGTCTGTCTCCTTGCCCACATACCAGACTTGTCCTGCCACGGTAGGTGCACCATGGATGACTAACTGAAAGCATAATTGAAAGGAAGAAATGAAAGAAGGAGGATACTCGTTAACTCCCAGGAGGCCAGGGCCCTGCCGCCATTCGCATGGCTGCCAGCTCTCCGTCCCTGCCCTCTCCATCTGATCTGCCCATCCCTGCCCCACGCACCTTTCTCCACTTTAAGTCGGATGCCATTTGTTGTCACCGTCCTGCCGGCTACTTGAACGCTGCATTGGTAATCCTGACTCTCAATGAACTTGACCTTGTGGATGGTGAAGCCATGCCAGAGTGAGAAGGAGTAGTTGGTTTGGCGCTTGACAGGCCGGTTACGCACCCGCATCAGTGAGACTCCCGCCTCCAGCTCCGGATCGGTGAGTAGGCAGGGCACCAGCGCATCCTGACCCTCGAACACTGTCACTTCTTCGGCCAGCACATTCCAGGGCCGAGCAGGGTCTGGGGAAGAGGGGGATAACAGGGTCACAACTGTCCTTCCTCCCTCTGACCAGGTGCTCTCTGGACTTTGGTGATAGGGAGGCTCAGATATGTTGATCATTTGTCTGAGGTCACACAATACCAGGGAAGCTCAGCTGATGCTTCAGAGTGGGGGTTTTGGAGCCAGGTCCAGCCTCACTACTTGATGCTGTGTGACCTTGAGAAAATGATTCGACCCCTCTGAGCCTCTGGAAAATGGGCATAATCATGGAACATACCTCACAGGGTTATTGTCAAGACTCTTTAAATTAGGAGCACAGCCACAGCTTCTTGTTCATGGCAGGCACTCAGTAAGTGTGGACCTATTTTTTCATGGTTGGTAATATTAAGGCCCTGCCCTCCTGCCCATTCCTGGTGGGGCCTGCTAGGCCAGGCCTCTTGTGTACGGGCCCAGATTCCTCACCTTTGACATACAGGTGGATGGTGGCACTGCCCCCAAAGGGGTCTCCAGGCTCAGTGCAGCGATAGGTCCCGGTGTTTTGGAAGGTGGCGTTTTTTGTGGTCAGGATGCTGCTAAGGCCCTCGAAGCCCAGGGTCCAGTATGGGAAGGAGAGGGGGCCATCCCATTTCACGCTGCCATTGCCCACACATCGCAGGGTCACTGTCGTGCCTGGCTTCACGACCAGCTCAGGGCCACTGGGTTCTATCACCGGTACCCCTTGAACTGGTGAGGGGCAAAGAGCAGACAGGTGTGAGGTCTGAGGTGATGCTCTCTGGGCCATCCCCTGCCGCTGAGATGGGTGGTGTCCTGGCAGGGGTGATGCTGGTGCTTGGGTTCCGCTGTGACTCGCAGTATCACCTTTAACAAGTCTCTGCACCTTTCTAATCATTTGCTCAGTCCCCCATCCCAAACCTGCTCAGAGATGGACTGAAGTCTTTGATGCCCAGCAGGCCCCTCCTCTGAGAAAGGGGCTGGGAGCTTTCTCAGCCTCCCACCTGGCTACTGCCCCACAGGGGGCTCCCCTGCCCCCTGCCTCAGTCTTCCCATCTGTGAGTGCATCATTCCTCTCCCCAGGACTAGATTCCTTCAGCCTCCTGAAGTAGGCTGCATCCTTAGTGTGGGAGCCCAGGGCCTGGTTCAAAGCAGGGGCTTGAACAAGCAAAGGAAGAGATAGATGAATGGAATGTTCATAGCAAAGTCATTCAACTTAATTCATACGGGGAAGGAGAAAAGAGGTGTAGGATCTTGGCCCCCCAGAATTAGAAAGGCCCTGCTTTGCCCACCCCCATCGTTAGTCTGTAGCACAGTGGATGTTTCAGAGTCTCTGTGCCTCAATATCCTTCCTATGAAATGAAGACAATAATTATACCCATTTATTAAGATGTTAGGACATTTAAATACATGGAAAGCCTTTAGAACATCACCTGCCACCACCAAATAAATACTCAGTAAGAGTTAGTCATTATGTTTATTATCTCGTCTATCCCAGCAGCCCACCCTGACACCCCGGCACTGCTTTCTTTACTGGAGAGCCAATCTCTTTTAAGGAAAATTTTTGTGAAGGAGAAAAGAGGACTTGAAACCCGTATCAGGCCCTCCGGGAAGAAGACCCGTTGCCTCTGCAGAGTCAGCATTTTTCCAGGGCCTAAAATAGGGGCTAAGGAGGGAAGTGAGAGCCGATTCAAGGCCTTGGAGGGGCCGCCAGGCGCCCTGGTCTGTGTGGGCGGAAACACATTGCTGGCGCCCAGCCTGGCCCCCATTTCCGCTCTGCCTGCGGCCCTTCTCCCTGGGATGCTCTCACTTCTGCTTCCTGACCCTCCTGACCACTGTCTCCTCTTCGAGGGAGAGATTCCCAGGAAAAGAAGTGCCATCTTCTGGGCATCAGAACACCCTGGGCTGCGGGGCCTGGCTCTGTCTGCCACTGACCCCCGCGTTGCCCCAGCGAGTGCGACCCCTTGGTTCTGATAATAAGACGCTCCAGCCCCAAGGGCATTGGGTGAATTCAGGGCTTCTCCACTGTCCTGTATGCAAGCTCCTCAAACGAATCTATTCATCCCCGCCACCACCATCGACCCCAGAGTCAGAAAGATCTCTGTCAAATGATTACAAGAGTGCTTAACTTATGTTTTTATTTTGTACCCATCAAAGGTGTGTAGCCTCTCTGCCTGAGCTTCTGATTGGCATAAAGGATCAAGTGAACTGGTTGATACTGCCAAGGCCAACACGGGCGGGGCAGTGGCGGGCTGTAGCACTCCTGTGTCAATGTGACCATCAGGGAGGGGCTGTCCACAAATAGAGCTGGCACTGCCCTGTTACAGCTGTAATGATGTGGGCCCCAGGGGTGTTACTGTAGAGAGGAGTTTGAACTGCGGGTCATACCAATGTGAGCCTGAACCTTGGTTCTCCTTTACAGGCTGGGTAGGTGCCTTCACTTCTGCGACTCTTAGGCTACCCTCTCATCCAGTGGCATAATCCGCGTTCCCACCTCTGAGACGTCCTGAGAGGATTCAGTAAGGAGACACATATCTCCTAGCTCCGTCATCTGCTCCTGCTCTGGGCTACTGCTTCAGTCGCCACATTTCTAACCTCCCTTCTGGTCCTGACATCCTGATATCTAAAGTTTTTAACTTTTAAAGATCAGAGTCTGTAACTGTAACATCACACGATCGTGAATTCTGTGTTCCGCTTCTGTACCCACTTGGTTTCACAGGGAGCCTCTCTCTTCCCCTCCCCTGCCCTGTTCCTATAGCCCCTGCCTTGGCCTCCTGGAAATGTGGTCAGAGAGAGGCGTCTGTTCTATTTTGTCGTGTCCTGTTGTCTCAGATATTCACGCAGGACAAGACTGACACCCTCAACTTCCGCCCCTAGTTTTCCTGGCACTGGCAGGAGGGGAAAGCCTGCTCAGGACTCGTCTTCCCTGCGGTGGGCGCTGGGGCACGGTGAACCCCGACTAAGCCCCTCTCTGAGCCTATCTAGTTTTCACCCTCTCATCTCAGCTCCCCAATTCTCTCCATGCCCCTAACCTCCTTGCCTCCCACTTACTTGAAAGACCCCTCCATCATCAGCTCCCAGGATGTCCCTCAACCTCCACTCCTCTCCCGTAACACACACACCCTGGCCTGGGACACAGCCCCTCCTCAGCCTAGGATCTTTGTAAGCCGCTTTCCATCTAGGGTGCTCGACCCCATCCCCAGACTCCTCACAGCAACACCCCCGCAGCCCCACTCGCTCACCTCTTATCTCTCCTTCCAACCCCTCAGCCAAGTCCCCAAGGGAGGACCACAGCCCCTTGGGGCCTTTCCAAGTCAGGTCCTGCCTATAATCAGTGAGCTGGCAGAGCCCTCAGGGCTCTCTGCAGCCTCCCCACTCAGTGTAGCTATGGACCAGCAGCACTGGCATCTTTTAGGAGCTTGTTAGAAATGCAGAATCTCAGGTAGCACCTGAAACCTACTGAGTCAGAATCTGCATCATAGTAAGATACCCAGGTAATCTGTGTGCACAATAAAGTTTGAAAAGCTTTGCTTTGGTCTAGTCCCTTGCCACCCCCACTGCCTACTGCTGAATAGATGTGGACACTGAAGCCCGGAGAGCAACAGGGGCTTGTTCAGGACACACTCAGTAAGTCAACATCAGA
The DNA here is from genome assembly GCA_028627145.1 of Eidolon dupreanum. NCBI lineage: Eukaryota > Metazoa > Chordata > Mammalia > Chiroptera > Pteropodidae > Eidolon > Eidolon dupreanum. The sequence goes on along the minus strand of CM053515.1, from coordinate 17,698,120 downwards.
GCTGAAACTTATCCACAGCCCTAGCTGGGCTGCTTCCACCCCACTCACACCCTCTTTTCCCTCCACTGCCTCTCCAGAGCGGATAGCCACAAACCTGCCGTCTAGGCTGAGGAAATAGAAACGCAGCGAGGGGCAGGGGCTTATGGAATCCTTACACAGGGGCCCTCTCCGTCACATCTCCCCCAACCCGCGCCCAGGACCCTCAGTTCTGTTCTTACCATGCCAAGCTGTGGCCACAAGCAGGACCAGTAGAGCCCCTGGGCCCATGGCCTCGGTGGGGAGGCGGCAGGCTGATGCGGGGCTGGGGGCTGGGCAGGCACTGGGTCTCCCAGCTGCTTGCTTTGCAGGGACCAGGAACGCTGCCTGGACGAGTTCCTCTCGCCGCACCGACTATTTGTCTTGTTTCCCTCTTCTTCCTCCTCCTCCTCCTCCTTGTGCTGATCCCCTTCTTCCCCTTTTAGCTAAGGAAGGCAACCACAGAGTTTGGAAATCTTAGGTCTTTAGAAGCAAACAAAGCCATGACCCCCAGGGGGAGGAGTTGGGAGTCAGGGGCCAGCCTGAGCCTGGGGGAGAAGTTTGGGGCCCTTCTGAAGCCACCTCCTAAGGGTTCTGTCAGAAGAGACACTCCGAAGGTCAAGCGATCAGTTAGGCAGTAGTACAAATGGGGTTCTTCAGAGTGGCCAGGTGGCCTTGGCTATGCCAAAAGAAGGTTGATCTGGGAGAGCCTGGTAATAGCAGCAAGAAGCTTCCATTTATAGGACACTCACTAGCCAAGCCCTGGACATCCATGATCTCCTTCGTTCCCCACAAAAACTTAATGTGGTAGGTACTGTTATCATTTCCATTTCACAGATGGGAAAACTGAGGTTCAGAGAGATCACATGCTTAAACTTGCCCACGATTATAGTTTCCAAATGGCGGAAGTGGAATTTGGATCCAGGCAGCCTGGTTGTAAACCACCTTTTTGTGGATAAAGTTATTTGTTTGTTTGTTTGTTTGTTTGTTTGTTTGTTTAAACAAAGAGTCTAATTGTAATGCTATATTTCTTAAGGAAAAAAAATAGCATTCTGCCCCTCCTTTCCTGGAGGCAATTGTTTTTACTCCTTTTAGTTAATTCTTAGTATTTCCTTTCTTGTTTCTAAATAACATGGTTGTAAAGTCACTTCCTGGAACTAAAAAATCTCCACATAACATTGATCCAGGAAAATGATCATTCTTTCCATGTACTGAGATGTATTTCACATATACATTTTTTTTCAGGAAAGTTTTTGGACCTTTAGTAATCATGAATTCCAACCAAAAGACTCAAAAAAAAAATCTGAATAGATCTACAAGTAGCAAAAAGATTAAATAATAATAAAAAACCTCCCAACAAAGAAACACCCAAGACCAGATAGCTTCACTGGTGGGTTCTACCAAACGTTTAAAAAACAATGAATCTCAATTCTTCTCTAACTCATTCAAAAAATAGGAGATAAGGGAACACTTTTCAACTCATTCTATGAAGCCAGTATTACCTTGACACCAAAGCCAGACAAAGATATCATAGGAAAGAAAACTAGACCAATATCTTTTACAAATATAGATGCAAACATACTCTACGAAATACCAGCAAGTCAAATCCACTGCACATTAAAATGATTACACATATGACCAAGTGGGATTTATTCCAGAAATGCAAAGAGGGTTCAACATATAAAAATCAATCTAATACATCAGATTAATAAAATGAAAAAAATCCCACATGATCACCTCAATTGTTGCAAAAAAAGCCTTTGACAAAATTTAACATGCTGTCATGATAAAACACCAGACAAACTGGGAATAAAAGGCAATACCCTTAATATGATTAAGGGCTTATATAAAAAATTCATAACTAACTCAACGGTTAAGGATTAAAAGCTTACCTCCCTCAGATCAGGAAAAAGACAAGGATGCCATTTTCACCACTTCTATTCAACATTGTACTGGAAGTTCTAGCCAAAGCAATCCTGAGGAAAAAGAAATAAAAGACATTCAAATTAAAAAAGAAATGTAGAACACACTCTATTCACAGATAACATGATCCCACATATAGAAAAATCCTAAAGAATCTACAAAAAAAAACTCTATTAGAGCTAATAACTGAATTCAACAAAGTTGCAGGATACAATATCAACACAAAAGACTCGATTGTATTCCTATACACTAGCAATAGGTAATCCAAAAAGTAAATTAGAAAAAAATTTATTTGCAATAGCATTGAAATGAATAAAATACTTGGGAACAAATTTAACCAAGGAGATGCAAGCTGAAAAACACAAAACACTGCTGAAAGAACTTAAGAAGACTAAATAAATGAAAAGTCATTTAATATTCTTTTGGAAGATTTACTATTACAAAGATGGCATACTCCCCCACAGTTATCTACAGATTCAATGCAGTCCCTATTAAAATCCCAATGGCCTTTTTTTCAGAAATGGAAAATGTATGACACCAATACTACTGATTCTCAAATACATATGAAATTTCAAGAGACCCCAAATAGCCAAATCAATCTTGAAAAAGAACAAAGTTGGAGTCACACCTCCCAATTTCAAAATTTACTGCAAACTACAGAAGTCAAAACTGTGTGGTATCAGCATAAGGATATATATAATGGAGAGTCCAGAAAGAAATCTTCACATCTATGGTCAAACTGATTTTCAACAAGGGTGCCAAGACCATTCAATGTGGAAAAAAAATATCTTTTCAACAAATAATGTTAAGAAAATTGGATAGCCACAAATGACAAAATGATGATGAACTCTTCTTACTTCATACCATACACAAAAATTAACCCTAAACGGATCCAAGATCTAACTATAACGGCTAAAACTATAGAACTCTTAGAAAAAAGCATAAGGGTAAATATTCATGACATGAACTTGGAAATGGTTTCCTAGATACGTCACCAAATACACAAGCAGCCAAAGAAAAAAAGAGATACATTTGATTTCATCAAAACTAAACATTTGGTACATCAAAGGACATTGTCAAGAGAATAAAAAGACAACATGCAGAATGGGAGAAAATATTGGCAAACCATAGATATAAGAGTTTATCCAGAATATATATATATATATATGTGTGTGTGTGTGTGTGTGTGTGTGTGTGTATAGAAATAAGTATATATGTGTGTATATATATGTATATGTATATATATATATATATCTTACAACTCAACAACCAAAAGATAACTCAAATTTAAAAGTGAACCAAAATGTTGAATAGATATTTCTCAAAAGAAGATATACAAATGACCAACAAGCACATGAAAAGATGCTCAACGTCATTAGTCATTAGAGAAATGCAAATCAAAACTACAAAGAGATACAACTTCACATCAACTAGGTTGGCCAAAATAATTTAAAAAAAAAAATCAGAAAATAACGAATGTTGCCAAGGATGCAGAGAAATTGGAACCCTTGTACATTGCCGGTGAGAATGTAAAATGGTGCCAGTGCGGTTGTAATCAGATTGACAGTTCCTCAAAAAGAGACAAATAGAATTACCATATGACGCAGCAATTCCACACATAGGCATACCTAAAATAATTAAAAACAGGGACTCAAAAACTTGATAATAAATGTTTAGTACAGTACTATTAACAATAATCCAAAGGTGGAAACAGTTGATGAATGAATAAACAAAATGTAGTATATCCATACAATGGAATGTTATTCAGCCATAAAAAAGGAGTGAAGTACTGATACATGTCACGACACAGATGAAACACAGAAACATTATGATAAGTGAAAGAAGCCAGACACAAAATGTCACCTATTGTATGACTACATTTATAAGAAACATCCAGAATAGATAAATCCACAGAGACAGAAAGACTGGTGCTTGCCAGAAGCTGCGGTGTGGGTGGAATGGGAAGTGACTGCTTCATGGGTACGAAGTTTCATTTTGTAGTGATGAAAATGTCTTAGAACTAGATAGAAGCGATGATTGCACTACACTGTGAATCTACTAAATGTCACTGAATTGTACACTTTAAAATGGTTGACGTTTAAATTTTTGTTATGTGAATTTTACCTCAATCTTAAAAGAAGAAGGTATAGACTTTCTCAGAAAAGCAAAAACTGAGAGAATTCTTTGCCAGCAGAACAGCATTACAAAAGAAAAAAATGTTAAGGGGAGCTCTTCAGGCAAAAAGCATGATACCAGATAGAACGTGGATATACAAAAAAAAATAATAATAGAGAGTGCTGGAAATGAAATAAATGTAAATATAAAAAATACTTTTATCTTGCTTTTTGTTGCTTAAAAACATAACAGACTGTCTAAAACAGACATTTGCAAATTTTTCTGTAACTATCCAGATAGTAAATATTTTAGGCTTTGTGGGCCATAAAATCTGTTTTGCAGCTACTTGACTCTGCCATTATTGTGCAAAAGTAGCCATAGACAATACATAAACCATGGAGTGTAGCTGTGTTCTAATAACGCCTTATTTATGAAAACAGGTGGCAAGCTAGATTTGGCTCATGGGTTATATAGTTTGACAAGCCCTGATTTAACACAAAAGTAGGCACAATGTACTGTATGTTTATAGCATATGTACGAGTAAAATGTATAACAACAATAATACAAAAGATGATAGGGAAGAAGTACAGTATACTGTTGTAAGGTCCTTATACTATATTTGAAGTACCACAATATTATTTTTTTGGTAGACTTTGCTTAATTAAAGATATATAGTCAACCTAAAATAACCACTAAAAACTTAAAAGGTATAAGTTATAAGTCAATAGTAGAGATAAAATAGAGTCATAAAATATACGGAAAAAGAGTAAAAAAGAAAGACCAACAAATAGAAAACATCTAACAAGATGGTAGATTTTAATCCAACTGTACAACTAATGACTTAAATGACAGTAGTCTAAATATAACAACTAAAAGATAGAGATTGTCAGATTATATTTTAGAAAGCAAAACCCAACCATTTGCTCTCTACAAGAAATTCACTTTAAATATAAAGACTTAAATAGGAGAAAAGCAAAAGGATGGAAAAAGATAGTTTATGTAAACAGTAATTTTAAAAAGCTAGAGTAGCTCTATTAATATTAGACAAAATGGACTTTGGGACAAAGAATATTTCTAAGGATAACAAAGGACATTACATATGACAAAGGAGTCATTACCCAAGAAGATATAATAATTCTAAATGTATATGCTTCTTAAAACAGAGTTTTAAAATACATGAAACAAACCAATAAAAGTAAAAAAGAGAGACAAATCTCTGGTAACACTTAACTCTCAGTAATAGTACAAATAAAGAGAAAATCAGTACGGATATAGAAGACTTGAAAAAACTATTAACCAACTTGAACTAATTAATATTAATAGAATACTACATTTAACAGCAGCAGAATACACATTCTTGTCAAGGATACATGGAACATTCACCAAGATATGCCATATTCTAGGTCACAAAAAAACCCACAAATCATTTAAATAACTAAATTATATAAAATGTTTCTTATACCCTAACAGAATTAAACTTGAAATTATTGACAGAAAAATATCTGGAGAACCTCAAATATTTGAAAATTGAACAACAAAGATAAACAAATCATGAGTCAAAGAGGAAAATCACAAGGAACATTAGAAAGTATTTTGAATTGGATGAAAAGAAAGAAACGATCTGAATTTCACCTTAAGAAACTAGAAAAATGAAGAATAAATTAAACCCAAAGCAACTATAGGGAAGGAAACAAAGATAAGAACAGAAATCAATGCAATCCAGAATAAGAAAATTTTAGGGAAAAATTAATAAAACCAAAAGCTATTTCATTTAATATATATATATATATATATATATATATATATATATATATATATATGGAAAATATAAGAATGACACAAATTACAAATATCAAGAATGAGAGAGTGGATATCATTGCCAAACCTACTGACACTAAAAGGATAATAAGGGAATACTATGAAGAATTCTAGCTGCATAAATTCAACAAGTTTGAAAAAAGGAACAAATCTCTTGAAAGAAACAAACTGCCAAAGCTCACTCAAGAAGAAATAGATAACATTAATAATCTTATATTTATAAATAATACAAATTGGGAGGCATCACTTCTCCAGGTTGAGCACTCCAGTCCCTCAGCAGTCCTCCTGCTAAGACACGGTCTCCAAACACATTGAACTTATAGTTAAAAATCTTGTAACAACAACGAAAAAATTCTAGGCCCAATGATTTTGCTGGTGAATTTTACCAAACAAATAGAAAGAAATAACACCAATTCTATACAGACTCTTTCAAGATGCAGCAAAAACATCATTCTGCAGTCCTATTTGCTTTCCCACTCTTTTGTTTAACACCAGTGCTCACTGTAAGATATTCATACATAAAGAGGATCTAGCACCCCAAATGGAAGTCCCCCCAAATCCCTTTTCTCTCAATAACAGCCCTTTTCCCAGCAATGGCCATTGGTAGAATTTACGTTTGTATCCTTCTCTGACGTTTGCCTTGCAGATACAGTCTCATTCATGTATCCCATCCATCCATCCATCCATCCATCCATCCATTTATTTGTCCATACTTTATTATATGCTATTTATTGCACGGGGGCTTGCACTATTATCACTTAACAACATATCTTAGAAATCTTTCCCTATCAGTTCATAGGCATCTACTTTGTTTTTTAAATTGCTGCATTGCATTCATGGTATGAATGCACTATAATTTATTTCACCATTCCCCTTGTGAATGAATTTAGATTTTTTTCCCCATCGTAAACAATGTTGCATTGAACATCTTCACACAAGAATCCTCGTGCAGGTGTGCCATCATTTGAGCAGGATCCAATCCTAGAAGAGCTTTGCTGGTTCAAAGGGTAGGTACATTAAAATGCAGAACATTGTTAAATCACTCTCCAATGAAGGCTGTGTGAATGCTCATTCCCATCAACAGTGTGTGGGAAACACAGCTTCACTATATTCTTGCTGACATTGGATATTTTTGATCTTTAAAGTGTTTCTCAATCTGCTAGAAAAAATATTATTTCATTGAGATTTGAACATGAATTTCCCAGATTAGTGGTGAAATGAACTTTTTTCACATGTATATTGACTCTTCAGCCTTTCTTCTACAGATATCCTTTGTCCGTTTTTCTGTTTTTTTTTTTTTTGTCTTTTTATTGATTTGTTGAGACTACTTATATTCTGTATAAAGTCTATTAATCTTATGATTACATAAATTGAAAATATTTTCCATCAGTCTACCACCTCTCTTTTACTTTTCTTTTAATTGGTATATTTAATTACACAGAAGATTTTACTTTACCCATGATCAAATCTGTTGTCTTTTTGTTTCTGGCTTCTGAGTATTATGTCTTGCTTAGGAGGGGTGAACTATTTATTGTTTATAAGGCACTTTCATTTCCATTTTCTCATACAGGCCTGGGCCACATGGGCTCAGTAAAGTACATATTATCTCCATTATAGAGATAAGAAAAGGGAAGGTCAGAGAGGGTAAGTGACTTATCTCATGTTATGCAGCTACTTTGAGGAAGACTCAGAACCAGAATTAGGATTCTCAGGGTCTCAGACTCAGGTCACCACTTCCTGCTACCTGGGTCATTGGACCACACCATTCCCCACAGCCCTACGGCATCCCAGGCAGGTCACCTGCGTGCCTCCTGTTGTCAGAAAGCTGGAACCCTTGCTTCCCTGCGGGGGTACAGATCTGCCTCCCTGGTGCACCTGCCTGTCACTCCTGGTGCTGCGTTCTGGACCCCTAGACAACTCTGTTTCCTGTCCCTTGAAAGACTTCCAGTGATGTGAGGTATCCTGTGGTTCTTGGGGGGCATCACTTTTCCAGGTTGAGCACTCTGGTCCTTTAGCAGTCCTTCGAGGACATGGTCTCCAAACACATCTGGTCATCCTCACTCTCATCATATCTTAACAATGTGTGGCATCATTAATGTGACATTAACTTTTTCAAGTTCAACCTGTTTAAAGGTAGGCTCTTCCTGTGATGACAGGGGTACAACCAGATGCTATGAGAAGACAGAGGATAGAGAGTCTGCCAGGGCTTCAGAGCAATGGCCTTAGAGCTGAGCCTTGGAGGAGTCCTCCAGGCAGAAAGAAAATCCAGGAAAGGGACTAGCATGAGGACAGAGAGGGTGAAAAATCAGTGCTCCCTGTGGCCAGCCAGAAGAATGGAGCAGAGCAGAAATGAGAAGGGGTGAGTTCCAAGAACTCAGGGTCCCTGACATCTGGCTGGGTGCTCAGAGTGTATCCTGTAGTTCATGGTTCTTAATGGGAGCCTCTAAGAGCAAGGGACCTCCGAGTACAGTTCAAGGACTCCAGCCTCAGAATCGCAGGAGTACTTGCTAAAATGCAGTTTCCGGGGCTATCCCGGGCCTGCTGAACTAGAGTGGGAGGCTCTCTAGGGGATTCTGATGTCTAGTTGTGGCTGAGGCTGCTGCCCTCCAAAGCCCATGATGGCCTCAAGGAAACCTAAGAATCTTTAACATATAGGTAAATTTTCACTGGTCTCAGGGCAGGGTGCTCAGCTTTCATGCAATTCTCACAAATCCTTGGCTGGCAGAGACCTCCCTCAGGTAGAAGGTGTTGAGGGAGAAAAGGGACGTGGCCAGCAAAGGAGGTAAAGGCCACAGTGGTCCTGAGGGGTGCCCTAGACCACCTCAACAGAACCTATCTTTCTCCCCAAGATCAGAGGAAGCTTCTCACCCTGTTATTTCTGTCCACCCAGTGAACCCCTATAGCTCCCCAGACTCCTTACCTCCAGGAGGCTTCCTGTCCCAGCCAGACGAGCAGATGTCCTTTCTATGCATCCCAGGCCTCCTAGCCTCACCCTCACTCCAGGATTTTCCTCACTTGGCAGGCCTCAAAGTTGGATCATGTGCTCGCTGTGTGTCAGGCTGTGTGCCAAGCACTCTTTGGAGTAATCTCATTGAATCCTCAACCCTAGAGGTACATGTTGTTATTATCCCAAGACTCAGAGAAGTTAAGTCACTTTCTCAAGATCACACAGCTGGTGAGGGTATTTCTGCCTCTTGAGCCTAAGGAATATCTGATCATTCTGACCCACTGACTTCAGATGTCTGAAGGATGAATGAGTCAGTGAATGAGAGCAGTGCTGCAAAGCTCTGTGAGGAAGAAGGTAACTTCTCCTCCTGGGAATACAGCATTTAGAGGCCTAACGTTGTCTAAGTGTTGTTTATGTGCCAGGCACCATGCTGGGCTCTTTGCATATTTATCTCACTTAATCCTCTCAACCATGAGGCTGGTTCTATTAATTATCCCCATTTTGCAGATTAGGAAACCAAGGCTCGGAGAGGTTAGGTCACTTGCCCAAGGTCCCAGAGCCAGCAGATGCCAGAGCCAGTAGCTAAAGATCACCATGCTGCACAGGATGACCCTGGGTTTTCCCCAGCAGCGTGTGTGCTAACCATCAGTGGACGTGGGGTCGAAGCATCCTGGGGTTCGGTGCAGTGACCCCCTGCCGAGGAAACTGCAGCGATGCTGCCGGGATGGTGACCCGCAGGAATCCTTGACTGACGTCACTCTTTCCTGTGGCAGAGGAACTTTGAGAACAGTTTACATGTCAGCCCAAGGATTAAGAAATCCTGAGGCGACTATATGGGTTGTGTCACGTTTCCGCACATACTGAGGGCCCAATCCTCATCTCCTGCCTGGCTCCTGACTTCAGGCCCCATGACAGGAACAGCGTAGCCCCACTCTCCTGACCACTCAACCCCAGCCACATCTCTAGCCCAGGGAACAGCCCATGCCTGGCAGATAGTGGGAACTCAATCAGTACCAGATACATGAATAAGTAAGTAAATGGATGAACAGATGAAGAGAGAGTAGCAGCCATTCTCTGTTCTCAGAGAAACATTGGCGCATGCTTCATGGGTTGGGCCCTGTGCTGGGTCCGAGAAGGAGAAGGCTCCGGGCTCTTCCTTGCCTCTAGGGCCTTTACTACCCTGCTGGGGGTTAAGACAAGCACCTAGATGGTGAGACTATAATGCAGGTGACCACACTGACATGGATTGATGGACATGATTTATCATCCAAATAGGGACCTTTGAGACCAAAAGCGGTGCTATTAACAATTGCACTAACTCAGGCATAAAAATGGACCGTTTTGAGTCGCCCTGTTCATTGGTGCCTCTCTTTGCACCAGTCTTTGGACTAAACTTTTTGCACAGATCATCTCATTTGGTCCTCACAGCCACCTTAGGGGCTAGCCATAATTATCCAATGTTACAGATGAGGAAAGGCAGATTCAGAGATGGTAGGTGTCCTGCCCAGGGTCACACAGCTGATAAGTGGCAGAGCTGGATTTGAACCCAGGAACTTGGCCCCAAAACCCATATGTTTTACCACCTGCCTTCAGCAATGGCCAGGGCTCTCAAAGGTCAAGGTAGAGGAGAATGAATGGCCTGGGCTTTAGAGCCAGGCAGGCCAGGAATTACATTCCCCACTCTTAGTTATGTGACCACAGCCAGGTAGTTCCCTGGCCTCTCTCAGTTTCTTCATTTGTAAAATGGCAGAAGAGTTACTGGTTCAAATCCAGTGATACAATAATGAGGTGAAGTGTATTCGGCAGATATTAATTGAGCATTTACTCTGTGCTTGGCCCTAGAAACATAGTGGTGAACATGGCAGGCATGATCCCTCCCTTCTGGAACTCACGGCCTGGTGGCAGTGCCAGGACATAGGGGGAGTTGCAGGATGTCCTGGGAGCACTGAAGAGGGAAGTCAAAGAAAAGTCTGCCTAAGCTGAGAAGGATTTGGAGGGAGAGGTTCAGGGAGGACACATGGTAAAGGCCTAGAGGTGAGAGAGTTCATAGGACATCCAGGGGCTGAGGGTGTCAAATAAACATGAGGGCCCATCAGAGGCATAAAGAACTGGGAAGAGAAATCACTTCCAGATGAGAGATCAGGTAGGATTCTTGGAGGGGGTGGCTTTATGCTAGGCTGGGTTTTAGGGAGTTTGCCCTTTGGCTGTAGAGGGCTGGGCAGCATCAACAGAGGTGCAGAGGTAGGCTTTCTGCACAGCAAAAGAAATGGTCAGCAAAATGAAAAGGCAACATACAGAATGGGAGAAAATATTTGCAAGTCATATATCTGATAAGGTGTTAATAACCACAATATATAAGGAACTCATAAAACTCAATTAAAAAAATCCTATTAAAAAATGAGCAGAGAAACTAAGTAGACATATTTCCAAAGGAGATATACAAATAGCCAAGAGGTACAACATCTCTAATCATTAGGAAAATGCAATTTAAAACCACAATAAGATATCACCTCACACCTGTCAGGAATGGCTATTATCACAAAGATGAGGATAACAAGTGTTAGGGAGAATATGGAGAAAAGGGAACCTTTGTGCACTGTTGGAAGGTTGGCAAGCTTGTGGCCCACACAGGGGTAGACAGGCCTTGGAGGGCAGATGTGGGAGAGGCAGCCGGAGAAGCCAGAATCAGGTCAGGGAGGGCTTTGAAGAGCACACCAGGGAGTCTGCACTGTGTTTGTTGGGACATGGGAAGCCAGTGAAGGTATTTGAGCAAAAGAGAGCAATGCTTCAGGGAGATCAGTGATGAACAAGAGAAACTTTCAGGCACGGAAGCTTCCATTTTCTCACTTCAGAAAGGCAACAAGCACTCTGAGAATTCTGTGATTTTACAGAAGCTTTCTAACTTCCTTATGTTTGTGACTTTTTTTTTTTTTTTTTGGTTTCTTGCAGTAATTACTCATGAAACCCCAAACCAGAGAGAGACTATGAAACTGCCCCCAAGCCTGTTCGAAGGAGCAGAGTCCCAAGGGAGCAACTAGAAAGGGCAGGCAGACCAAGGGGGGCCCAAGGCAAGGGGCAGGGGCTGAACCAGGGGGAGGGGTTGCAAAGAGGCAGTGTGGCTCCTGTGATGTCCCTGAGGTCCTGCCAGATCCTGAGATGAGCCAGGCCCCTGATGCAGTTGTGACAGATTGCATTCTGGGCTGTGGGAATCCGTCACACCCCAGAGAGGCCCCAGAACCCCACTCCAAGGGGGAACCCCTGCCCAGAGAATTCAGGAGCCACACCCTGAACGGGCCATCAGCACCCTGACTCCAGGGCCTAGCCTGCTTCCCCTGAGTCCAGGAACTGGACTTACAGACTCCCTGAGCAAGACAGTAGCAAGGACACCAGCCTGGCAGGCAAAAGCCTCCTCCCTGGGTGTGACCTTGGGCTAGCACTTAATGGCTCTGAGTCTCAGCTTCCTCATCTAAAACTCATCTTCCCATGGCTTGTCTCATAGGTTTATTGTGACCATCACATGAGACCACACTCTCTAAACTGTGAGGGACCAGGGCAGAGCCACGGCGTGAGGGGAGGTGGGTTGGCCCCTCTGGGTGGTGGGGGCTGGGAGCCCACCAGCAGGAGTTGCATTTCAGGAAAGTTTCTGCTTCTGCAAGTCTTTGAAGCCCTCTGGTCACTCCAGGAAGAGAGTCTCTGCTTGGTGCACTCCTGTCTTTAACTTTTTTTTACTACTCGTTCGTGGCTTTTTCCCAAAAAACAGAAGAGTCTCCAAACTTCTTCCAGGAGGCCAGAGCACCTAGCTAGAATTAAGTTATCTTGTGTTCATCATTTTATGTTTGATTTTCTTAGCCTTCCAGAAATTCTATGATTTTGTGGTTTTTTAGGGAACTTTTTGACTCTAGTAATGTTTTAAATGTTTATTCTCTTTACTCAGCAACTCTGTGTCCAGGTATTTATCCTACAGAAAAAGATGATTACATAAATACGCAAATATAAATGTACTTTGCAAACAATGGTCATTGCAACATAACTTATAACTCTGAAACATTAAACGTCCATCAGTATGGGACTGGTTAAATGTTTTATGGTATAGACTTGCTTTTAAATTATGTGCAGCTTTCAAAATGAATGAATTAATATCTGTAGGTACCACTGAACTGTGAGTGTGTCCATCATGTATTGTTAAGTAAAAAACAAAAAGTTGCAAAATAGCAGTGGTAGTTTTATTTAAAATTATAATTATATACCTGTATACATAGCTATAACTACAAAATATAAATATTAGTATGGGTGTATGGAGGGGACCTAGAAAAACATAACTAAATGATTAACCCAATGAGAACAGAATTTCCATAAGATAAATTCTTACGCACAGATTTGTCGAATAAAAAAGATAAGCATTTGAAATGTTACTGGAGTCTAAAATACAAAATACACAAAGACTTCCTCTTTCTGTATCATGTATTTTGGTAATAGATATTTCTAATGATGGCGAAAGTTACATAAATACTTTTACAAAAGTAATTTTTAATCATTATGAAGATGAATAACTTTTAATTACTATGAAGATGAATAAGAAACTAAAATAAAAGAGGCCTTTTGGAGACAGTGCCCTAAATCAAAGAAAGCGCATTAATGGAGGGTTGTGTGGCTCCTCTCAGCTCAAGTTCAGAGCCCCAGGGGCAATAGCTTCTTTTAGTCTTTCCCTCTTTTTCCGGGAACAAGCCCCTGGCTATGAATAGGGTGGCGGAAGAATAGTGTCGCAGGAGTGGCTCATCTGTCTGGGAGGAAAATTCCAGCTCACCCATCCGGGAGCCTGACTGAGTGGCAAGGTTGGGAGGCAGGAGCCAGCTGAGGCTGACCTATAGTTACCCTCTCCCCGGACCCCTCTGGCGGTGAGGTCCAAGCTCTTCACACAACTTTTTCAAATTATTTTTATCTAGCTTTCAGATTCACATAGCTCTTTCCTCTTACTGGCACTTTCCTATGCTTTCCCTTGGGGACACACAGCACCAGAGAGTTCCCGAGTCAGCAGACAGGGGTTGGGGACCCAGGCTTCCCAACTCTGCAGCCTTACAGCCTTGGCTGGGTGCTTTACCTCCCTGAGTGCTGACTTGGGAGTTGGCCAGGCCCAGGCCCTAATGCCATCCTGCCATACCAACTAGATGACCTTGGGCACGTCGCTTCACAACCTCCCTAAATTGGTTTCTCCTTTGTAACATGGAAACAATCGTGATACCTGGTTCATAGGGTTGATGTGAGGGTCAAATGAGAAAATGTGTGTGAAGCAATAGAACAGTCTTGGCACATAGTAAGCACTCAATAAGTGGTCCTCAGCATTTTATCTCATCCTTTATCTCTTTATAGCATCATTAGCTCCATTCGCTGCCGAGGAAATCGAGGCCTGCTGTGGTATGATCCACGCAGGGTCCAACATGCAGCAGACCTGAGGTGGAGGCAGCCAAGGTCTCCTGACCTCCAGACGGAGGCTTTTCCCATGAGTGAGGATAATCCCCGTCTGGAATGTGGTTGTTTATTCTCTTTACAGGGCAGATCTGAGTATTGGCTCATTCACCTTCTTCCACAGCCAGGAGAGAAGGGTTCATGGGCTCCGAAGCCAGGACCCCGGGAGGGTGGGCTTGGCGGCCTGGCGAGGCTAGGCCTTGCAGCGAGTGGGGCTTCCCCTGGCGTGGCTCAGCTGCTCCTGAGCTGGCGGCTGGGCCTGTGAGTCAGAGCCCCACGTCTCCATTCCTCTCCCCACTGACAGCCACAGCCCCAGACTCCTGGAGGCAGTCCAGGGAGGTCTGTGGCTTCAAAAGAAGGTGCCTCTCACCCAGAAACAAATCCAGATGCCCCTTCCCCAGCTCAGAGAAAGCAAGGGATGGCCAAGGTCATGCAGTGAGGCATGACAGATCTCAGGCTAGAAACTGGTTCCACTTCAGGTGACCCCTCCCAGGAAGCTCCAACCTGGGTCCCAGGCCTTTTCCCTTGACCCCCTGCCCCTGGTCTCTCTATGGCCTTTGGCCTCGTGCTGCTGTCAGGGTCTCCCAGACCTGGGCTGGGCAGTGGAGCCTATGGCCAGGACTGAGCTAACGAGCAGGCACCAAGATGCCTGGCTCACACCAGCCCCACAGCACTGAGCTGCTGCAGCCATAAGGTGGGCCTGCCAGGTCTGCAGTCCCCTGCCCGGCCTGTCAAGACTGCCCTCAGAGCCACAGCCAGGCGCCTTTCCTTCCCTTGGCCTCGCCCTGGCCGCACATCCCCACACCTTCCTCTGTTCTTCTTCTCTTTCACCCTTTCTTTCCACTTTTTCCAGCTCTCTGCCTCCCTAGGTGCTCTGTACGCTCTGTTCCTACCTGGGACCCGACCACTACTCACCAGGGCCTGGAGTCTAGGTGTTAGTGGACGCCTCTCACAAGCCACACCAGCTTCAATCTGGCCTGTAGACACAGAGGGGGGTAGGGCAGGCAGGGTCAGCTTAAGAGCCAAAGTCGAAGCACATGGCGGGGCGGAGTGGGGTGCGGTGGGGGCAGCAGGAGGGGCTCATGCTCCTTAGCACAAGCCTCAGCACAGTTCTGCCTGACCCAGGGCCAGACTCTGCAGAGCCGGAAGAGCCTTCCAATGTCCCAACTGGGAAAACTGAGGCCCGGAGTCCAGGTCCCCCAGCTACTAGCAAGGGGCAGGGGTGAAAACTGTCATCTTACAGAGGGAAACCAGACTCAGAGCAGAAGGAACCTCATCCCTTGCGTGGAAACCTCGTCATCTCTACCCCACTCCCACCACCTCCCAGGCACGAGGACTCAAATGTGCGAGACCACGACGTCTGTGAGTGAGAAGCACCAGGTTTAATATTCAAATCTTCCCCTTAAAAAAAAAAAAATACACAGATAGGAAATTTTGATGGCATACAAAATAGCACTTCTGTTGTATAAATGTGAGTTAATGTGAGTCCTAAAAATACTTGTAAACCTAGGTGATTACATCTTTGGTACCGTAGCGAAAATCCACTCCTTCTCCTCTACCAGGCTTTGTGGGCCCTGGGGCAGGCAGGTGCCAACCAGCATAGGGGGCTGATGCCCAGAGAGACTAATCTACCTTCACCCCCTTTTCAACCCTCCCCCGCCAGAGGTCTTGGCCACAGCCCTCATTCCCCTGGCACTTCAGTGCCCACTGGGCTGGAGTGTGGCAGGCAGAGACAGTGAGGTGCGTGGACCTGGGCAGTGACAAAGCCAGACAGACCCCATGGGTACTGCCTCAGGGATGAGGTGGCTGGCAGGTGAGAGGCAGTCCTCAGGGCACCCATCACTTGTACCCCTTCCTCAGGTTCCCCATCCAAGGCTTCCTGGCCTTTCCAGGGCCCTCCAGAGGCCCTCGCTGTCCATTGTGTCTTCAGGACAGACTTGGGGAAGAGGTGCCGGAGTGGGGCACTATGTCAAGTGGCCTGATTTGCTCTCTCTGCCTTCTTAGCCCAGGGTTGTTTCAGAGGTCATTGTGGGTACTGAAAGGTGCCCTGTGATCTTCCCATGTCCCTGGGGCAGCTGCTGAGGGCTTTTCAGGACACTGGCTGTCACTCCGAGTCGAGGCCTGGGCAGCTGGCCTTTAGGGACTTGCCGGGGGCCTGGGGAAGGGGCATGGTTCCTGAACGCCTCGAGCATGATATGTGGTCTGGAATCTCCCCAGACCCAGTTAACCCCCAGGATGGATGGAGGTTTGGCTTCAACTGGGCAAGTGTACAAACCTTAGAATATTCTAGAATGTTAGTGCTGGCAGGGAACCAAAAGTAAGTGAGTCCAACCTGCTCATACTTCAACAGAAAAAAAACAGGCCCAGAGATCAGGCAAGGGAATCCTGCAAGGTCTCTTAGAAGGTCCAGAGCACAGAAAGTCCACACACTGGTCCACACATGTGGCCACTGTGCACGGGCATGTCAACACACTCATCAGGGCATGGGCCTGCCTGGCCCTGGACACTCTGGTGGGTAGAATAAGACTCATGGTGATGAGGAGAAAAGTCCCAGGATTCACAGGGCCAGGAAGACACAGACATAGGCATTTTTTATGGGCAGGTGTGCCCTGAGTGCCTGAGGCAGGGGCTACAGGCCAGAATGTCCTCGACTTGGCTCAGCCCCCAGCACTAGTTAAGCATGGATGGCCCCAGACCAGCTTGGGCCTGGGAAAGCAAAGACTGGCATCGAGGGGAGAAGGCTTCCAGATGAGGCAACACTGTCCACGGCCAGGCCCCAGCTCAGACAGGAGCCAGGAATGCCAGCGTCCCTTCCCCCGCTCTTGGGCAGACAGAAGTAGGAGAGAGCTGCAGCTCTTTGAGGGGTAGCTGGTTGAACAGAAAAAAGTTCATTTACCACCTTATGAACCGTGAGAATCTCCCCATGGATTCCAACCTCCCCACCTGTCAGCCAGAAGAATCCAACTGTGGGTCACCAACTCCAACTTTCCCATCTTACAGATGGAGAAACTGAGTGCTTTGGGGGAACCTTGGCTCATAGTCACATGGCCTCCCCAGAGGCAGAGGACTGGTCATGGCCTCTGCAGTCCTCTCGCCTCCTAAGCCAGCCCCAGGGGTTGGGGTGCAACATGCCAGGGACCAAAGCTTTCCAGAAGGGGACAGCTGATGGGAGCAGCCTTGCTGATGAAAGGCCAGGCCAGGGGCGCAGGGTGCTGGGAGGTCAAGGGGGAGCTTCAGTTCGGGCAGGGCAGGGTGGGGGCCAGCCCCCTACAGAAAGCTCTCCTCCGCCTCGGCCCGAGGCCCAGGGCAGCTTGAATCTGGCGGCCACTCCTGCTCCAGCTCCGGCCCTGGTTCTAGCTCCGGTTCCATCTGGGGCTCAGGCTGGGGCTCTGGTTCTGGTTCCTCTTGGGGTTCCAGGGGGCTGTCACAGGAGATGGTAGAGGAGGTGTTGACTTCATTCAGGGTGGAGCTAGAAGGAGAAGGCAAGTGAGTGAGAGGCTGCGAGGGAACCACAGTAAAATAACAGCATTAATCAAGAGCTTTCGATGTGTCCGAACTTGTGCCACGCACCTTACACACTTCAGCTCATTCAATCCTTGTAAAGACTACGCAAGGCAGGCACAGTGGGGAAAGTGCAGCTCTGAGAGGTTACGTCACTGTCCTGTACCACACAGCGGATAAGTACAGGAGCTGGCACTTCACAACAGATCCAGCTTATTCCTCACCCATCAGGGTCTCCACCTCCTGTGCTCTTGAAGGCACACTCATTTACTCCTCACAACACCCTCCAAACCGAAGTGCTCTTACTGTTTTTATTTTACACATTAAGAAACTGAGGTTCAGATACAGGAAACAACTTATCCAAGAGCACAAAACAGGGTCAGCAGTCACATCCCAAGCTGTTTGAACCCTGAGCTTAATTCTTCCACACAGTGTCTACCTGGAGCCTTGGAATATTACCTGCTTAAATGGGATGGGAGGGCCTTCGGGGAGCCTTCTGAGTCCTGTGCGTGCTCCCAGCACACAGAGAGAGAAGGTGCCTGGAGTTGGAACCCAGATGGAGCTCTTGCCACTTCACCACGGGGTGGGTCTTGTTTTTTTTGGGGGGGAGGGTTTGGCCATATGGGGAGCCTTTCTCTCCAGTTGAGGGAGGACCCTATCTGAACATCAAGTCCAGGCAACAGCTGGGCCCTCCACCAAAGCTGTCCCCACAATCTAACTTCACCACTTCCCAAGACAAAGAATAGCATGCATCTATCTCCTTCCCAGGCTGAATTCTGGCCTCAACTCCTATAGGCACCACTGCCTCCTCTAACCATGCTGGCTCCCTGGGGCTCTCAGGGCATGGTGCTGAAGGACAGACCACAGGCCTGGGGCTAGTGATGCCCCAGAGTAACACATGAGTACCAGGGATGCTAATTAGGTTTCCTTCCTCTTCTCTTTAGGGCTAACATGGGGCCTAGAAAGAGGAGAGTGTAGATGGCCTATGGGGGCTCCTTTGAAGGAAACAGCTACATTGCAGATAAGACCCAGCCCAAGCTCTCTCTTATCAGCCTGCCCTCCTCACCTGAGGGCATTAAAGATCAAATGAGTTCAATTCTCTCTTCTAGTCCCTGGCAGAAAGGAGTGCTCACCTTCTGTAACCTACTTCTAAGGCAAGCCTGCTGCCAGGGACACACACACACACACACACACACACACACACACGTGTGCGCGCGCACACACACGCACACTATTGCATGCCGCAGACCACAGCAGCTACCTGGCAAGGCTGGGGGAACCCTCCAGTGGGCCCTCATCAGCAACCTCAGGTTTGGGGTCGGGCAGGGGGATGATATAGTCGTTGTCACCCTCATTGGGCTGCACGGCAGTGTAGAGGACTGAACTGGTGTGCAAGGGGGGTCGCAGGCCATGGAAGCCAGGCAGGCGGGCTTGGGACCGCAGGACAGCTGGGTGGTCGCTCCTCAGAAACTCCTCATCCACCTGCTGGTACTTCTGCTCCAAGGGGGGAGAGCCGGAGAAACAGGGAAGATCAGATCAGAAAAGCCTTTAGGAATCACTGACAGTGAGATTCTGACCCAGCCCCTCGTGTCTTATGTAAATTGGGCAACTGGTGCTCAGAGAGGAAGGACAGTTGCCCAAAGCCCCATAGCTGAGCTACCCTCTCACCTGGCATCTCTCAAGACAAGGTGATCTTAGAACCACCCAGGGAAGGGGCAGTCAGTGGACCAGCACCCGCGACCCTAACACTTCCCCACCTTCCGACTAGATCGATGCGAGCTCTCATCCTGCCCCAGCTTCCTTCAGTGAGACCTCAGTATCCCTAAATCCTGAATGGTGTCAACTCCACTCCATCGCACTGGTCCCTAAGCCATACCAGACCTGGGTGAGAGTGGGGTTAGGAGCAGGCCTAGGGAGAGGGCCGTGTCTGTGCCGAAGGAGATGGCGTCCCCTCACTCCCGCTCCTGCTGTGGGCGGGGAGGGTTTTAAGGCCCTGCTGGCTTTACCTGCCTCCTCTGAGTCTGGACAGGGCCCAGGGGGTCAGGCCCTTAGTGGTCATCTAGCCTGGGGGAGTCGAAACCTCTGAAGGAGACCCAAGATTTGGCATGGGCGTGAAGGCATGAGGAAGAATGCAGGATAAAGGGGGCTGTAGATTCCCTCACCCCACTTTAAACCAACCGGCTGCCATGTAGGATTTCATCTGAAAACTCTCCATGCTGCTAAAGTAGACTAAACCCATAGCTCCAACCCTCCCTGACTCGTACCAGCAGGAAAACTGAGGCCCAAAGAGGATAAACGGTGGTCCCCCAAATACCAGCATGTCACACAGAGCCTTGTACCCAGTATCTGACTTCTGGACCAGAACTTTCCATTACCCATCCCCACCCTGCCTCAACCTACCTTTTTGTAACCTTCACCCAACAGTCTCTCGAGAAGCAGCACCAGCTGGGAGAAAGGGGGCCGGATCTCAAACTTCTCCTCCCAGCACTTCTGCATGATCTTGTAGCTGGGGAGGGACACAAGGTCAGGGTCTGCGACACAGGGTGCAGAGGGAGGGCGGCTGCCGCCCCGGAACAAGGCGAGCAAGGAAAGAACTTGGGGAAGGGAGGTGGGTAGGTGCTGTTTCTCCACTGCCACACCTGCGTCTTCCCTGGGGAAGCCCTCCCTCCACCCCCAGTTCAGGGGTTCCATGGGGTTGGCCACATCTTGGTGAGTACAGAACCCAGGTCTGGCTGGTAGTTTTCATCCCCGCCGCTCAGTGGCTGCTACTGACTGGACGGGCATGTGACACCAGCTGAAACGGTGACAGTCAGCTCTGGGCCATCTGCTGGAGCGATGGGGAAAGCAGCTAGGACATAGCCATTGAGTAGTGCCAGCCTGAATTTGAGGCTGGCACAAAGGAAAGCAGAGCCCAGAGTAAGAAGGAGAGATTGCTGACGATGTCATCCGCGCACCTAGATTTTACTAGATTTCTGAACTAATAAATCTATTTTTCACTTAGGCTAGTGACCTTGGATATCTACTGTTTGCACCAAAAATTCCTCCCAAATGTGCCACTCACATCTCGTCGGAGGCATGAGCAGGCTGGGCCATGCGGTAACCCCGCTTGATGGCATTATAGAATTGCTCGTTCATGGGCAGCTCTGGATAAGGAGTGCCACCTGTTGGGGACAAAGACAAGAGAAGAGATACACAGGCTCAGGGGTGTTGAAAAAACGGCAGGAACCCTCTTCTGTGGAACAGGAAGAGGCACAGCAGCCCTGACATGGGTGAAGGGGCCTCAGAATTAGGGAATGTGGGCCCCTTCATGGTTCTGGACAGATTGCAACCCTTCCCAGATCAAAGGACCAGAGAATACCAAAGTCAAGCAGCCTCTTTGATGTCACTGCCCAAACCTCTTGATACTGAGATGGGGCGGTCAAGAGATCCAGAGAGGGCAAGAGACTTGCCAAGGTCACACAGCAGTGTAAAAGCAGCAGAGCTGGGACTTGAACCGGAGCCCCAACCTGTGTCCCAGAGTCTGTTCACGGCCCTGACCAGGCTGGAAGTATGAGTGGTCAGGGTGACTACCCTGCCATGCCGCTGAGGGCTGTGGGAGAAGAAAGCATTACCCAGGGTGAAGATCTCCCAGAGTAGGATCCCAAAGGACCAAACGTCACTCAGGGTGGTGTAGAGGCTGTTGAAGATGCTCTCGGGGGCCATCCACTTCAGGGGCAGGAAGGTCTGTGGAAAGCCAAGGATGGCCTGAGTGCAAGGAGGGGTGAAGCCCCACGCTGCACCTGGGTGCGGGGAGGAGGCCTGGCAGTTTCCATCCCCAGCCCTTTCTCATTCCCTAGTCCCTGAGGGCCTATCTCTGCTGGCACACAATTCCTACACCGATCCCAGAAATGGCCAGAGGATCATGAGACCAAGTGTCTTTCCCCACAAGCTGGGGACATAGTAGCTTCAGGGTCTGAGGCTCTTTGTGGAACAGACTTCCCTTCCTGACCCCAGGAGAGGTCCCTGGCTGAGCCGGCAGAGGGGAATGAGAGCCAGTGACATGGCCAAGGTGCTACCCAGCTCTCATCCCAGCTGCTTTAGATCTCTGTGGCCTAGTGGCCATCCAGCTCTGGGGTTCTGGGGACATGAGTGGGAGTCAGGATGGTCATATTTTAACCAAATACTGCCTATCTGACAAATATCACCTATTTGTCTGCCTTCAGCTGTCACCTAGGCTTCTTCCTCTAACCCTTGCCACAGCTAGGTCAACACATTTGGCTTGCTCTGTCTCCAAACTCCCCAAGACCCATTGCAGCTGGTCCCTTGCTCCCTGCCATGACCAGAAAATCTTAGCCCCCAGCCCAGCCCAAGCCTCAGCGTCTCTGCCGCCTCCAACCCCATGCACAGTGGTGGCACCTTTCCTGTCCCTGCACTCATGGCTTGGCAGGCAGAGCCTGTCACTGCTGGGCAGGTCAGACCATGAGGAGCCCTGCCCTGATCTGTGAGCCAAAGCCGTGCTGACCAGGAGGGTCAGAGGCACACAGGGTGGGGGAAGGTACTCACGCTGCCTTTGGAGATGTAGTTAGAATCCCGCATGATGTCACGAGCCAGGCCGAAGTCACAGATCTTGACCAGTTTGCCCTCACAGATGAGCACATTCCTGGCTGCCAGGTCTCGGTGGACACACTGGGTGGAAAAATGCAAGAGAGGGTGGGAGCTGAGGCCTTGGGGGCAATTGTGGAGAAAGACTCTCTGTGTCAAGCGCTTTGGGAAATAATGCATCGCTGTCTAGATGTGAGGGGCCACACAGGTGAGAGAGGCCACACGGTGTGAGGGCATTTGCTGTCCTCACCTACCAGAGGGGACATAGCTTCCATGTAGGGCTGTGTACTTGGAGGACCATCGCTGGCTGGGTGACCCACCTCCCACGACCTGGATCAACCTACTGTGACCACACGTACATTCTTGGAAGCCAGGAACTCCATGCCATTGGCCACCTGATAGCTGAAGCCCACAAGATCCGTGTAGCTAAGCACTGGGGATTCGTTGATCAAAGTTGCCCGACAGGTCCTCTCAGGAGCTAGAGGAGAGCAAAGGTCACCCACCATCCTGTATCTTCCCATGGCCCACAGAACCTCTGCTTTTGGCTTGTGGAGGCTGAACGTCCAGGACAGGGGGCTACTGATCCTCTAAGTCTCCCCCAAAAGGAAGAACAATTTCCAAATATCTAACCTAAATCTCTCTCGCTTTATCAGAACCTTCATCATCCAGAAAAACTTTCAGCATTAGCCCTGGGCCACCTTTGCTCAGCCTGGCTTGCCTGCTTTTCAGGGACACTAGATTCGCCTGGGGCCCTCTCCGAGCAGATCTCTCTTCCCCAAGACCCAGGAGGATAGTTACTCTCCCCGCTCCACCCTATCGCTTCCCCTCCCTGTGAGCTGTGTGCGTATCTCTGGACCCAGAAACAGGGGTTCATCTTGGGGCCCCCACACACAACAGCTTTGGGCAAATGGCTGCACTCAGTATCTGCATCTATGAAATGGGCACAAGCCCACCTTCCTCTCAGGGCTATTGCCAGGCTGGGTGTATGAAGGGCTTTGAAAAGAATGCGTCACTGCACAGGTATGAGGGCCATACAGGTGTGCGGTCCCCGCGCGCACCCACCGGAGGGGACGTAGTTATCGTAAGGAGCCATGTAGTTAGAGGACTCGATGTCTGCATACTTGATGTCCCCTTTCATGTCCAGCATGGGCACGTAGTCCACCGACTCATCC
This sequence comes from Eidolon dupreanum, assembly GCA_028627145.1. NCBI lineage: Eukaryota > Metazoa > Chordata > Mammalia > Chiroptera > Pteropodidae > Eidolon > Eidolon dupreanum. The sequence continues at coordinate 17,674,585 of CM053515.1, read as the reverse complement.
TTGCTCATGTCCATGTAGCCGCCGTCACTCTCCCCAGGCAGGGACATGTGGCTGAGGATGAGAGGAACATTGCAGAAGGAGAGGCCACAGGTTTTTCCTTCTCTCCCCTCTCCTGCCCCTCTGTTTACCCCCGGGGCCCGCAAGGCCTTGTCACTCATGATTTTCTTCTCTCTTTCCTTCCCTCATCCTCCCCCAGCCTGCCACTGTCATGTGAATTACCGCAAAGAAAGCCCTTCCAATCAACCTGTGGGGCCCTGAGCTGGGTCCTGGGGCTGCCAGGATGACATAAGACGCAGTGTGTGTCCTAAAGAGCTCACACCCAGGGGCAGTTACAGCACCCCAGGACAGGGTCACAAGAAGGGTGTGTACCAAGGCACCTTGCTGTGGCCTTTATGGTGCTGTCCAGCCATGATGCCCTACGAGTGCCTGGCCGCAACCCAGAGTAGGCACTAAATTGCCCTAATGCCTCTGCTTACAGCAACAACTCCCCCATATACCTTATAAATGTGTCCCTATGAGTAGAAAAAAGACTGGAAGGAAATCAGTCAAAATGTTAGGGAGGAGAGGGATGAGTTCTGTTGTCTCTTAATGCTTTTCTGAAGTTACTCTTGTCTCTGCAATAAATACATATTGCTTTTGTAATCAGCAAAAGAACTAAGACGTTATATTTGGAAAAGAAGTAGAAGGGGGTGGCAGTGGCCTCAGGGCACTGGAGAGACAGCTGTGCAGAGGGAGTGAGGAGCAGAACATGGAGTCAGGTCTGGGACCGGAGAGCTGCAAGTGCTCACTGTGGAAGGCTAGGACGGTATCACAGTGTCTCGACACAAGGACCCTACGAGGGGTCAAGGGGTGACATCTGCAGAGTGCTTAGCACAGGGCCTGGCACACTGCAGACAGCCAGTAGGAGGCATCCGACCCCATCACTATCATCACCATGACGGTCATGCCTTCCTGTGGGGTGGCCGAGGCCTGGGTCTTGTACTGACTTGTGGAACAGCCCTGGCACTAGGAGCGACTCTACCCGCCTTGGCCTCAGCTTCCTGTCCTGGACAAGGAGGGAATGAGCGGGTGCGCCTCACGGCTCCCGAAAGATTCGGCTCCCTGCCTTTTTCCTTGTACCTGGGCAGGGGGAGCCCAACGGGCAGCGCGTTGCTGTAGAGCTCGGCGCTGGCCCGGCGGCCCTTGTCGGAGCAGTGCTGCAGGAAGGTGTGCTTGTTGCGGTGCAGGTAGTCCACCAGGTCGCCGTAGCGGCAGTACTCAGTGATGATGTAGATGGGCCCTGTGGAGGGAGAGGCCCAGGGAGAGTCCTCAGGGAGGCCTCAGGCTTCCCGTCAGGGCCATGAGGCTAATGACAGACTACACGTGAGAGAACCAGCTTGGTATGATGGCGAAGAGACTGTAACGCCAGGCACACCCGGATTCTTTCTCTGCCTCTATGACCATGAGCAAGATACTTAATCTCCCTGAGCCTTACTTTCCCCATCTGTCAAATGGCACTAATATTACCCACCTCGAAGGGCTGTCGTGAGTGTTCATGTCGGCTCAGCTCAGTGCCTGGTACATAGCGAGCACACAGTGTTAGCTGCTATTGATACGTTTTTCAAACTAAAGCTTGTTTTGGAGCCCAGTATATAAATAGAGGCAACTCTTTATTTCAGGTTACTGTTTAAATTCAAATAAAATGAATCTACTTACAGTCAATCAGTGAGAGTTTGAAGATAGCAATGAAAATAAAAATTGTGAAATGGGTGATCATCGCAGGCATAAATTAGCCTATGCATGCAATGTACTTCTGTATTTTGTTTTGGTTGCACAATACTGAGGAAAATCCCAAACCTCACAACAAGCAGCTGCAAATGGCAATAACATTTTTTTTTGTGTGTGTGGTTTAACTTGCAGTCGGACCTTCAGATAAACACACTTGGCCAGACAGACTTTATTCTGTGATCTGAATTAAGGCAGCTCTCTGTTAGCAGCCTGGTTGCCTCCAGTGGTGGCGATTGGTGATATAATTGATCTCAGTGTTGCATAAGCTGTTATTTATAACAGTAGTTAAAATCTACTGTAGAATTTTTAAATGTCCAAGGACCCCTTGATTTGGGAACTGATGGGACTAGTAACCTGAAGAGTCTTTAGTGGTGCTGTGATTCTGTGAGTTTCTAAACCCCAAGTCCATCTAGCTCTGTGAATGAGTCAAAGTGCTGGACAGGATGGGCGCAGACACCCCAGCTGGAGTATCTAGCTGTCCCTGGACTGAGGAGGGGGTAGAGAGGGGCCAGACCCTGGCCTCTGGCATTTCCCAGAATCCTCTGGGCAAGTAGGATCGTACCTCCTTTGGTGCAAGCCCCAAGCAGGTTGACCACGTTCAGGTGGGGCCCAAGGTGACTCATGATCTTCAGCTCCGACATAAGGGCTTGCTTCTCACTGCTGCGGGCAGTGGCTACGAGATAGAGGGGAGGACTCAGGCTCCATCACTGAGGCCCCACGAAGGCCTCGCTAAAGCCTGTTCTGGCTTTTCTGCCCCAGTCTGTGCTATAAGACCCAGGTGGCCAAGGGTAGTAAGGACCTACATGCAGGGGGAGGGGAAAGATGATGGGAGGAAGGTGGAGAGCAGAGGGAGGAAAGGGAGGAAGGAGGTTGCCAGAGGAGGGTGCAGGGTGAGGAAGCCTCTCTCCCAAAACAGAACCAGGCCCGGTGCTGGCTGCAGTGTGACCGGACTTCTTGTGGCCAGCGAATCCGAATCAGCCCTGGCCTGCTCTGGGAGTGCCTGAGTGTATTGGGAGCGGGTAGGAGAGAGAGGTTGGGAGTGGAGTTCCCAAGACTCACATTTCAGCATCTTGACAGCCACTTTCATTGTGGCCTGAGAATGGCTCAGGCCGTGAGCTGTGGCCTCCACCACCTGCCCGAAGGCCCCGGAACCGAGGGTGCGCCCTGTGGTAGAGATGATCCCTGAGCTCCTGGGCCACCACGAAGCTGCAGCTCTACCCGGTCTCAGGTCAACCTAGACACCCCTCGACCACCCTGCACTTAAGGTGTTCCACCAGAGGAGGCTCCTAAACTCACAGCGCTTCACAGTCCTTCCTGGTGTCTCATTTCTGTCTTATCTGCTTTCTGGGCCATCTGAGTCCCTGGAAGCCTTCCTCCCTCCCCAGAGAGGGGCACAGCTCCTCTGTACCCCTCAGCCTCCCACTTAGACCAAGCATAGGCTTGGTGCTCAGCCTGTCCTCAATTAATATTTCCTTTCTTACCATGAAAGGGTCCCATCTCACAGTCATGGGATCACAGGACCTCAATGCTGGACAGTCCCTAGGGGATCATCTTGTCCGCATTGCACAAAAGGGGAGACTGAGGGCCAAAGAAGTTCTCAAAACTAGTCATGGCAAGGCTGGGACCAGACCTCAGTCTTCCTATACACTTTAAGTTCCCACACGGCCACATGAGGCCTCCTTGGACTGACCAAGAACAAGCTGGTCCCGTGGTAGCTCCCAGGTGGAGTCATAGGGCAGCTGCATAGGGTCCACGTAGATGTACTCATGGCCATCCGAACTCACAGATTCAATCACCTTCCATCGGATCTCATAACGGGGCTTCTGCAGGACCGAGACCAGGGATGGGTCATCAGAGGTGATATGGACCTTGAGGCTCACTAGGTGTAGCTTCTTATGGGACAGAGGGGCCAGGAGACCCGGAGGCTCAGAGAGGGGCGGGGGCATAGCTGAAGTCACAAGGCAAGTTATCCGTAGACTCAAGGCCTTCATGGGCTCAGGGGTAACAGATGCCAAGCGGTTCCAGCTAAAAAGTGGCTGAGGAGGAGCTGACAGCTGAAACCCAGCTGACTAGAACCCCCTCACCAGCTTCTCCCAGAGCCTCAGCTGCTTCTGGAGAAGATATGGGAGTAGAAAAGCAGGCAGCGTCAGAAAGTGACGCAAAGCAGGGGTGTTCTGACAGATGTGGACAGCCTCTCTGCATGCTGGGGTAGTCACAGCAGAAATCTCAGAAAAAAATGTAACTGTAGGATATTGAAACCATAGGATGTTGGTGTCACAGAACTGGAATTTTAGAAAGATAGACTATGGGGCACTGCAATCCTAATGCAGAAATCATATTATATTTGAAGCATAGAACAGTGAAATCTCAGAACAGAACATGGAAATTACAGATTAACAGGATTAGAATGCAGTTTAGTAGAATCTTAAAGTCTCTGTGGGTAAAAGTTAGAAGAATCCTGGGGTCCAGGATTTGGGGTCTACCCACAAAGGTTTCATGCCCCATGGCTGGGATGGGCAGGAATGATGTCTGAGCAAAACCCGGACGGGGGAGAGCAGAGACAGGACACCCCAATGGCCTGGACCAGGTCCATGTTGGCCCAGGCTGCTGGGAATGGAAACAGCTCAGCTCAGACACCCAGCACCACTCTATATCATTTTACACCTGAGTTCTGTGCTGGGCCCCAGACATGGGCAGATCCTGCAGGATCAAAGGACAGCAAGGGCGGAGGTAGTTCATACAAAACGATCTGTGCTAGTCTGTACGCATTAGGTAAGTGTGGGCTTACCTTCTGCCAGAGCATAATGAGGATGAAGAAAGAGATGATTGTGAGGACTACCAAGGCCAGGATGGCTGAGATCACCACCACCTTGAAGGGCGAGGCTGGAGGCAGAGACAAGAGCTGGTCATAAGACAACAGGGCACTTGGGCAGTTGCTCTTCCCTCACCCACCTCTGGTACCACAAATCCCTCTCTGCCCATCCTGCCCAGAACAGAAAACCCCCGCCACAACCCCCTGCCACAGTCTATGATGTCAGACCCTCAGCCTCTCCCTCTGGGCCACACACTTAGCCTCTCCCATATATACCCCGTGCCCTTCAGTAACTAGCCCCAGCTCAGATCTCTATCAACCTCCATATTCTTACAGTCCTTGCAGGGGTCAGTCTGGCCTGTCTACCATAGCTCTAGATTAGATGCAAGTTCCTGGCAGCTAGGCTGTGGTTCACCTCTCCTCCTCATGCTTACAGACATGCACTATGCCAGTTTTCACACATGCACAGGAATTGTACATGCATCGTTTGTACACTTGTATGGGGATTGTGTATCCACATAGACGTGCATACAGACATACACTCCAGCCTTACACATGTATCTGGGGATTGTGCATTCTTCATTATAGGGTTTACAAATCTATATTTGGAAGGTTGCACCGTGTCTAAGGATCAGGGATGCTCATGTACATGGCTTACAACACACCCAGAGTGTACACACACTTAGGTATAGGGAGAAAACGCTATTCATAGCCATGGTTTATAGACATATCCTTGTGGATGTACACGTGTTGTGTCAGTGCATAGGAACATGCTCTGGCGGGTTTCACAGTGCTTCTGAGCGCCCGTGACATGCTGACTCTGGCCTGCTGTGTATGCACAGGCAGTCACAAGTATGGCAAGATCTAGGTGGGGGTGAAGGGTCATCGGGGGCCGCTGAGGCTGGGTGACTCACACTGTGGCACCAGGGTGACTTCCTGCACGTCATGGCCCAGCAGGTTGCGCAGCGTGCAGCGCACAGACAGCGGCTGATCCACATGGCTCAGGCGCAGCATGCTCACCACCTCAAACTCCTGCTCCTCCGCCCAGTACGTTACGTTTGTCTCTAGCTGGCTCTCCTCGGAACTGTTCCCCAGTGGCGTAGGTGGCAGCTCGTGCGGACACCTGCCGGTAGAGCCAGCCAGGTCAACTTCCAGTCCCTGCCCTCTGCAGGCGGGGAAACTGAGGCCAAAAGCCAGCATCGCCACAGGGTTGTGGTGGAAGAAGGCCAGGAGCGTGTGTTGTCTGCTACTTCCCACCGCCTGGTCCTGAGCTGATTCCTCCTGTGGTCCCACAACTGACAAGCAGGGGGCGCTCCTACCCCAGAACAGAGAAGCTTGGTTCACAAAAACCACTCCCTTCTTTTGACCATCAGAGTCAAGGTAAGGAAAAGAAAGGGTCAATTTAGGCCATGCAAAGCATCTCCAAGAAGTCATATCTTCCAGAACAGGGTTCCTCAACCTCTGGGCCGCAGATGGGTACCGGTCCGTGGCTTTTTAGGAGCAGGCGGCACAAAATGGGGTGAGTGGCAGGTGAGCAAGTGAAGCTTATCTGTATTTGCAGCTGCTCCCCAGCACTAGCATCACTGCCTCAGCTCTACCTCAAATCATCAGGCATTAGATTTTCATAGGAGTGCAGATTCCTGGTGCCAAAAAGGTTGGAGACCACTACTTTAGAATGTGGCTCAAGCCTGGAACAATGTGCCCAGAAGAAGGGGCTAGACTAGATGACCTTCAATAGGTCCTTCCAGACAGCTGTGGGTACTCTGGGAGACTGAGGCCAGGGTTTTTTGCTCACCTTTTGAGGTCACTGCAGGTAGACCAGGTGAGGTGTGGCTGGGGCATGCCCCGGCCACGACAGCGGACTGTCTGCTCCCCGTTGGCAGGGTGGCTCTCACTCAGCTCCAGCACACGGGCAGGCACTGCATAGAGAAGGCATAGGGCCAAGCGGTGGGAAGGTCAGAACAGTGAGAAAGGCCCTCCGGGAGGACCTGGCCCAGAGTCTTCCCTGAAGGGAGGGGAGCTACAGGCTGCAGGTGAACCTTAAATACCAGGAATCACTGTGTGAAAACTGTTGGATTCCCCTTCTGGGTACTTCAAAGGAAAAGCCTCAGTAGGGTGCTAGTCTGTCTTTAACACTTCTCTGATACTTGCTAATCTGCCCTTTTAACAAAGAGAGCAGGCATCGGTAGCAGAACCCTGGGAAGGCAAGAGGATGGAGCTAGAGTTTAATTGCGATGTTTTGTTGTCGCAGAGTTATACTTATGACATGTGACGCTGATTTTCCATCTACAATTGAGAGGTTAAATTCTCTTTCAAAATAATTTTATTTTTAGAAAGTCGATGAACAAAACATTAAGTCACCATCATGTCCTTCCTCTGCTCAAAACCTTGCGATGATGGCTCTTCATTTCACTTCCAGTAAAAGCCCAAGTCCATCCAAGAGCACACAAGGACCTCATCAGCCCGCTCCCCATTCCCTAACTGCCTGGACCCAGCTCTGGCCTAATTTCTCACCATTCTCCCTGTCACTCTGTTCTGGCCACTCAGGCCTTTCTGCCATTGCTCCTGTCTTTGCACTGCCTGGGATGCCCTTTCCCCAAAGAGCCACCTGGGTGAGGCCTTCACCATCTTCAAGTCTCAGGCAACTGTCTTCTCAGTGAGGCCGACCCTGATCACTGCCATTTAAAAGTACAACCCTCACTGTCCCTGCCCCTAGAACTCTCAATCCTCCCCACCCAGCTTCCCACCCCCCACTTCACCCCCTGAACAGCACTCGTTACCTTCTAACCTTCTACATAATTTGCTGGGGTTTTTAACCCCTATTGTTGAATGTTTGTCTTCCCCCACTAGAACGTAAGCTGCACAAAAGCAGGGCCTCAAGAACCATGAACAGCCTCCCATACTGTAGTTGCTCGATAAGTATCTATTTAATTAGTAGTATAGTATATGCAAGAAGGAAGAATCATGGCTTTGGCACATGAATGCCTGAGGTTTTGATAACACTAGTCTAACCCAACAGTCAATGTGTACAGCTTGGGAAACTGAGGCCCAGAGAAGGGGCATGCACACAGCAGTGGGTCAGTGTTGGTACTCAGCCTAAAACTCAGTCTCTCCTGAGTCCCCAGCTCCTTCCCCTGCTCCTCCTGTGGGTGAGTGGACAGTGTAGAAAGGGAGAAGGAATGGGAGTGGGAGAGCAGGGAAAGAAAGCAGGGTGAAGGGCCCCTCACCGTTAATTTGCAGCTGGAAGGAGAGTTGGGCCTCAGCGTCCTCATGGAAGGCCCTCATGGTGTAGTGACCAGCCTCAGCCACCTTCACCCGCACCAATGTCAGTTCTGACACGTACCTGGGGAGCAGGCCAGGCCAGGAGACCCAGCTGTCAAAGCTGGAAGAACTCTCACAGCCCTCCCCACCCTCCTTGTACAGACAGGAAAAACAAGGCCCCGGGAAGGGAAGGGGCTTCCCGAGGTCACACATGTGTCAGTAACGAACTCACACCCATAGGATTAGTCTCCTGAATCCCCCACCCATAGGCGGCTCTATTGAGCCAAGAAGGAAGGTTAGGAGGAATGGGGACGGGGTGAAGGAAAAGCATCATTTCCCTCTCTTCCACGTCTCCTTCAGGAAGGCCTCACACTGCTTTATCCTAACACAGCGTACCTCAGGTCATCCTGCTCATCTCCAGCCTCAGGGCCACCACCTATGCATAGGTGGCAGTGGCCTGCTTGGCACCCTCTTCCCCAATCATCCCGCCATTTTCTCCTCTGCTGCCTTCCGGCTCTACCCATCACAAGGACAACTAAACATCTCGGTGATCATCTGACCAGTGTCTGTTGTTCCCACTAGACAGGAAACTCTAGGAGGCATAGAACTGTGTGTTCTGTTCTCTGTAGCATCCCCGGGGCCTGGCACAGCACCTGGCAGGGAGTCTGGCAGGTAGTAAGCTCTCATGAAAGACGGGCCTACGTCTGTCAAGAAGCTGAAGGCTGTGGGCTGCCTGGCGACTGCAGAGAATAATTTCAAGAATGGAGTGGGCAGGCGGCTGCTCACCGAGTCTCCGACACATTGCGCGTAGACAGGGCGATCTCGCCAGCGCTGGAGTCGCCCAGGGTGTGGTTGTCCTTGAGCCACATGACAGTGGGTGTCGGGTAGGCTTCGAACACCACCTGCAGCGTCCGGCTCCGGTGCAGCTCTGCGAATTGTACAGCGTCCAGCTCCTCCAGCAAGTGCACGTAGCCACTCTCTGCAAGGGGCAGCCATCAGCGGGCAGAGGGGCTATGCCCAGCCACCAATGGGACAGCACCTCCTGGGGCCGGGGCTTTTGGAGGCGAGGCTTCAGCTGAATGCCAAAGAAGCCCAGCCTTCAAGGGCAGCTTCGGCTTCAGGAACTACCGTACCTGCTACTGAAGTTGGGACTGGGCCTGGAACCAGGTCGAATTTGGGCTGATATCGGTCTAAGGGCCGGGTTCAAAACTGGGAATAGAATTGTTGTTCTCACTGGGCATGTTCTGGCCTAGGATTGTGGCTGAGATGAGTTGCAGCCTGGTTGAATTTGGGGATGGGGCTGCCAGGGCCTGGGATGGAGGTCAGGATTAGGAATCGAAATGGGGCCTGGGTTCTGGCTGGGCGGAAGGTCTAGGTAGGATTAGGATTGGGTTTGGGGTTGATACTGCATTTTGCTTTGGGTTTATCCTGGAAATGGAACTTTGGTTGGCACTGTGGCTAGAGCTGGACTGAAATGCGGCTGACGGCATCCCAGGGCTGTGACAGGGTGTGGATCCAGCTCAGAATGAGGGTTAGGGCTGAGCCCAAGTCACGCACCAACCACGGTGACATTGATGGCCTTTTCATCTCCATGGTCGTACACACTCTCTGATACATTGCAGATATAGGTCCCTGAGTCACCCAGCTCGACACTGGGGATGTGCAGGATGGAGCGGATGTGGGAGGGTGTATCGAAGTCGGTCACTGGCTCCACCAGCCGCCCACTCTGTAGGGACATGTGGGGCAAGTTTCCCAAATCAGGAAGGGGCCAAGAAGTCAGGCTGCAAGTCAAGTTGTACATCCTGCCTGCCCTTCCTCCAGCCCCTGGCCCCGCATTACCTCCTTGCGGGGGTATATCCACTCAAAGTTGACCACCTCATTCCCAGTCACGATGCACGTGATGGTGATGTTCTCACCCTGGCGGACCACAGTCTGCACTGCATTCATTGAGATGTTGATGGATGACGCTGGTAGAGAGAGACTAGCTTAGGGCTGAGGCATCTCAGCTTGGGGGTGGGGTCACAGAGGGAAGGGATAATTGATGTGGAAGATTCATTTATTCAACAAATATTTATTAAATATCTACTCTATCCAAGTACTACTCTAAGTACTGGGGCTTCAGCAGTAAATACAACAAACGAAATTTCTGTCCTCATGGAGCTGACATTCCAGAAGGGATAACAGTCCGGAAATTGAAAGTACTCTCCGGACCTATTAATACGGGGAAAATTTATTGAGCATAACTGTGTACCAGATAACCCCCATCTTCTATTTTATTTACTCTTCACAATAATCCCATGAGGTAAGCACTCATTATTCCTATTTTACAGCAGAAGAAGCAGGCTCAGAGAGATGCCTTGTATGAAGCCACTTGGCGGGAAGTGGTAGAGCTGGGACTCACATCCCGCAGGCTCTAAAGCCTGTGCCTTTGCCCAACACAGTATACAGCCCAGCTCTGCCACTAACGCATCCCGTGACCTTGGGCAAACTCCATCTTCTTTCTGGGCCTCAGTGTCTTCATCTGTAAAAGCGGGACCTGCCTTCCAACGGTGTAATGAGAATCCAGTGAACAATGGAGTTGCACACTCTAAATTGGAAAGGGCTCAGTGAAGGGTCATACTTGCCTCTGCTGAGCATCAGCCCAGAAAGGGAGCTCACCCTGGAGGCTGTAGACATAGTAGGCTTCGGAATCCACCTCTTTGTCCCCGATGATGGTTTTGCAGACATAGGTCTTGTCCTCAAAGGTCCCAGAGAAGCCACGTTGGTGGTCATAGGGGAAAGGCAGTGGGACATCCACTTTCTTCTCATGCAGTGTCACCACCAGTTGTGGATCCGTCACTCGGCATGGAATTGTGATCTCAGTTACTTCCGTGAGAAAGATAAATACATCCTCGGGGTACACAGGGAGAAAGCCCATGTTGGGATCTGCAAAGGGTGGGGCAAGAATGAGAGTCAGAGGGAGCTGGGTTTCTGGCCATCTCCCTAATTACTGTGTGACCTTAAGCAGGCCTCTTCCCCTTTCTGGCCCGTGGTTTTCCCATTACAGAATAAGGATGATCTCAGAGGTGCCTTTTAGCTTTAACATTTGATTTGGACAGCACCAGAGTAGGAAAGAAGCTAAGCCTCAAGTTGAAGGGCAACTGGTACACAGAGCTTGGAGAATGGGGAAAATGAAGTATGGAGGCTAAGCGGGAGCATATTGGAACCAGCTGAGAATGCAGAGTTCTTGGGAGCTAGGAATAGGGTGGGCTGGCAGGGAGCAGATAAATATTCAGACCAAAGGGTGGAAGTGATACTCCTGGACTGAGCCAGGCTGGATTCCATGATTTGTCTGCATTTCTAAGCTGGCCGTATTTCACAATGTCACTAAAGCATTCTTGAGCTTCCC